>CM052651.1:3521740-3574376 GCA_028533165.1 Leontopithecus rosalia | reverse complement strand
GAGTACCTCAGTAGGGGCGGAAGCTCTCGGCAATGGCAGACGCCCCTCCCCCACCGAGCTGCACAGCCATGGGTTCAGCTGTGCCCGCAGTGAAACTCTCAACCCCGAGCGTTTCAAATCGCCATTTTGTTTGTCCCTGTTGGGGTGGGACCCCTCGAGCCTCATCACTTGGCTCCCTGCCTCCGAGCCTTTTCGCTTTTTTTTTTTTTTTAAGTTGTAGGGTTGACTCTCTCCCAGGTGTTTCAGTCGCTGGCTGAAAGGGCACAGGGATCTGTGTGATTTCCCGTGCAGCGACCCGCTGTGCTGGCTCACAGTTGACCTCCCAGAAATCTCCTGGTCTGGCTCACTGTCCAGATCCCATTTAATCAGATGAATATGGCAGTCTGCCCTCCCAAATCTCAAATTGCCAGTTTAACAGGGCGCCCAGACCCGTGCGTTTTGTGCGCCATGCCGCTGTGCTGCGGCCGGTGCCGGCTGTTTGACTGCGCTAGCGGAGACTGCTGCGCTGGCGTCCTGTGTCCCTCCTACACCTGGGCTTTTCCCCGTTCCGTGGGCTATAAAGATCCGTTTGGAAATGCAGTGTGAACTCACCCTCTGCGTCTTGACTGAGAGCTGCAATCCTGAGTTGCTTCTATAGCGCCATCTTCCCCAGCTTCCTCCTCGATAACACTTTATTCTTAAAGTTTATGACCCTATCAAATATCACTGAAGACTAGGTATCCAGTCTTCAGAGTCATGTTATGGCAGTCATTGAAGCACATTTCAAGTTTACTACCCTTTTATCCCTTGAGGGGTGATAATTCAAAATACTTAACATCCTGAATATGATATAAATTAACGTAAATATTTAAAAAATTTAAGTGGATTCCATTTTTTTCTCTAAGACTATGTATATTAAAGAAGTGCTTTACACGTGATAAATATTAAGTCATTCAAGTCATTTTTTGATTTGTTTTTACAGTCGCTTGTGTGAGCCAGGTAAGTGATGCATCTCCTTGAGACCTAGATTGACATGGGAATCACACACAGTTCTTCCAGTGACTCCTCCTTTAAGGGTCCTTAGATGTCTGACACTCCTGTCAGGCTCTGAACAAGGGAGGTTCTTTGCTTTCCTGACCCCACAAATCTTTCATTGTCTTTTCTTGTCCTTGTTAGTCAGTATGGTAGTGTTCAGTAACTGGCTACATGCAAGAGTTGGTGCTGGGAGCATACTAACCAGAGTGGGAGGAGGAGAGGCGGGTTGAGAGGAGATGAGGCAGATTGGGTTGGGTGAACCTGGTAAACTTCTCTTTTGTCTGCCTTGCTCTAAAAGAATACATGGTTACACTTCCTGCTCTGGTTAATGAGCACCAGCTAGCACCAGCCAGTGAGATGCTAAGTAGTGGGAGCCCAGTTACCAAGCAGTGGGAGCAGAAGGGAGGAAGAAGATGTAAACAGTGGTTAGTGATGGGCTGCACAGGCTGGGTAAACTCTCAGGAGCTCATGCACTTAAGAGAAAGGCAGGGATCTTAAAGGGTGCAGGCGGTGAAGGGGCAGGGCTGGGATGTCATGGGTCTCCTGTCTAGAGATTGGCTGTGGGGAGAATAGAGAGTTCAGGTTGTCTGCTGGGATATACTTTCTTCTGCCTTTAAATGGGGTCCCAGGAAGATTTCTTAATGAAACAACGCTACATATAAGCAAGACCAGCGACCTCTCAAAAGGGATAAGTTTTTGAACAAAGGAAAGCTCCCCAAACCCACCTGAGGGATCAAGACATGCCACGAGTAGACGTGCCTCACAAATACCCTATCTGTGACCCTTAGCAGCCTCCCCAACAGTTTCCTGTGTCCACACCTTGCTGAGCAGAGGGTGTGGTATCTCTTAAATGGTAAAAAATGTGGTCTGCCTGTTTGGCTGTCCAGTCTTCCCGCCCTTCCAAGGACTTCTTTACCCAGAAGCAGTTCCTCTGGAGAATCACAAAATAAACATGTCTGCAGAGGCACCATGATGATCGACTCGTTTTTAAATTTTAAAATCTTAGTTTCACAGTAATTGTGCTTCTGAGATAAAGACTGTATGCTGTCATTTATGTCATTGGTTTTATCGCTTGATTCAGTTATATATGCTGTTTGCCAACAGGTATGGAAGTGTTTCAGTATTTTAAGAACTATGTAGCAGGATTAGTGCACACCTGCTGAATATCAAACCATACTTGTATTAACCTAGTCTATTTTTTACTTTACTCTGATATGTTTATGTTTTAAAGTTTAAGTTTTTATTTTCAAAGAGCTTTGTAGGAACTTTGAACCATATTCTTTACAAAGATCACAAATATTACTAAAAGCTTGTGTTGTAATAACAGAATGGCAGATGTTATTTTAATCCCTCGTGATTTCATAATGATCGTCTGTAGGAGGAAGACTCTTCTAAGAGTTAGCTCCTTGTCAGCCAAATCTGTGCCTAATGATGACGTCACACATGGTTCCTGGAACCCAGAAGATCTAGTTTTTGAATCATCTTGAACAGGCATTCTAGAATTGACTTTGTTCTGAAATGTTATCAACATTTCAAGCTTCTACAGATTTCTGTATTAAATCAGAGGATTCACTGATCCTGAATATTCTAAAAAGATTGTTTTAATTCTTATGAAAGGTCATGTTGTTATCTAGATCAACACCCTTCAGGGGAAACTTAGCATTTTGCAGCCACTGATCCTTGAGACCCTGGACGCTTTGGTGGACCCCAAACATTCTTCTGTGGACAGAAGCAAGCTGCACGTTTTATTACAGAATGGCAAAAGGTAAATATGGCTGATGTACCAGATTGGGAGTTGGAGACCAATATCTTTAATTATTAACATCTTGTTTCATAACTATTTTGAAAGTAAGAAGTTGGCCTAGGTGGGAAGTTGAGCTAAAAAGGGGCACACAGTCTAAAGTTGGTTGGAAAGCTACTTTTCATAAAATGTCATATAAGGCTCTTTTATGTGTGTGATCTCAGCTCATCACCCATTCGATGGTTGATATTGTCCTTATTTTGAAGATGAGAAAATGGAGGTTTGAGTAACTTTCCTAAACTTACATGGCTAGCAAATGGCATATCTAAATCCAAAATCAAGGTCCATGTTGTTCTTTATAAAATCATAATGGATTCCAGAATTTAATAACATTTTATATGTATCATAAATTGAATAAACATGCTCTTGGGAGTTGTACACCCGAAATCCCTTCAAGAATTAACATTTAAAATTCGCGAATCAGTAGTTTCTTGCCCAAAAATGTTGGAGGGTTTTTATCAGTTAAGAGTAATTTGTCTGTTTTATCACTGCCATGTTGATTAAGAATAAAATTAATTCCCAGACTGAAAATCTTAAATTCACAAGTGATCGTATGTTTCTGAGATAAATAATGTATGCTGAAATTTTATCAATTAATTTAGATTTGGTTTGGGATTTTTGTGGAGTTTTTTGAGACCGGGTTTCACTCTGTTGCCCAGGCTGGAGTGCAGTAGTGCAGTCTCAGCTCACTGCAGCCTTGACCTGCTGGGCTGTAGCTATCCTCCTGCCTCTGCCACCCAAGTAGCTGGGACTGCAGGTGCACACCACCATGCCCAGCTAATCTTTAAAATTTTTTTATAGAGACAAGATCTCACTATGTTGTCCAGGCTGGCCTCAAACTCCTGAGCTCAAGCAGTCCTCCTGCCTTGGTCTCCTAAAGTGTTAGGATTACAGGTGTGAGCCACTATGCCTGGTCAAATTGATTCTTAATTTGGTAAATACTCACCTTTTTTTTTTTTTTAATAAGTCATTGTTCAGCATGACGTATAAGAGAATATACTTGGTAAGATACTGTAAAAATGCTGTTACCGTGAAATGTTCTTAGAAGTTTATTCTGTTGATCATTTTTGTGTATCTTACAGTCTATCAGAGTTAGAAACAGATATTAAAATTTTCAAAGAGTCAATTTTGGAGATCTTGGATGAGGAAGAGTTGCTAGAAGAGCTCTGTATATCAAAGTGGAGCGACCCACAAGTCTTGTAAGTATATAATCATACTTTATTATTTATTTCCTTAGAATAAATCTTTTGCCTTTTCTACTTCAAGGTGATTTTTCATAGAGAATATAACATTTTTCTGGACTAGAGAATATAGACGTTTCTCATCCCCAGTTTCACTTTTTCCCTGTGCAGTATCGTATCTAATCGAATTTAATGAGGATATATTGAGGGCATACTGCATACCCGACACTGATGACGTGGTGAATATAAACACACAGTTACCTTTATATTCAAGGGACTGACCACCACATTGGCACACACATCTACCAAAATAACTTACCTAGGAAGTAGAGTGGGAGAGAAATTTACGTGGAGGAGGGAAAGGTGGGGTAAATACACGAGTAAAGCATTAACATGAATTATGTAAGTTCATTCTAATAAAATACTCATCTTATAAACCTTTTATGAAGTTAGAAATTCTTTATGCTTCTTACTTGTGCACAAGCTGGCTAAATGTTTACTTTTGAATACCCAAATATTTTATTTTTTGTCTTTCTAGAGCAATATCAGAAATTAATATATTTTTGTAATTAGTTTCTACAGTCTACAGATTTTTTTTTTTTTTTTTGAGACAGAGTTTTGCTCGTTACCCAGGCTGGAGTGCAATGGCGCGATCTCGGCTCACTGCAACCTCCGCCTCCTGGGTTCAGGCAATTCTCCTGCCTCAGCCTCCCGAGTAGCTGGGATTACAGGCACGCGCCACCATGCCCAGCTAATTTTTTGTATTTTGAGTAGAGACGGGGTTTCACCATGTTGACCAGGGTGGTCTCCATCTCTTGACCTCGTGATCCACCCACCTTGGCCTCCCAAAGTGCTGGGATTACAGATGTGAGCCACCGTGCCTAGCTATAGATTTTCTTAAAGCACTTTGAAAAATTGGTTATTTATGTTCTGAGAAGGAAATATTAAGATAAAGGGGGCTATATAATATTTGATTGATAGCACCTAGGTATGGTAGCAGAAGCTCTTGTTTGCTTTGCTTAGGCCAATCTGTCTCTAATGTGCTTTATGATACAAGAACCTTTTCAGAGTCCTTCATTCCCGCTTATCCTTTTTGGTAGGGTAGGGGAGCAAAGTTACTATTGATGTCATTCGGAAACATTTTTTTCATTTGAAATTACAGTATGTACACACCTCAAAAGGAAATGGTCTTTACATTTTTAGTTGTGGATTTTGTTTTACCGATAATGGTGTTGGATTTGCACTAATTCATCTGCATTCACATATCTGGAGTTTTCTGTAACTGGCAGCATGTATCCGTCTAAGAGTCTTTTGTATTGTCAACATGTAATACAGTGACGCCAACTAGCCTACATAAGGATGGAGCCTCTTTCCTCAACTTAGCTGTAAAGTGTTTAGATATTTGGCCACAATATCACAAATTGGCCACAATAATAGAAGAGACACAGGCGAGCTTTTCCACCGGTGGCTGAATGCTATATACTAATTTAGGAAGTTGTTACTACGTCTATGATACACATGTTGGGGGCATGTTAATTGTTTTCTCTTGATTGAAGCGAAAAGAGCAGTACTGGGATTGACCACGCAGAGGAGATGGAGTTGCTATTGGAAAACTACTACCGATTGGCTGACGATCTCTCCAATGCGGCTCGGGAGCTTAGGGTGCTCATTGATGATTCACAAAGTATTATCTTCATCAATCTGGACAGGTAAGAAAGTGTTATATAAAACAGTAATATTTTTTTGTTAGTTTTTTTTTTTGTTTGTTTGTTTGTTTGTTTTTTGAGATGGAGTTTTGCTCTTGTTGCCCAGGCTGGAGTGCAATGGCATGATCTTGGCTTACTGCAACCTCTGCCTCCTGGGTTCAAGCAGTTCTGCTGCCTCATCCTCCCGAGTGGCTGGGATTACAGGCATGCACCACCACGCCTGGCTAACTTTGTATTTTTAGTAGAGACCGGGTTTCTCCATGTTGGTCAGGCTTGTCTGAAACTCCCGACCTCAGGTCATGCACCCACCTTGGCCTCTTAAAGTGCTGGGATTACAGGTATGAGCCACCACGCCTGGCCAATAGTAAATTTTTTTATATAAAATAATTATAGGATAACGTTTTTAAGGAAATACCATTTTGTAAGGAATTATGCCATTATTATTTATAACTACTACATTAAAGTGCCTTTTTTTGGATGTGTAGGTTTCATCCATGTGGTCTCTAGATTTGGTGAATGTGCTGCATTTAGTTAGTAGGCCCTTTTAATCTCAATAGGTGTTCTCCTCTCCAGCCACCGTAACGTGATGATGAGGTTGAATCTACAGCTGACCATGGGAACGTTCTCGCTTTCGCTCTTTGGACTAATGGGAGTTGCTTTTGGAATGAATTTGGAGTCTTCACTTGAAGAGGTGAGAATGTATTATTATTTCTAAAACTTGGAGGGGTTTGGCCAGGCACGGTGGCTCATACCTATAATCCCAGCACTTGGGGAGGCCGAGGTGGGCGGATCTCCTGAGGTTGGGAGTTTGAGACCAGCCTGGCCAACATGGTGAAACCCCATCTCTACTAAAAATACAAAACTTAGCCGGGCACAGTGGTGGGCGCCTGTAATCCCAGCTACTCAGGAGGCTGAGGCAGGAGAATCACTTGAACCTGGGAGATGGAGGTTGCAGTGAGCCAAGATCTCGCCGCTGCACTCCAGCCTGGAAGACAGAGCAAGACTCTGTCTCAAAAAGAAAAACAAAAAACGGGGATTTTTGAAGATTTTTTTAAGGATTTAAAAAAATAAAAGTCTAACCTGTATACTACCATGGTGAAATAAAATATATACTGTAACTTACAATTCAGGCAGTTTTGTTGGACCCTGTTATAACCTAGATAAATACAGCCTAGATTACTTTGTTTCCCAAAACATAGAATTACAAATGGGGAAGGTCAGATAAAACAGCGTCTCTGTGAAGCAGTGTTAGAGTTTTTATTTTTTAATTCTTGCATGTCTGGCAATGTACCAGGCAGATTGCATACTTCATTTGGCTCAATCATTGCAACTCTGAAAATAGACGTATTATTCCGACTTTGTAGATGAGAAGACTGAGGCTCGGAACGTTTAAGTAACTTGCCCACATGCACAGAGCTAGAAAATAACAAAATTACTACTTGAACCCAAAGACTTGTACTTTGTACTGCTCTGCTGCTTTTCCATGTTAAGATAACAACTCCCAGAGTTTTTCATTTCACTGTGGTTTGGTACAGTCATCCCTCGATATCCAAGAAGAATTGGTTCCAGGATCCCTGCAGATACCAAAATCTGTGGGTGTTCAAGTCTCTGATACAAAATGACCCAGTAGAGTCAATCTTCCAAACCTGCAGATGCAGAACCCACTGATGCAGAGGGCTGACTGTATTTTCAGAGAATATCTGATTGTAAGTTTTCTGGAAGTGAACCTTGATGGGCATCTGACACAGTGTGGTGCTGGATTCTGTGTCCTCATTCTGTTAGACCTTAGTCTAATAGGTCTGCTCTCCATTGCCTACCCCACCTCTCATTAGGACCACTATACCCTTTTTAAAAGTGGTCTTTATAAGGTATAAGCCTAATTATTATGATGCTCTTCTGCATACAACTATTCAGTGACTTGATTCGCCATAGGATAAGAATCCTGGCCAGTGGGGCCTTTCCCGGTCTGCTGCAGCAACTTGTCCATGTCGCGTGTCTACTCCTGCCACTAGCTCTCTGTGTCTTCCTCAGACGTGCTGCTTCTACTCCTCTCGCCTCAGATCCCCGCTTGGTTAATTCCTGCTTATCTTTCAAGTCTCAAAGTAGGTGTCCCTTCACTGAATGCACCAACAACCTGGCCCAGTAAAGTTTCTCCCTTTGTCGTTTGTGCCCAAATAATCCTGCATTTCCATCTACTACATTCCTTGAATCTGCATTTCCTTGCTCAAAGTCTACAAAAGATCCTGAGCTCCTTGAAGCAAAGACAGTATTAGTCATTTTTAATATACCTTACTGTAAAATGTAAAAGAAAAAAATAAATTTTTTATTGCCTGTTACATAGCAAGCACTGCTATAGGGCCAGTTAGCAGTGAGTCTGCCCTTGTGTAGCTTACATGGTGGTGGAGGAGAGAGTTAAGAAACATAAAGTATGTTAAGTGTCAAGTGCCTCAAAGAAAAACAAAGTCAGAAAAGCAGATAGTGAAAGCTAGGCAGTGGGATGGGTGACGTTTTAGAGATAGGGTGGTCAAGGAAGATGGTTCTAAGGGGGTAACGTCCTGGTGGAGGCAGGAAGAATCTGCGGGAATGTGTTCTAAGTAGAGGGAACCGCAGGTGTAAAGACGGAGGCAGGAACGATCTGAGCTGGTTCATGAAACATCAAGAAGGTTGGAATAATTAGAAGAGCATGAGTCAGGTGGAGTGGTGGAAAATGAATCCCAAATACAGACAGGTATGGTCATGTCAGTTATGTCAAGCATGGTAGCGGTTTGGATTTTTAAGTGGGATAGGAAGCCACTGCAGGTTTGAACCCAAATCTGGATCATTGGAAAGTTCAGAAGCAAGCAGAATATCTTGTGCAACATAGTCCAACCACTGGCATTCTCAAAAGAGCTTATATCCAAAGGGCTTTACAGATTCCCTAAATGTGACTGCAGGACTTTGTGTACAAGTCCCTGTCTTTTCCCCAAATAATTTTCAAGAATCATGTTTATGTACGTAAACTCAGACTAGAAGGTAACTCCGTTTTATACTTTGATATTTTTCTCTCACTGAGAAATTGCCTACTTTTCAAAAACATTTTAAAAGGGAAGATTTTTCCCATTCCTTTCTTGTGGCTCTAGTATGTGCGATCCTAGGTACAGCACAGCCCATTTGTAATGAGGTACGACTGGTAGAGGGCAGTGAGCTAAGCATGCTCAGTAGTGAGCCGAACAAGATTCCCATTCATGCCGTGTCAGAATTAACAACTACCTATCTTTGTAGGTGTCCTGAAGAGTGGTTGAAACATTCATTAAGTCCGTGGATGTCAAATGTCTTTATTTTGATATAGTTAAAATTATTTAAAATGGTGAATCTGAGAAAAAAAAACCACTTTAATTTCAGACTTCTGGAAAAGTTCCGAGGATAGTCAAAGAATCCCATGTATTCTTAAACCAGGTTCCAGACGTCAACATTTGATCACATTTGCTTTATTGTTTATTTGCTAGACACACTTTGTTTTCTAAATTATTTAAAAATAAGAACAAATGTGATGTTCCTTCACTCCTAAATGTCTTAGTATGTATTTACTAAAACATGGACATTCTTTTTTATAACCACAGTGCAGTTATCAAAATCAAGAATACTGAAGTATTTTCCAATCTACAGACCCTACTCAGATTTTACCATTTGTCTCAGTAGTGCTTTTTATCACAAAGAAAATCTTGAAGCACATATTGAATATAGGGCTGGGGGCAATGGTTCACACCTATAATCCCAGCGCTTTGGGAGGCTGAGGTGGGCGGATCACTTTAGGCCAGGAGTTCAAGACTAGCCTGACCAACATGGTGAAACCCATTCTCTACTAAAAATATAAAAATTAGCTGGGTGTGGTGGTGCACACCTGTAATCCCAGCTACAGGGGAGGCTGGGACAGGAGAATCGCTTGAATCTGGGAGATGGAGGTTGCAGTGAGCCAAGATTGTGCCACTGCACACCAGCCTGGGGGAAGAGCGAGACTCCATCTCAACAAAAACGAGGCAGATTTCTGCTCAATAAATGACATGCATTTCCATCAGTGATAGCTGATCAGTTGTGTAACAGGCTTTGAGAAAGTGAGCTCTCAATCATTGGAGCCAACCAAGCCATGGATGATAACCAATAGCATCTCTATGAATGGGACTCCTTCCTTTTGAGAGATTAAATTATGTGATTCTGTACATTAACTAACAACGGTGTGCTGCAAAAGTATTACCATTCTGAAAATGATGGTGAGGAAGAATGTTTTTGAAGTCTGAGGTTCCCAAACTTTCTTGGATCATGATGCCCCTCGTGTCTTAGTACGTTTTTCACAGTATCCCTAGACAAATAGTGTCTTATGTTACAATTCTTTTGTATTTATTTCCCTTGAAACTTTAAAATAGTCTAAAGTGCTATGGTGCCCAGGGCACTTGAGCTCACAGTTTAAGAACTGTGGCTGTAAGCAAAGACCTTAAATTGTGTGTCCTCCAGCATGATGACGATTAAGATTGATTCTATGCATGTAAACAAAGGTTGGAAAGAAACAGAAAGGCAAAGCAGTACATTTGGAAAAATATTTAAAACCTTTTAAATCGAGATTTTTCTCCTGATTTATTCTCTGGGTGCTACTAAGGCACTTGTTTCTTAGTTTTTTTTCTACAGGAAATAGCTGTACAAATAACATAAGGCTTTCAAACTCTGGGCCAGTAACAGTTCAGAGAATCTTATCTCTAAGCAGCCTAGCGTTTTGTGATTGAAATGAGCCGTGTGTTCTCTTTTAGGACCATAGAATTTTTTGGCTGATTACGGGAATTATGTTTATGGGAAGTGGCCTTATCTGGAGACGCCTGCTTTCATTCCTTGGACGACAGCTAGAAGCTCCGTTGCCTCCTACGGTATGAAGGACATGGTTGACGGCAGCACTGTGGAAGGGTTATGGCCAGGGGCCCTAACATCACACCACCTGGGTTAGACGGCAGCACTGTGGAAGGGTTATGGCCAGGGGCCCTAATATCACACCACCTGGGTTAGACGGCAGCACTGTGGAAGGGTTATGGCCAGGCCCTAACATCACACCACCTGGGTTAGACGGCAGTACTGTGGAAGGGTTATGGCCAGGGGCCCTAACATCATACCACCTGGGTTAGACGGCAGCACTGTGGAAGGGTTATGGCCAGGCCCTAACATCACACCACCTGGGTTAGACAGCAGCACTGTGGAAGGGTTATGGCCAGGCCCTAACATCACACCACCTGGGTTAGACGGCAGCACTGTGGAAGGGTTATGGCCAGGGGCCCTAACATCACACCACGTGGGTTGTCACAGGCACTCTGGCCCTTGCGAGTTACTTACTTTCTCAGTTCTCTTTCAGTTTCCCTATCTGTCAATTGAGTCAGTATGATGTGCTTCGTAGGGTTATGGGGAGAATTAAATGAGGTAATATGTATAAAGCATTTATTGGCACACTGCCTAACACAATGAATAAGTTAGAATTTGTTTAGAATTCTCTGACGAACATACATTTAAACAGATGTTAGTAATTCTGGTATAAGGTTTTGTCATAACCAAATCAAAATGTAGGAAACATTTGTAATGTTCTCGTAAGAGAAAATTCAGCTGCATTTTCTTTGTACTTCAAGGTGACTCCACTGAAGACACTTGATCCTGCTTGCGTCCTTTGTTCACTAAGTAGTTACGTAGCATTTTACTAGTGACTTTTATTTTAAAATGACACAAACTAAAATTAATATTTCTGCTTTATTTAGATGGCCTCTTTTTCTAAAAAGACTCTTGTGGCAGATAGAAGCATGGAATTGAAAAACAGCCTCAGACTGGATGGACTCGGATCGGGAAGGAGCATCCTACCAAACCGCTAGCAGCAGCCCTGTGGATACTCAAGATCTTTATGGTAGTCACAGGACACTTCTGGTACTCTTTTATTATTTTCTTGTATAGAGTCAGACACTTGCAAAACATTGAAGACAGAAATCTTTTGGCAGTCACAATACCACAACTCGATTGCATTTCCAGAATTTTGAGTTAAAGAAACAAAGTATTTGCTTTGTGAAAGGCCAAAATTCTATTTCCTACAAACTTTAAATGCTGTTTTTATAGATTTGATATGCAGCAACACAAGGACAGTTATGCAGATTTTATTTATACATAATTTATACCTATCAAGAAAAGTGCAATTTCTTGCTGAAAGAGGCGCAGGAACTTGGTAAGCCTATAGGTAGCTGTAGTTCTTTGTCAGCATAGGGAATTACGTTCATGTGAAGTTCCTGATTCTCAGGTGACTAAAAGAACTAGCATTCTGTGTATTAACCTTAAACTCCGGAAGTTTGAGCTTTAAAAACCAGACTTTAACATCACCTTATTTTCTTGTACTTGCCCCCCATTTTTATTTAATGTGAATTAAAAAATAATTTAATGTCAGCACTGTAAGGATTCCTAATCAAGATTTCACTTTCTCAACCCAAGACTAGTTTTCTTTGCTCTAATTAGAGCCTTTGGAAGCAAAGTTGAAAGGAATTACTTCCATTCTGTTACTGTTCTGTAGCTACTGTGTCCATGTACTGATTTTTAGATACCACCTCTGCCCTGCCCCAAAAGGAAAAATGTTTATTGCCCTATTTATATGCAGTATTTTCTGGAGGTTAAGTACAGTCATGCAGTAGAACATTAGGTAAGACTCCCCAAGTAGTATGCATGGAAGATTCTAGAGTGTCCAGAGCAGCCCTTGCACTACAAATATAATAACAGAATAAACATGCTAACCCTGATGAGACTGAGGGTGCATGATCACCCTAATGTGGTTTCAGATGAGGAAGTTTAGGAGTCCATTTTCAGGTGGTTTGGTGATAGGAGTAAGAATGTTATTCCAGTAGATGATTTGAAAGAAAACAATCAAGTACACGTAAGGTTTCCCCACTCCTGTGTGTGGTCGTGGGAAGCCATTAGAGGGCAGCTGGAGAACAGAACGGAACAGTCTGGGCTAGACTCGGAGCATGGAGCAGCCCCTGTTCAGCACGCTGTAGGTCAGGAACACAAGTCGTGGTGTGGCTGTTGGAATGTGACAAAGAGCACTCTCTAGTGTTAGGACTCTTAGGATTTTTAAGATTATATTTGATAAGACTTAGATGCCACAGGGTACCCTTTTGGCACACCTCAGAGCACACTGCTGCTATTTTGGGTCTTATCACTATAAAATAATAAAAGTACTACCTAACTGACCTGAAGAATTGGAATCCCAGAGGGCAGCATTTGACTTGACTAAGATTAGGTATATGATAGAATTTTGGTCATTTTTCCTTGCAGTTTGATGGAGTTCGTTTTTGAGCATGGGTAAAATAATTTTCTGATGAAACATGCCAGTAAAAGGAAAAATAAGGTAATTACCTCCTAAGTCTGATAAAGGAAAGTTGCTGGTAGTTTTCAGAATTCCTGAAGGTGGCTAAATCAAGTATGAGTTCAAAATATTAACTAGTTCCACTTTTGTGACTGCAGGATGCTTCTTAAAGGTCTCACAAATAAATCAGCTTATGCCAAAAATATATGAAGTTCCTTGGTTTTAAATTTTGAACTAAAATGGACTGAGTACATTAGGTACCAAACTCGGTTTTGTGAGTAAGCAATCGTATCCCCTGTCGAACATGTCAGGTGTGATGCTGTCTTTGGAAGGCCCCAAAACAAATGTGGGCACAACAGGTATCACTGAGGATGCTGTTAACATTTTCTTCGTGAGCATAGATGGATAAAGCAGCACTAACCAGTGTTGTAGTAAAAAGCTATTTATTTTGGCGATTTACTCCCAGAGTTGTAGACAGCTTTATTTGTTTGGAGTTGCAGTATTAAAGTTGCACTTTGGATTTAGGACTTACTGTCATTATTTTAGTGACACCTACAGAGGTCATCTAATGGATGCTGCACAGAGTAGGGATTACAGGGACCCAAGTTTTGTCCCCATCCCATCTTCAAATAATTGGGGTCTCTGAGGTCCGTGATACAAAGGCATAAAACAATCGTGATCTTCAAGCCTTGAAGAAAGTCGTTACATATGCACAGATAGAAAATGCCAATGTCATCCGATATCTTGAAATACAGATAAATTTTAGTTAAACGGTTATACAGGTTCAGGTTTCTGTTAATGAGAAACTACAACCTACAAGGTAAGGTCTTTACATTATGGTTATTAAGCAGAATCGGTGCTTAGAACTACAGATGATCCACATTTCAGGATAATATATTAGACTGCCATGTGTTAGTCTGTTCCTGTATGCCAGGTTTTTACCTGTTTGCCATCTAAGTTGACCTTTTACAGTAGGAGTATAATTTACATTGTTTTTGACAGTGGGGTTAGTATGGTCAAATGTCCTATAAACTTGAAGGATGCTTCCCTTTGTGTGGGTCTTAGCCTCTACCTGGTGCTTGCTATTGGGTGTGTTCAGGCACTGAGAAAGAGACATAATGATGTTTAAACATAGGCCTTATCATTTAGTGAAGCATAAAAACACTGACACTTTATATAAATGCATCTGTCTAATGAAGAGATCCAGTACTGAGAAAAGTGTCAGATGTCACCAGAGTCTGCTCTACCAAACCACTCAACTCATAAGTGAATACAGCTAAGTAATCTCTGCTCCCCTAAAAATAACCTTTTAATTAAAAGTAATTCTTCAGATAGGTTTTGCTACCAGTAATTGTACCTAAATGAAACCAAATGGTGCTTCCTTGTGCTTTTGCTGTGCCATAGGTTGCTGTGCAGCTAGCAAATGTACCTGTAAGACAAATGAGGTCATCCCGGGGGTGACCCAGAAACGCTCTCTAGGGATGTGCCTGCTGCTGTTAACCTTCCAGTCTTCAGCTGGATTCCTCTTCCTGTCCCCTCTTCACCAATCTCTACTCCTTGAGAGACAAGGAGAAGAGAAGGGCGGCTCTTCCCACTTGTTATTTTCTCTTGCTTTTAGTATTTTCTCTTGCTTTTAGTATCGTCTCACCAGCCGCAGAAGAAAGAGGTTCTTCCCAATTTAACACAAAATAAACTAGTTGCTGTTTACAGATAATACCTGCTGTTACTAGTGAAACTGAAACCCTCTGATACATTCCTTTCCCTTTCAGTGTACCACACTGAACTACTGGCAGAAGAAATCCATCCTTTAAAAAACAGCCCAGGAACAAGTGAGTCCAAGGCCTGGTTTCTCCTCCATCCCTTACACTCTCCTGGGGCTCAGGCCACATCTTGTTCCTCTGGTTCTTTTGGCACTAATTGTAATCTAATGTGACAAAGGCTTCCCGTGAGATGGCTTAAAACTAGCAGTGTCACTAGGCTCTTCTGGCATTAGAACGGCCAACTCTACAAAAACATTGGAGGGTACAGAAGGGTGATAAAGTCTTAGTTTTTATATTTGTCCTTTGCTATATGAACAATGAAAAGGTATTAATCCTCATTAAGAAGGAATTATCGGCCGGGTGCAGTGGCTAACGCCTGTAATCACAGCACTTTGGGAGGTCGAGGTAGGCGGATCACCTGAGGTCAGGAGTTTGAGACTAGCCTGGCCAACATGGTGAAACCCCAACACTACTAAAAATACAAAAATTAGCCAGGCGTGGTGGCGGGCTCCTGTAATCCCAGCAACTCGGGAGGCTGAGGCAGAAGAATCATTTGAACCTGGGAGGTAGGGGTTGCAGTGATTGTACCACTGCACTCCAGCAGCCTGGGCAACAGAGCAAGACTGTCTCAAAAAAAAAAAAAAAAAAAAAGGGCAGGGGGATTGCCATTCTTGGCAAACTAACACAGGACACGGGAACAGAAAACCAAATAGAGCATGTTCTCCCAAGTAGGAGCTAACTTGAAAGAACTTAGGAACACAAAGTAAACGACACTGGGGTCGAGTTGAGTGGGGAGGGTGGGAGGATAGGGAGCAGCAACAAAGATAAACCTTCACACGTGCCCCTGAACCTAAAAGTTAAAAGGGACCAAGTCACACGTGATTTGGAAGGTGAGGTCACCCCTCAGCCCCGTGCTCTTCTCGTTACTGTCTCTCCTCCCTCAGTGTTCGGTTTTCTGTGTACCGTGCTTTCTATTACACTGACTGGGAAGGTGCCACCCATCTGTTATTTTTAAATTCAATTTCTTTTCCCAACTTGTAAGTTCAGGGGTCCATGTGCAGGAAGTGCACGTTTACTACATACAGCAAGGTGTGGCATGGGCTTGGGGCACAGATTATTCCATGGTGCTAAGTACCCATCTGTTATTCTTCCTGATCCTCTCCTCCCACCTTCCTCCCTCCCAGGCCCCAGTGTGTGCTGCTTCCCTCCATGTGTGCAGCTGTTGTCATCTGGCTCCCACTTACAAGTGAGAACATGCATATTTGGCTTTCTGTTCCTGCATCAGTTTATGAAGGATAATGGCCTATAGCTCCATCCATGTCCCTGCAAGGGGCATGATTTTTTTTTACAACTGCACAATTCTTTCTTAAAGAAGAATGTTTTTAGGAGGAACTGTGTACAGAGATGGTTCTAACAGATAACCACAGCGGGACTTTTCCAGGCACGGAAAAGACATTCAAGAGGAATAAGAAACAGGTCGTACAGCAGGTCTCACTACAGGCAGTAAGTTAGGAAAGGAAAAAGGCTTAGATGCAAAGGGAGCGAAGAAGTAAACTGTGGAAGGGATATGCCTAAGCCTAGTGTCTGCTGTTTCACATACGCCCGGCGCAGCCATACAACTGTATCAGATTTCTTTCCAGAGGGTGTGGCTGCTGGTTTGTGTTTCTACCCCCAGAAGCTCCACGTCTATCAGGATCTACCATAGCGCCACTGGATGTGCCACTTTGTCCACCAAAATGCTCACCATGGATGTGATTCAGCATGAGAGGAGGGGGCAGAGTGGAGAGACGCAGTGAAATCTTCAGTCTGAGCTCAGGCTGTAGACATGAAGTGCCCCAGACAGTCGGGCTCCCAAAGAACTCCTTCCAGCAGCAACAACGACTTGGTTCTGGAAGAGACCCAATACAGACAGAATTCAGGGCCATTCATAACATCTGTTGGGTTCCTTCTGCGTAGTCCAGGCATCATGCCATACTCTAGAGAGAGAAAGATGAGGAAGACACCGGCCGGTCCCCTGGCTTGGACTCAGGCCACTTTCCCTTTGTTTACATACCACTCTCTCACGTCTGTAGGTTCTGAAAACCGCAACAGAGGACGCTCACCCCAGTCCCTGTTCTGGCACAGAAATCCTAACGCAGAAGTATGACCGCGCATGCTTAGTTCTGGTATAATGTACAAAACATACCTTGAATAGTAAGGACTTTCCCAGAAGTTGGCTTTGTCAAAGTACTGAGCGTACCTCCCACTCAACCTGCTGGTTAAAACATTTTAGGGGCCAGGCACGGTGGCTCACGCCTATAATCCTAACACTTTGGGAGGCCGAGGCGGGTGGATCACGAGGTCAAGAGATCAAGACCATCCTGGTCAACAAGGTGAAACCCCGTCTCTACTAAAAATACAAAAATTAGCTGGGCACGGTGGTGCACACCTGTAGTCCCAGCTACTTGGGAGGCTGAGGCAGGATAATCGCTTGAACCCAGGAGACAGGTTGCGGTGAGCCAATATTGCACTCCAGCCTGGGTAACGAGTGAAACTCCGTCTCAAAAAAAAAAAAAAAAAAATTTAGGACCCATCATTCAGAATTGCCTTCAAAACCTGCTACACGTTTTTAAAACATTTTCTTCTTTTTTGAGACAGTCTCGCTTTGTCACCCAGACCGGAGTGCAGTGGTGCAATCTCAGCTCACTGGAACCTCTGCTTCCTAGGTTCAAGCGATTCTCTCATGTCTCAGTCTCTCGAGTAGCTGGGATTACACGCCTGTAATCTCAGCACTTTGGGAGGCCCAGGCGGGCGGATCACGAGGTCAGGAGATCAAGACTATCCTGGCCAACATGGTAAAACCCTGTCTCTAACTAAACATGCAAAAATTAGGTGGGCATATTGGTGTGCGCCTGTAGTCCCAGCTACTCTGGAGGCTGAGGCAGGAGAATCGCTTGAACCCGGGAGGCAGACGTTGCGGTGAGATTGTACCTCTGTACTTCAGCCTGGCAACAGAGCGAGACTCCGTCTCCAAATAAAAAAATAGAAAAAGAAAAATGAAATCAAATGGTAATTTCTTCTCCCTCCTCCCTGATTTATAGAATCACTCACTAAATTTGCTAAATTTCGGCTTCTCTCTTTCTTGCCAGAGTCTAGTCATTTTTGCAGATGCAGCTCCAGGCCCGTGACCTCTGCAGGCCCTTCCCTGACTCCAGCAGCAGAGACTTCCACTGCAGTTGCTGGCTGACCTGCTTTGGCTGTTGGTCATCATATGTTGACCTGGATGGTCTTATGGGTCCATTGAATTTTCCCACCTAGACTCCAAGCACCTGGGGCTGGGACCATATCCCAGGTTTGTCTGTCTCACAGGTGCTTGATATAACACTACTCATTATACACTCAGTTACTGCTCCGTCGAGACTGCCGAGCTGATGGCAGGCGGCCCCCTGAGAAGTTTCAGAAACACAGAGACAGTGACAGCACTACTTAAGGAGATGCTGAATCCTGATTCTAGTTTCTTATGACCATCTTCATTACTGAATGCGCTTATGCATTGAAACAGAACTTGTACCCAAATCTCAGCAAAAGGCCACTCAGATCATCCTCTGATTGTCAGTGCCCATTTTGGAAACACAACATCTGATTTAACCTTTATACCCAGAGAGCTCAATGCCCCCAAACTCAGGTATGTGCTGGAAAAGTAAAGTCATTGTAACACTAACCCAGGTGAACAATAATTAGGAAGGTGCATTTTCAGTGTTTTATAAAAAGTAATCAAATGACCAGGTGCAGTGGCTCATGCCTATAATCCCAGCACTTTGGGAGGTCGGGGCAGGTGGATCACCAGAGGTTGGGAGCTTGAGACCAGCCTGACCAACATGGTGAAACCCTGTCTCTACTAAAAATGTAAAACTTAGTTGGGCTTGGTGATGGGTACCTGTAGTCCCAGCTACTCAGGAGGCTGAGGCAGGAGAATCACCTGAACCCAGGAGGCAGAGGGTGCAGTGAGCCGAGATCGCGCCATTGCACTCCAGCCTGGGCAAAAAGTGAAATCAAATATAAATTACTTTTGGATAATCTATATATACCACTACTTTCAATTGATTCAAGTTATAGTTAATATATGTATAGTTTTATAATACATGGGGATTTTGAGGTCTAATTTTTGAAATGAATAAAATTTTAAATTTAAGCCAAGCTTGTGAGGCTTCCTGTGGTCAGATCTTTCGAGAATCTTCTTCTTAAACTATTAACCATCTTTTTGTTGTGTGGTTAATCCTGCATTTTTAGACCGCCCTATAAATGGGTCACTTAAATTATTGGCCTCTAGAGGGCAGTTTCACCACAGTTTTTCCTGATTTCCTCCTTCCACCTTCCACACTGGTCAGCAGGACTTACCGAGTCTAATCTGTGAAGGCTTCCCCAGCCCTTCAACCCACGGTTAAAACTCATTCTTCATACTATTCATTAGCATTTAACCCTATAGCAATAAAATTCCGACTTTCCATGTATATAAATCTTATTTTCAAGAACAGGGACTTTGCTGTCTCTTTATCTCTCAGAGCCTAGCACAGTTCTATAGTGTCATAACCTAAAATAAATGGATGGATGCAGTCGGTGCTTTAGAGGTATAGTTTAAGGTTAAACATTTTTTTGTTTTACTGGAGTGCAGTGGCTTGATGTGGCACTGCAACCTCCACCTCCCGGGTTCAAGCAATTCTCCTGCCTCACCTTCCCAAGTAGCTGGGACTACAGGTGTGCACCACCACACCCAGCTAGTTTTTGTATTTTTAGTAGAGATAAAGTAGATAAAACCTTAGTTTTATCACGTTAGCCAGGCTGGCCTTGAACTCCTAACGTCAGGTGATCTACCCGCCTCAGCCTCCCAAAGTCCTGGGATTATAGGTGTGAGCCACCATGCTCAGCCAAGGTTAAACTTTTTAACCCACCATATTGAAATTTAAAATGTGTATACTTTTTGATCTAGCAATCCCACTTTTAAGATTCTCACCTGTGGGATATTTGCTCAATTATAAAAAACAAATAGGTACAAGAATGCTCACTATGGAATTGCTTATAATAGCCCCCAAAAATGAGAGGACCAAGACTTGTGGATCAGTTGAGCCCAGGAGTTCAAGACCAGCCTGGTCAACGTGGTGAAACCCTGTCAGAGCCAGACCTTGTCTAAAAAGTGTGTGTGTGTGTGTGTGTGTGTGTGTGTGTGTGTGTGTGTGTGTGTCTAAAGCCATAGAAAAACTCTGGGCTCAGTGTGGTGGCACGTGCCTGTAATCCCAGCACTTTGGAAGGCAGAGGCGGGCACCTCACTTGAGGCCAGGAAGGAGTTCGAGACCAGACTGGACAAGGCAAAACCCCTTCTCTACAAAAAATTTGGAAAAAAAAAAAAAAATTAGGCATGGTGGTAGACACCTGTAATCCCAGCTATTCAGGAGGCTGAAGCTGGAAAATCGCTTGAACTGGGGAGGTAGAGGTTGCAGTGAGCCGAGTTTGCATCACTACACTCCAGCCTGGGCAACAGGGCAAGGATCTATGTAAAAAAGGAAAAACTCAGAGTCTGGGAGAAAACAGCAAACTATTAACAATGGTTATCCTCTAGGTCAAGGGCCAGCAAACAATTTTGGGGAACAGGCCAGATAATAAAGACGTTAGGCTTTGTGGGGCATCAGTCTCCGAAGCAGCCAATCAGTTCTGCGACTGCAGTGCGACAGCAGCCATGGGCAGTCCACAGCAAAGGAGCCCGCTGTGTTCCACTACAACGGCATGGGCACTGGCACGTCAGCAGCACTGAACCTTCACATGTTACCAAATACTCTGTTCTGATTTCTTTTCAGCCATGTCAACATGAGCTGATGTTTTCAGTTCATGGCTTTACAAAACTAGGTGGCAGACGAGTTGACCCCGGTCCCTGCTGTAGAGGACAAAATAGCAAGAATAAAAGGGAAACTTTACACCAAGAAAGTGATGGGATTCTGTGTGAATGTTGCTTTCTTTTTCTGTGTTCTTCTCCCTTTCAAATACAAACAAAATCTGAACTAAACCTGAAGGTGAGACCACCAAATCCCACCCTCTGCACTAACATAAACATCAGTGAAGTGCAGTCGTTGGGCTCACCTTTGCCTTGGACCTCACGGTGATCAGAGAGCTCCCGAACCTTGAGCTGGCCTGTAAAACACACCCAGTTAACACAGCGTAATACTTTAAAGCCAAAGGGCTTTTTTTTTGGGGGGGGGGGTAACTTTTCTTTCTTTAGTCCTTCAAGGGATACTTACTTCGGGAGAAATCAATACATATTGGGCCTGAAGGAAAAAAAATGAGAAGAGAACCAACATTACTACTGTTTGTGTGGCTTTTTAAAACCAATTTTCATTATACCCTTATACTCTCATTTCTACATTTCATTTGTTTTGTTTTGGAGATGGAGCCTTGCTCTGTCACCCAAGCTGGAGTGCAGTGGCACAATCTCAGCTTACTGCAACCTCTGCCTCCCAGATTCAAGCAAGTCTCCTGTCTCAGCCTCCTGAGTAGATGGAATTATCAAGTGTGCACCAACACGCTGACTTTTTTTTTTTTTTTTTTTTTTAAGTAGAGACAGGATTTCACCATGTTGGCCAGGCTGGTCTCGAACTCCTGACCTCAAGTGATCCACCCACCTTGGCCTCCCAAAGTGCTGGGGATTACAGGAGTAAGCCACTGCTCCTAGCCTCATTTCTACATTTCTTGAATAGCCTTACAAATCTGTATGCCCTTTAACCTCAAAAATTCTACTTATAGAAATACAGGTCATAAAAATAACCAGATGTATGAAATGTTTATGTGACTTTTCACCATATTATTTAAAAGAGTATTAGAAATGGCACAATTGATTAGTAATAGTTACTTAAATAACGGATAAATATGGTTTATCTGTAGATAAAACACTCAACAGCAAATAAATATAAAAAATCAAGGCGGGGCATGGTGGCTCAGGCCTGTAACCGCAGCCCTTTGGAAGGCCGAGGCAAGTGGATCACTTGAGGTCAGGAGTTTGAGACCAGCATGGCCAACATGATGAAACACTGTCTCTACTAAAAGTACAGAAATTATCTGGGTGTGATGGTGTGTACTATAGTCCCAGCTACTCAGGAAGCTGAGGCAGGAGAATCACTTGAACCTGGGAGGCGGAGGTGGTAGTGAGCTGAGATTATGCCACTGTACTCCAGCCTGGGTGACAGATCAAGACTCCATTTAAAAAAAAAAAAAAAAAAAATCGGCCGGGCACGGTGGCTCACGCCTGTAATCCCAGCACTTTGGGAGGGCGAGGTGGGTGGATCACAAGGTCAAGAGATTGAGACCATCCTGGTCAACATGGTGAAACCCTGTCTCTACTAAAAATACAAAAATTAGCTGGGCATGGTGGCGTGTGCCTGTAATCCCAGCTACTCAGGAGGCTGAGGCAGGAGAAGTGCCTGAACCCAGGAGGCAGAGGTTGCAGTGAGCCGAGATCGCGCCATTGCACTCCAGCCTGGGTAACGAGCGAAACTCCCATCTCAAAAAGAAAAAAAAAAAATCAGGTTATAAAATTATGCACGAATTATACACAATAGGATCACAATTCCTAACCAAAATATCCACAGACATAGTGTAATACTTAAGAGCAGGCTTTACAATCAGATCTTGGTTCAAATCCCTGTTGTGCCACGTCCTTCCCGGCAGTGGCAACTTGAAAAAGTTTGTCTCTGATCTTTAATTTTCTTGTTTTAAGATAGGGTCTCCCTGTGTTGCCTAGGCTAGTCCTGAACTCCTGGGCTCAAGGGATCCTCCTGCCTCAGCATCTCAGAGTGCTTGGGATTACAGCTGTGAGCCACCACATTCCCCTGAGATCTTTAATTTTTTAAATCTGTAAATGCGCATGTTAATTGTATAGCTTTTATATGGATTAAATGATACATAATTCTTAGCATATACATACTAAACACACAATAAATGGTAGTAATTAAATTTGCAGGAAAAATACTAGGAGGATCCACTCTAAAGGTAAACAGGTATTAGCTCTGCAGAGTGGAATTTTAGGTAGATAATTTTTAACTGTCTTCTTCATAAATTTGTGTATTTTCTAAAGTTTTCATAGTAAATTTTCACTAATTTTGCAATTTAGTTTTGTTTTCATATTTTTTCTCTCTTTCAGACTTTTTATTAAGGCTTACAGCAGGATAATTTTGCAATTTAAAAAAATATTTAAATATTTTAAAATAGGCCAGACACAGTGGCTCATTCCTGTAATCCCAGCACTTTGGGTTGTAATCCCAGCCTGGCCAACATGGTGAAACGCTGTCTGTGATAGAAGTACAAGAAATTAGCCAGGCATGTTGGCACGTGCCTGTAGTCCCAGCTTCTCAGGAGGCTGAGGCAGAAGAGTGTCTTGAACCTGGGAAGTGGAGGTTGCAGTGAGCTGAGACCGTGCCACTGCACTCCAGCCTGGGCAACAGAGCCAGACTCTGTCTCAAAAAAAAAAGTCAAATAATGAACAAATGTTTTAGGCCCAGGAAATGTATCTTAAGGAAACTCACCCAAAAGAGGAATAGACAAATCAAACAAAAAGCAAAATAGATAAAGCTTTAATGCAGCTTCAGTGACTGGCCAGGCATGGTGGCTTCTGCCTATAATTCCAGCACTTTGGGAGGCCAGGTGGAAGGATTGCTTAAGCCCAAGAATTCAATAACAGCCTGGGCAACATAGTGAGACCCCATCTCTGCAAAAAATTAAAAGATCACCGAGGTGTGGTGGCACATGTGTGTAGTCCTAGCTACTCAGGAGTCTCAGACAAGAGAATCACCTGAGCTTAGGAGTTCGAGGCTGCAGTGCGCCGTGACCATACCACTGCACTCCTGCCTGGGCAGTGGAAGAGGACCCCCTCTCTATTTTAAAGAAAGAAACTCCAATGGCCCTGGCCTGTTTTCTTTCTTCTGTGCTCTGCGCACCTAACCAAGCAGTGGCAGGCTGTGACCAGGGACCTACACAACACCAAGTCTAGTGACACTTTAGCTGTGAGGACAAACTTTGCAGAACTCTAAGAACTACAGGCAGCTGCGGCCCACAAAATATGGGCAGGTGATGGTGTCCTAACCCCAGAACCTCTGAATTCAGGTCAGCATTTTATAATGGACATGAGTTAACAAGGGATCAGCAACTACTGATCCTTTCCCAGTAAGGTATCAACTGTGGACAACACTTTACCTTTTCTTCTGGACATGGAGTTATCCATGATCTGCATTTGCCTGTGACGTCACCAAGAGTGGTCTCTTTGCCATTATATACATAAACTCGGCCATCTTCTCCCCCAAGCAGTCCAGAGGTTACATCCGCTATCCTCAGGGGGGCTGCCATGATGATTTCATCTGTAAACAACGAAAACCCACAGAAGGAAGGCTCTGATCCCTGTCACCCTTTCCTTGTTCTGCTACTGGATCCTAACCCAACCTCGTGCAAATACTATTAGTGTCTCCTTCAGTCTGCCCTGAGTTATTCCTGGCAAAAGCCTGTTCCCTGCTTCATTCATGAATAGCAGTTACCACAGGTGATTCTCATCACCTTGAAGGAGTGCAACTCCCTCTCCCATCTCGCCTGATTCAAGATTTGTCTAAAGGCCCTTGGACTGCTCAGAGCCCAGACGAGCCAATGAGGAGACTGGTCCGCTGGGCAAAGGGACTCATTCCTTGGCAACAGGTCCTGTTCCTGTCTTACCTAAGCCATCGCCATCCAGGTCACTCAAGTGCAGAACGCCACCAAATCGAGAGAAGCGGCGGTCTCCACTGAAGGTGCTGAGCAGAGGGGGCTGTGCGTCGGGTGTGAGCGCGTACATCCTAGTGGCTCCGCCTTGGTGCAGAGTCATGGTCAGGAATGCCATCTTAGACACGTCATCTGAAAGGAACCACAGTTCCTGCTGGCCTCACAAAAATAAAGGCATTACAGAACACAGAACAGCATCTCACTCTCAACTGACGCTGATCGTACCACACAGTCGGTTTCAGTGCTGGTCAATTCCAGCAGCCAGGGAGGTACAACCAGCTTGAGCACCACAGCAAAAACACAAGAGACGTTCAGTGATTTCCCTCCAGGCAGGCATTCCTTCTTCCAGTCTTATCCCCATCATACGGTTTCCATACCCCCATCCTTTTATTTTCTCAGGTCGCACACTGCCTAGGTCACCCCCATGTGACACATCCAAACACAAGCGGACTCAGCATGGAGGCCAAACTCTTCACAGGGCCTTACGGAATCTGACTCCCACTTGGGGATCTAGCACCACTAACTCTTCTACCCTACGCTTCACCGTAAGAAACTGAAACCACAGCCGATTCTGTCTCAAATTTGGGCCTTTGGACGTGACGTGCTCTCTGCCTGGAATAGATGCACACACCCTTCCTGCTGCCCTGCCCACATCCCTCTGCTGGCTACTCCTACTCATCCGGCAGAATTTGGCTCAGGTGTGCCCTCCTCTGGGAAGCCTTTCCTAACCTCCCTGGTCTACAGCAGAGGTGGCCTCCATGTGCTCCCATACGTAATAACAAGTCCAGTGGGACTTCAGCTCGGGGCACAAATGCTGCAGATCTCCAAGAACTGCAGACAAGCTGGGGCCCACAAAACATGGGCAGGTGATTGTGTCCTAACCCCAGGACCTCTGAGTTCAGGCAAACATTTGATAGTGGACATGAGCTGTGCCCAGTGCCTTCCCAATACCCACAGCAGCGTAGCAGCGCTCTGCATTCACTTCTGTGTCTCCTGCCTCAGGCAAACATTCCATAAGCAATGGGGTCACGTCTCTGTCCGTGGTACCTAGCATGGTGCTTGGTCCTGTACAAGTATTTAATATAGTGTTTTTTGACTTAATGAATTTTCAACAGACTCTAAGTTGTTGGAATTTCACTGTCAACTTTGTTATTTGGAACACAGCTTTGATTTCAGAATTATCAATGTCACCTGTGGGTTGGTGTGGCTGGTGCCCTCTGAGAAGTTTGCCGTATGCTGGCAAAGTGTCAGCGCATGGATATGATCTCACATCAGTGTCCACTGAGTTTTGTGTGTAAAACTGAGCTAATTTGACCTTTTTTTTTGACAAACTTGTGCCTTGTTTACAGGAAACAGTTCCCTAGAAGCCACTGAGAGCTCAAAGCAGAGACAGTAGTAAGTCAGAATAACAGCAAGAAAACAGTAGGAAATAAGAAACAGTATTTGTAAAAGCTCAGCAGTCTGGAGCTTTCTGATACAGGGTAAACAACCTCACCTAACACAACACCTCCTAAGAGAACAATGTGCCAATCAAGTATGATAGTATTCAGAGTGAAAGCCCAAAATATCAAGAAAAGTTGAAATGAGAGAAAATCTTCATTCCCTTTCTTTTCATGCTTTTTAAAGGGACCATCAGCTCCCTGGAGCACCCAGGAAAACAATAATGTACTTCCAGCTCTCTGTCCACTCCCTGCCTCAGTTCTTCCACAGGCAGGAAGGTGCTTAAGGCTTCTCCCTCTGGCACTGCCACCCACAGGGTGAACACTGGCCCCACTGCATGTGAGAGAATGTCACAGAAGTCACCCCAAGTTCTAGCTTTCGGAGCAAGAATTAGAAATCCTGAATAGGGCTGCCCATTGAGACCATGTTCTCTACTCCAACTACGTCAGCTCTTCAGAGGTATATATTTTGATATCCATCTGAATGACTCATGAGTCTACTTTGAAAATGATTTGAAATGCACAAGGATGAGGATGAGTTGTAATTAGTCAATACTCCCAAGTCTCTAACATGCATCACGATCTGTTAAAGAGAATATAATTTAAAATAATTTCATCAAAGTTTTTTAAATTCTTCAGAATTAAAACAGAAGAATATAGACGCTTGGAAATTTCAGCCATTCAAAACACCTCACCTACTCAATCATGCAAATTAAACAATGGATTATCATACACATTTAGACAACTAAGGAGAAAAAAACTCAAGGCCCTCTTGTAGGCATTTCTTTATTATTTTAGTAATGAAAGTAATTGAAAAGAACTTTGGCTTTTAAAAGGGCTACGTGCAGAGGGCTTTATGAATTCCCAAATTCTACACTGCTACTGTAACACAGAATTCCTTCTGTAATGCTTAACCTTCTAGTAGTTAAGGACTATTATCTTTTAGACCTCTCTGTTGTCTTCATTTCTCCCATAAGCACTAGCTCCTAGGGTTATGTTTGGGTTGTGGGGGTGGCCAGTATTTTTTAAATACACACACAAGTGTTTTACTTTTCAAGTGGAACTTTTCTTCCAGTGGAGATAGCAGAAAACAACAGAACTATTGTAAAACACAGGTGCATCTCACCAACTCTGTTCTCTTGAAAGCCACAGAAAAGAGGCTGTCATCTTGTAATATGCTTCATACTTGCATCTCAGAAAAACTGTAAACCTGCCAGGCATGGTGGCTCATGCCTATAATCCCAGCACTTTGGGAGACCGAGGCAGGAAGATCACTTGAGCTCATGAGTTCAAGACCAGCCTGGGTAAGGCAGTGAGACTCCCACTGCTACAAAACACAATAGGGCTTGGTGTTATTTGCCTGTAGTCTGAGCTACTCAAGTGGCTGAGGTGGGAGGATCACTTGACCTCAGGAGTTCAAGGTTACAGTGAGCTGTGATCACACCACTGCACTCCAGCCTGAGCAACAGAGCAAGGCCCTATCACTTAAAAGGAAAAATTATCAACTCTAAGTTACTTAATGTCACCGGCTTTCTGGATTACTACAAAAGAGTCAAAACTATGAAGATGTCAAGAAGACCTGTTATATTTCATCATTATAAAAACTGTGAAAAATACTCAAAAAAAGCAGCAGCAGCAGCATAATTGAGGTGTGATGGCACATGCCTGTACTCCCAGCTACTTGTGAGACTGAGATGGGAGGATCACTTGAGCCCACAAGTTCATGGCCAGCCTGGGCAACATAGAAAGACTCCATCTCTTAAAAAAAAAAGCATAAAGATGATTTATACACTATATATATTTCTTTCTGGAGAGGGAGTGAGGCAGGTAGATAGGCAGATATCTATACACACACATTTTAAACAACATGGAGATTTTGTGGATTAGAAAATTTAAATCTGATTCTTTTCACATTTAGGCTATTTCTGGCTTTTTGTTACTGTAAAGAACACAGTCATTCCTCCGTATCCAGGGGGATTGGTTCCAGAGCCTTCCACAGATACCTAAATCCACGGATGCTCGAGTCCCTGATATAAAATGGTGTACTGGCCGGTTGCAGTGGCTCACGCCTGTAATCCCAACACTTTGCGAAGCCTAGCCAGATCAAGTGTCTGAGGTTAGAGAGTTCAAGATCAGCTTGGCTAACATGGTGAAAATAATTAAAAAAAAAAAAACTAGCTAGGTGTGGTGACGCACACCTGTAGTCCCAGCTACTTCGGAGGCTGAGGCAGGAAAATCGCTTGAATCCAGGAGGCAGAGGATGCAGTGAGCCAAGATCATTCCACTGCACTCCAGCCCTGGTAATACAGCAAGACTCCGCTCTCAAAAAAAAAAAATTTTTTTTAATGGTGTGTATGTATAACCTATGCACATCCTCTCATACTTTAAATCATCTCTAGATTATAATAGCTAATCCAATGTAAATACTATGTCAATTGTTAATACAATGTTGTTTAGAAAATGACAAGAAAAAATTCTATACATATTCAGGATAGAGTCAACCATCCATTGTGTTTTCAAATATTCTCTGCCAATGGTTGGTTGAATCCACAAATACGGATGTAGAGGGTGAACTGTCTTGTGATAAACGTTCTTTCCCACAGTCCAGAGGGTGAACTGTCTTGTGATAAACATTCTTTCCCACAGTCCTAAATACTTTGCTAGAACAGACACACAGAAGTGGTCCATGTAGCATCCACAGGATTGAAAGGATTTAAGGCTGTTGTCATTCCGCCAAGCCTCTTTCTACGAAAGGTTTATCAGTTTACATTGTACCGCCAGTGCCAGGGTGCCCATCTCACCTCAGCCTTGCCATCACTATTCTCTCTTTCATCCTGAAAAACGTCATAGTTATTACTCAGCCCTCTAAAATCTCTACTAAATATTTAAACTGCTACATGCAGGGGCCACCGTTGACCCAAGGTTCTGAGACAAAGACGGAGGACAGGCTGTCAGGGATGGGACTGTCTCAACTAGCTGTCTACACAGTCAGACTCCAGACTAGCGTCCTCAGGCAATGCCCTAAAAGGAGATTAAGCCCGGGCATGGAGGCTCACGCCTGTAATCCCAGCACTTTGGGAGGCCGAGGCAGGTGGATCACCTGAGGTCACGAGTTTGAGACCAGGCTGGCAAACATGGTGAAACCCCGTCTGTACTAAAAACACTGCACTCCAGCTTGGGCAACAGAGACTCCATTTCAACAACAAAAAAAAAGTAGATCAAAATTCTCAAATTTAGATTCATCTGTGCCTTACAGCTCCAATTCCCAAACTAAAGCACACTGAAGTGCTTCAGCGAACTCCCAGAGACGGGGCAGATCTTTTGAAATTTCAAAGCTAACAGTGACATCTGTCTGATAACACATGAACTGCAAGGTGGAGGCAGGTTACAGTTTTGACACGAGAGCCCCGCATTCCTTTCAGTGATGCCACATCTTTGCAAAGCTGCATGCTCAGGGAAGGTTGTGATCAAATGCAGGCACTATGCAAAAATTGCTGTGGATTAGGAAATGAGGGAAGTTAGGTCTCACCTGATTTCAAGCTCAGAGAAGCTGTGCAGTGCCCAGAGGAGCTAAGTGGTTAGGACAGAAATACAGGGTGTGTGCCCATGTCACCACACAGGCGCTGCATTTAGGAAGGTCCTATGCCTGCCTTCATGTTGTCCTGTCTCCAACTTGAAATTGTCAACAATTTTTTTAACAAGGGGCCCTGCATTTTTATTTGGAATTGGGCCCCACAAATTGTATGGGTGAAATACAAGTAAAAATGGGAAAATCTAAACAATGCAGGTGAAATATATAAAAAACACAGCCTGATTGTGACATTTATATATTTATGTTATACATGTATATATGTTACATATATAATATACACGTTACGTACATATATGCTATAAATTAACATATATGCACATACAAAAGTTAAAATTAAACTTTTTTTTTTTTTTTTTTACTTTTTTATAAACATGGTCTCTGCTACCCAGGCTGGAGTGCAGTGACGTGATCATAGCTCACTGCAGCCTTGAACTCCTGAGCTCAAGTGATCTTTCCACCTCAGCCTCCTGAGTAGCTAGACCTACACGTGCACCATCACCATGCTACCATTTTTTTTCCCTGTAGAGACAGGGTCTCCCTGTATTTCCCAGGCTGGTCTGAAATTCCTGGGCTCAAGCAATGTTCCCACCTTAGCCTCCTGAGTAGCTGGGACCACAGGTGCGTGCCACCACATCTGGCTGATTTTTTAAATTGCTTGTAGAAACAGGGTCTCACTGTATTGCCCAGGCTGGTTTTGAACTGCTGGGCTCCAGTGATCCTCCCGCCTTAGCCTTCCAAAGTGCTTCGATTACAGGCATGAGCCACTGCACCCAGTCTTCTATTTTGCATTATACTTTGGAATGGAAAAAAAAAATTATCAACAGAGTAAAGGCACCAAAGCCAAGGACGTTTGAAAAACTAATTCACAACACTTGGGTAGAAAGAGTGATGAAGAAGAGAGTGAGTAATGTGTGTTGCAGGAGCTCAGAAATCACTCCCTAGACTCTGAAAAGCAAGAAAAAATGCCAAAGCTAAGTCAGCACCGTTTTGTTGTTTTAATGCTGTGTCCTCAATTCAAAGAAAAATTTAGCCATTCCTTTGCCTGATCCTTTTTTTTTTTTTTTTTGAGACTGAGTCTTGCTCTGTGGCCCAAGCTGGAGTGCAATGGCACAATCTCAGCTCACTGCAAGCTCCACCTCCCAAGTTCAAGCAATTCCTGTGGCTCAGCCTCTGGAGTAGCTGGGATTACAGGCACGCGCCACCACGCCTGGCTAATTTCTCTATTTTTAGTAGAGATGGGGTTTCACCATGTCGACTAGGATGGTCTCGATCTCTTGACCTCGTGATCCACCCGCCTCGGCCTCCCAAAGTGCTGGGATTACAGGCTTGAGCCACCGCGCCCGGCCCTAGTATTTTATTTTTTATAGAGACAGGGTCTCACCATGTTGGCCAGGCTGTTCTCTAACTCCTGAGCTCAAGTGATCCGCCCACCTCTGTGTCTCAAAGTGAGGCCATTACAGGTGTGAGCCTCCACGCCCGGCCTGCCCGATCCACTTCTGCTTACTACTAAAATCTTTCCCAGATGGCTTGAAACAAAAATCTTTCTGAAAAATAGTTCGATGATATCTAAGAAGAACTTTAAAAAGATTAGATCCTCTGCTCCACGAATTCCATCTCCAGGAATCTATCCAAAAAAAAAACGCATCAGAAAGGTAGTCAAAGATCAGGTACGTGAGTGTTCAATGATTCCTTATTCACAATAGTGTAAAACTGGATCCAAACCTACAAATCCGGCAACAGGATGATGCTTGTAAATGTTGGCATGAAAAAAAATGCAACACAGATTTCTAAAACACGATTTTTGACGAGTATTTACTAACGTGGGAACGTGCTCAAGATGTAAAACAGGTCAGAAAGTCAGGCATGACGATACCAAATACAGTATAAGCTTCAGTTTTCAAGTATCTGGGTAAGGGGTGACTTTTTCCTTCTATATAGTTCCCTGTATTTTCACACATTCCACAGTAAGCATAATTCACCTTTATAATCTGGGAGGGAATACTCTGGAGGTTTTTTCTTTCTTTCTTTTTTTTTTTTTTTTTTTGAGAGACAGAGTCTCGCTTTGTCACCCAGGCTAGAGTGTAGTGGGGTGATCTTGGCTCACTGCAACCTCCACCTCCTGGGTTTAAGTGATTCTCCTGCCTCAGCCTCCCGAGTAGCTGGGACTACAGGCGTGTGCCACCAAAGCCTGGCTACTTTTTACATTTTTAGTAGAGACGGGGTTTCACCATGTTGGCCACACTGGTCTCTAACTCCTGACCACGTGATCCACCCACCTTGGCCACCCAAAGTGCTGGGATTACAGGTGTGAGCCACCGCGCCCGGCTGGGAATAGTTTTTGTTTTTTTTTTTTTTTTTTTTAAAAAAAAAAAAGACTCTCTTTCCCATAAAGTAAACCGAATAATGGTTTATTAAAATACGTCCTCAGGGCTGCGTACTGTGCATCATGCCTATAATCCTAGCACTTTGGGAGGCCAAGATGGGAGGATTACTTGAGCCCAGGAGTTAGAGACCAGCCTGGCCAACATGGTGAGACCCTGTCTCTATAAAAAATAAAATGTTAGACAACGTGGTAGCTGATACATGCCTGTAGTTCCAGCTACCCAAGAGGCTGAGGTGCGAGCATCATGTGAGCTCAGAAGGTCAGGGCTGCCGTGAGCCACAACAGCACTGCCGCACTGCTCTAGTACGAGGACCCATCTTTTTGTTTCTTTTCTCAGACAGCTTTTCAACACAGCAAGACTATCCCTAGTGAACTGACTTACACAATTTTTCTCTGGCTCCAAGTTCAATGAGATAGGGGCTTTAATACACACTAAGTTACTTTCTTATGTCATTTTCAAAACCTTTGACATAGATATTTTATTTTTTTGAGATGAAGTCTTTCTCTGTTGCCCAGGCTGGCGTTCAGTGGCATGATCATGGCTTGGCCGCAACTTCCATCTCCTGGGTTTAAGCAATTCTCCTGCCTCAGCCTCTGGGTAGCTGGGATTATAGGTGTGCACAATGCCTGGCTAATTTTTTTATTTTAGTAGAGATGAGGTTTCACCATGTTGTCCAGGCTGGTATCCAACTCCTGACCTCAAGTGATCTTCCCACCTCAGCCTCCCAAAGTGCTAGGATTACAGGTGTGAGCCACTGCAGTGGGCCTAAAGTAGATATTGATAATTTCAGTTTTGTAGATGGTGATCCAAAAGTTTTGAGAGGTTAAGTAACTTCCCCAAAGTTACATAAATTGCTATTTATGAAAAAAAAAAAAGAAATATTTAAACCTAGATCTATTTGGCTCCAGATCTGGTAACTTTCCTCCAGTAGGAGACGTACAAGGAGCCACGTGACTGGAAGGAAGCAGGGTGTCGGGGTGCACGACCTACCGTGTGTGGGGGCCCCAACCAGCAGCACCTGCGTCACAGTCCCGTTCATCAGCACTCGGCCACTGGACAGGGAAGTACCCAGTTTCCCCATTGCCTGTGAGACACAATAAATCAATACTGTGCAGCAGAGAACGCTTGCTTGGAGTGCCCACCTCGCTGTGGGGGGAGGGCTTGCCATACCTGGTCTCCAGAAATGGTAAACCAGCTTTGGCGGCTTGGTGGGAAGTAGCCATACACCCTCCCAAGGCTCTTTTTCTCATCTCGGATGCGTAACAAATGGCCCAGCCTAGAAGGAAACACGCCGGGCTCAGCCGTCAGGGAGCCACACTGAGGACCGGCCAGGCACGAAGGTGCAAGGGAAGGAAACACACCTCCCCCATCCAGGCCTCCCAGCAGGGTCTCTGGCCCTGTGACCGGGCCTGTCGGCGTTCATCTCAACATCCAGCTTCTCCAGGTGCCACACCCACCATCCTGCCTCCCAACTGACAGCAAGTATAGAGGTACCTATTGTTACAGACTCAGCTGTGGTCCCCCCATCCCTACGCTGAAGTCCTAATCACCAGTATCTCAGATTGTGATTCTATTTGAAGACGGAGTCTTTAAGGAGGTGATTAAGTTAAGATGAGGACCCTGATCTAATACAATTCGTGTCTTTCAAAGAAGAGGAGAGGCAGGAAGATCACTTGAGGCCAGTTTGAGACCAGCCTGGGCAACATTTCAAGACCCCATCCCTACAAAAATGTTTTTAAATTAAGAAAAAAAAAAGTTAGGCATGGGCACGCACTTGTAGTCCCAGCTATTCCGGAGGCTCAGGCAGGAGGATCCCTTGAGCCCAGGAGTTTGAGGCTGCCTAAGTTATGATCACCCACTGCCCTCTGGCCTATGCAACAGAGTGAACCTCACCCCCTCCTCCAAAAAGAACAAAATAGAAGCGGGGAATGGGTCACACACAGAGGGAAGAAAGCCATCTGCAAGCCAAGGAGAGCGGCCTCGGGAGAAACCGACCCTCTGACCTCAACCTTGATCTTGGACTTCTAGCTTCCAGAACTGAGAGCAAATAATCTACTTGCCAATTGTATTTTTAAATTTCTATGGAGGAGAATTTGCAACCTTGCCCAGAGCCTTAGCTTTTCCTTCAAAGGTCAAGCATTTCCTCGCCCTTTTCCCTGTGCCCCACACTCAGTGGGCTCACAACAGCAGGTGCCTTCCACTGTGTTCGTGGGTCCCAGGCCTCAGCACCAGCCTCACCTGCTGGCATTCCTCCAGGTCGGGCTCCCCACCAGCAGCAAGGTTCTGTTGTCCATCGTGACGCCATGAAGGGAGTATCCCAGCCAGGCAAAGTCTTCCTCGCCTCTCACCGTCCAGTCGGCTGCCTCCACGTTCAGGTTTTCTAAAGACAGCCCGCCCCTTTTAATACTTTAAGTGGGAGGACTACTGGGATGAAAAACAAGGGTCCTTTTTGTGGCCTAATAGAAATGGATTCCCTTTGTGAGTTTTTGCTGAAAGTCTTATATGTCCTCACAGTGATCCCAGGACCCCAATGTCAAAAATCAATCTCACGCTTTGTATGAGACATACATTTCCAAAGCTTCTGCGGAGCAGATGATGTTATTTAAAAAGGCTCTGGGACAGCTGTGGTGGCTCCTGCCTCTAATCCCAGCACTTTGGGAGGCCAAGGGGGGGCACATCACCTGAGCTCGGGAGTCCAAGACCAGCCCGACCAATGTGGTGAAACCCCATGTCTACTAAAAATACAAAAATCCACTGGTTGTGATGGCAGATGCCTGTAGTCCCAGCTACTCAGGAGGCTGAGAAAGGAGAATTGCTTAAACCCAGGAGGTGGAGGCTGCAGTGAGCCAAGATCATGCCACCGCACTCCAGCCTAGGTGACAGAGGATCACTCTGCCCTCCCCCCCCAAAAAAAGGCACAGTCGACAGCACCTCTGAGATGCTTTTGGTGCAAAGCCTCCTTGGTGTTTCTATTTTACGTGGAGATGCTATGAGAACAGTCTATTTGCCCTCTTTGGGTCTCTGCCTAGAAGGTGTAGGTCACTTTCTGTACGTTCAATGAATCTATGCACATCACTTGCCAGAACGTCTTTTAAGAGTAACCGACTGTGTGAAAATGTTGGTGAAATGATGTGGAATACGGACAAAGGACATAAACCTGTGTGCAGGGTAAGTTATTGTACACACAGCAGCCACGGTCTCCACCCGTTCCCCCATCAGGCACTACCTTTGTCGCTGTGGCTGGGGCCAGAATAAAAGGCAGCCACGATTCCCCTCTGCTTCCCTCTGCCTGGGGCAAAGGGGGAGCCAACCACCAGATCTGGCTCACTGTCTCCATTCACATCTGCAGCCAGCAGAGTCCAGCCCAGGTTACAGTAGACGTCCTGAAGAAGAAACCAGGAGAGCACATTTTACCCAGTCTTGGTGACAGCTAGGATACACCAAGTCCCAGGTTTCTGCGCCTGGCTGAAGTGGTCAACATACCTGGCAAGAGATGGTGATGTTAGGGGCAGAAGACATTCTTCCCTGCTTGGAACCAAAGTAGACATACACAGCACCCTAGATAAGGGCAGACAGCAGACAGATGTGAGGCGCTGGTGGTGACGCAGGAACCTTAAATAGCGGCGAGACAGCATGGACTGACTCTGGGTCCAGGCATGGTGGCTGATGCCTATAATCCCAGTGCTTTGGGATGCCGAAGTGAGAACACTGCTTGAGGTCAGGAGTTCAAGACCCGACTGGACAACACAGTGAGATCCTGTGTCCACAAAAAATTGGTGTCTTTTTTGTTTCTTGTCTATTGCCCAGGCCGGAGTGCAATGGGGCAATCTCGGCTCACTGTGACTTCCACCTGCCGGGTTCAAGCGATTCTCCTGCCTCAATCTCCCTAGTAACTGGGATCACAGGTGAATGCCAGCCATGATGCCCAACTAGTTTTTGTATTTTTAGTAGAGACACGGTTTCACCATGTTGATGAGGCTGGTTTCGAAGTCCTGACCTCAGTTGATCTGCCTGCCTCAGATTCCCAAAGTGCTGGGATTACAGGTGTGAGCCACCGCGCTCAGCAAAAAAAAAAAAAATTTTGCCTCCTGGGTTCAGGCAATTCTCCTGCCTCAGCCTCCTGAGTAGCTGGGATTACAGGCATGCGCTACCATGCCCAGCTAATTTTTTGTATTTTTAGTAGAGACGGGGTTTCACCATGTTGACCAGGATGTTCTCGATCTCTTGAGCTTGTGATCCACCCGCCTCGGCCTCCCAAAGTGCTGGGAATACAAGCTTGAGCCACCGTGCCCGGCCCAAAAAAATTGTTTTTTAAATTAAAGCGAGACCTTGTCAACTTATCACCACCCCTGATGACTAGGAACGTAATGACAGACAAACCCATCCTCTGCGTTGCTCCCGGGCTGAATGGAATTTTTTTAAGTCTGTCCCTTCCATCAGACTATGAGAGTCTGCATTGCAGAAACAATGCTGTTTTCCTCTTTGCCTCCCCAGGGTCTTGCTCAGGATCCTCCACACCAATTGTGCAGTGCACTTGCAGAGGGACTCACTCAGCTCTGTGCCCACCTTGGGCCCAGCAGTTTCGGGCTCTCCCATGAAGCCTCCCGGGCTGCAGCCCCTTGTACCCATGGCACATCTGAATGCCAGCATACCACATGTGTACCATTCGCCCACCTGAGGATACAGGTTGAGCTGTTTTATTCCATGTTATCAATCAGTTCCTCCTATACCGTGCCTGTCTCCATCCCCGTTCATTCTATAAGCACTTTTTTTCCATAATGAGCCATGTACTAGGTACCCAATGGCAAATAAGACCAATCTCTGCCCTCCTGAAAAGCGGGCACACAGGTCAGTGTGACACGCATGGTAGAAGGAGCTGTAACATGTCTAAGCACAGGATGCTGTGTGTGGACAAAGAAGCATCAGCTTCACCCAGAAGTTAGATGATACTTTTTGCAGGAAGTGGCATGTCACTCCTAAAGACGGGGGAGAAGACGCTTTTCAAGCAGAGGAAACTGTACGAGAAAAGATCGCAAAGGGAGAGAGCCTGAGTTCGGGACGTGACAGGCGCTGGCATGTCTAGAAATGGAGTGTGAGGAGAAGGGCGAGAGGGGAGCCTGAGCAGGGCAGCCGGCAAGCGGGGGTCCGTGGCCTCCGTGGTCACACGTGGCTCCCGGATGTGTGGGTCCTGCTATGGTATAAAACCAGCCCTGTAGACCAGGGCCCAAGATCTCAGCAGGCAACAGGCTTGGATCCAGCTTTTGAGGAAAGGTCCAGGGAAGTCACCTCCCTTCTGTGAAAACCAGAAACTACCGCTGAGCTGGGATTTCTGTCTCCCTTCACTGGCCTTCAGCATCTTTGGGGAGGAAAAAAAGAACAAAGTACCCAGTGCAACTGGGAACCTACAGGGTCAAAATCAGGCCAGGGAGGCAGCGGCAGGTGCTACAAGGTAACTCGAGGTCAGAGCCAGAACCGCGTAGGGGCCTAAGATTATCTACTAATGCCCTGTCTGCCACACTGGCTGTCTGCTTTGCTCCAGAAGCTCACCCCACCGTTGGCCGCCCTCAGAGTCCCCTCCCTGCCCACCCCATTCTCCTCCAGCCCTACCCCAGCAGCAGCCTTACTTTATAGGTGAGCTGGTCGGAGCCCACAGAGGGAGCGCCCACGGCCAGGTCAGGCACGCCATCCTGGTTAAAGTCCAACACGGCCAGGGCCGAGCCAAACCGACCTGAGGGCTGAAGAGGCACAAGTTTACTTCCCCTAGGCTGAGCCACGTCCTTCCAAAGAGCACTTCTGACTCCCAGGGTGCCGAGAGGCCAGGGGAACCCCCATCGCCACCCAGAAGCCAAAGGTACAGCAAGCTATAACACATCTACAGCACATCAGTTAGGGAGCTCTGCCCTAAGCACATTTTCAGCATGTCTGTCTGTCTTGAGAAGAAGCAAAGATGCCAGCAAGTAGAGGGTCGAACTTACAAGTTCTAGGTTTGTAGAAAATAGCTTCGTGTATGTTCTGACCCACATTAAGCACCAAACTTATCTTTGAAAGTATCTAAAATAGGCTGGGCACTGTGGCTCATGCCTGTAATCTCAGCATTTCAGGAGACCAAGGCGGGTGGATCACCTGAGGTTGGGAGTTCGAGACCAGCCTGACCAACATAGTGACACCCTGTCTCTACTAAAAATATAAAAATTAGCCAGGCGTGGTGGCACATGCCTGAAATCCCAGCTACTCTGGAGGCTGAGGCGGGAGAATCGCTAGAACCTGGGAAGCAGAGGTTGCAGTGAGCCAAGGTCATGCCACTGTACTCTATCCTGGGCAACAGAGCAAGACTCCATCTCGAAAAGAAAAAGCATCTAAAATAATTATGCAACAGTAGCTAACATTTGTTGAACACTCAGGATGCTCCAGAGCATGCTAACCAAGGTGGGAGCCCCCAGCCAAACAGGACTGTTCATTTAAATTGAAAGTAATTAACATTAATTATAATTAAAAATTCAGTTTCTGGCCCTGCGTGGGCGTGGTGGTGGGCACCTGTAATCCCAGCTACTTGGGAGGCTGCGGCAGGAGAACTGCTTGAAGGTGGGAGGCAGAGGTTGCCACGAGCTGATATGGCGCCACTGCACTCCACCCTGGGCGACAAAAGCGAAATTCCAACTCAAAATAAATAAATAAATAATACAAATTGAGTTTCTCAGTTGCACTAGCCACATTTCAAACGTTCAAAGCCTGTGTTCCGTATCTCCTTCACTGGCCAGCACAGCTACGGGACATTCCTGTCAGTGCAGACAGCCCTGCAGGGCGGTCTGCTGCACACACTGTTCTAAGCTGTTTAAAGGATTCAGGGAGGAGCTGTCAGCCTCCTTTCACAGCTTACAGATGGAAAACCCAGTCCCTTCAGCGACACTCTTCTCCACTGGCGTGACTTTCTACATCTTTCTTTTCCCACTGTCTGGAATCAGCCTAGACCTGAATGCAATTCTTTACCAACTTTCGTAACAATCAATGGCCTTTCACACACAGTGGTGGTTGCTACATAATGCACACGCTCAACGACCCAGGTTCATTATTTATTGGCTAATCTCTCCACGCCCGTGGACAATGGCATCTGTGAGTACTGCCCCTTCCTATGAGGCAGAAACTTGATAAACAGAACATGTTAGGGCAGGGTGGGAACCAGTAACTGGGGCCCTGCCAGCTGAGAACTGGTTCATTTAATCACCATCAGCTGCACCGTCCAGCCAGCATTCCGAGAGGCGCGCAGAATTGTAAAGCAGGCAAGGCCTTGAGATACCTGTCATAAACCGTCATTCTATAAATGAGGACACGGAGACGCTCATAGCGGCCAGAGCCTCAGGGCAGGATTCCTATCCCTGGTCCATGCCTTTATCTTGCCGTCTTTGAAATTATCAAAGGTCATTCGGGGAGGAGGGCATGGAGCCACTGCCTTCCTCACCCAAGTGGTCTTTGAGAGTTTACCGCCCACCGGAAGCAGCTACCTCTTACTCCCTGTTCACACGTGCCCAAAGCTTTACACTTTGCACAACAGTCTGACGGGGAAAGGCTTTGTAGAAAAGGAAGAAGCAACTGGATTAGGTTTATTTTGGAAATTTTTCATTTGCTGTCAGAGGCTCTGAAAAATGCTGTCCCTCTGAGACTGTGACCTGATATACCGGCCAGTCCCTTACTTGTACATGTGGGATTCAGAGCTCCTTGCATCAGAGCCTCAACTAGATCGTAAACCATGGCATTTATTTTTCAAAGTGTGTTCGTGGCTGGGCACAGTGGCTCACACCTACAATCCCAGCACTTTGGGCGGCGGAGGTGGACAGACTGCCTGAGGTCAAGAGTTCAAGACCAGCCTTAGCAATATGGTGAAACCCGGTCTCCACAAAAAATACAAAAATTAGCCAGGCATGGCAGTGCACACCTGTAGTCCCAGGTACTTGGGATGCTGAGACAGGAGAATAACTTAAACCCATCAGGCAGAGGTTGTAGTGAGCCGAGGTCACACCACTGCACTCCAGCCTGGCCAACACAGTGAGACTGCATTTCCAAAAAAAAAAAAAGCATGTTCGGGTGTGCCATCTTATTTTCTCTTCACAGGATCAACATCACGGCAAAAGGTTAAGTGGCTTGCCTGGAAGAAGAACCCCAATGATTTGACCAGAGGTCTAGGGTTCCTTCCCCTGGCGCTTGACACTCAGAGAATGAAGTGCCAGGCCAGTGTCACCAGAAGCCCCACCCTTGTCAGCGACTAGCAGCAGGGTTCTGTCTATCCCTCCTTATGGCTGCTACAAAAACTAAAGCCTCTGCTGTTAGAAACACTTTCCAGGACCCCGGCATTCCTGGGAGGAATTAATGCCTGGACTGGACTCCACAAGGAACGTCTGTCATGACCACAGGTGTTTTCAGAAGATGAATAACCACGTAGGACAGAAGAACGAAATCTAAGGAGAAGTCTGGCGTTTAGTGAGTAGTGATGTATCAATGTTTTTATTTCTAATTTCTGACAACTATACCGTAATTATGTAAGATGTTAACAGAGGGGAAAATGAGTCAACAGTACTTGAGAACTCTGAACTCTCTTTATATTGTTTCTGTGAATCTAAAATTCTGGCCAGGCGCGGTGGCTCACGTCTGTAATCCCAGCACTTTGGGAAGCCAAGGCAGGTGGATTACCTGAGGTCAGGAGTTTGAGATCAGCCTGGCCAACACAGCAAAACTCAGTCTCTACTAAAAATACAAAAATTAGCCAGGCATGGTGGTGCACACCTGTAGTCCCAGCGTCTCGGTGAGGCAGGAGAATTGCTTGAACCTGGGAGGCGGAAATTGCACAGAGCAGAGATGGCACCACCACACTCCAGCCTGGGCGACAGAGCAAGTGACTCCATCCCAAAAATAAATAAAATGCTTAAAAAGTTTTATTTTTTCTTTTTTTGAGATGGAGTTTCGCTCCTGTTACCCAGGCTGGAGTGCAATGGCGCAATCTCGGCTCACCGCAACCTCCGCCTCCTGGGTTCAGGCAATTCTCCTGCCTCAGCCTCCCGAGTAGCTGAGATTACAGGCCCGCGCCACCATGCCCAGCTAATTTTTTGTATCTTTAGTAGAGACGGGGTTTCACCATGTCGACCAGGATGGTCTCGATCTCTTGACCTCGTGATCTACCTGCCTCGGCCTCCCAAAATGCTGGGATTGTAGGCGTGAGCCACCGCGCCCGGCCAAAAAAGTTTTATAAATATATACATTGTGTGTGTGTGTGTGTGTGTGTGTGTGTGTGTGTGTGTGTGTGTGTATGTGTAAAGAGGTTTTATATCATCAAGAAATTACATCCCAGCTGGCCACGCAAAGCATTTCTCAATAGCATGTGTGTTTTTGGAAGGTATTAGAGTAATGACAGAATAACAAACGATGTGAACATGCTTTTAAAAATAAAAATGATTCACGATCGTACACTACCAGCTGCTTGTTACTGTAATTATTCTTGTTACTAAGTACTCATCCTGGAGTATCTGCCACAAAATGCAAGCAGTGGCTACTGAGCACTAGAAGAGAAAGCGTGAGATGGTGACTCACCTGGAAGCCTTCAAGGATCCCATGCGCCTCCTGGTCCAGGTCCAGGTCGATGGGCGGCAGGCCCAGGTCACCGCCATAGAGGAGGTACACGCGCCCGACGTGGACATGGCCAGGGCGGCTGTAGCCTGGTGCGCCCACCACGAGGTCGCCATGCCCATCCTGGTTGAGGTCAGCTGAGGTCATTGCCCTTAGAGAAGTGAAGGGACCCGCCATGGTGCACACTGAGCGCGAGGGACGAAGCTGTCTCCTGCCTCTTTCCTTTCTACAGCTCAGTAGGCTAACTTCCTCTCACTGACTTTCCTTTCTGCAGCCCAGTACGTCAACTTTCTCTCACTGACTTTTCCACCCTGTGTGGACTGTTGTGAATATTTGCTTCTGAGGCTGTGCTGTTTGTGTGATTCAGCATCATTCTTTAAGGGGAAAAATACAGAAAAAATGGACAAATCAAGGCCTCTAAGCATTTCTGGACCACATAACCTGTGAGGATGAAAAGCGTCCTCATGAAGCTTCCCGTCTTACATGTCAATCCAGGGCTTGCCTGAGAGCAGAGTGGAAATCCAGTCCAGCCAAGCCCCTCCAGCCACGGCGCAGGCTGCTTTCTGGTCTGCTCAACTCTTTTCAGTGTGTTACCTGATCAAAGACAAGCCTGTGTGAAATAGACTATGCTTCTACCATTGCCACACAGGCAACTGCTACTGGGCAGATCAGTGTCCAACATGTGTAGCAGAGGTTCCTAGATGAGACGCCACCAGCCACCAGTTACAGAGCTGGGTAAGCCGAGCCAAAGGTTCGGGTGCCACCAATGGGGCTGGAAAGACCGGAAGTCACTTGTTTATTCTAGGTCTTATCGCCACATAAAGAACAAATGGCAGAACCAAGGAAAAAAGGCAAGAGCACTTGTTTAAGGCCGTGATGGCTGGTGGGAGCCGCAGGCGTGTCGGGCGTCCGCTGCTGTTCCCTGCACTCTGGAGGCTCAGTGCTGGCCAGTGGTGGCCCTTGGGACGCCGCTGTGGCTGGCTGTCCTTGTGTGGCTGCCAGCCCAGCAGGAGGCCTGTTGGATCTTTCAGGAAGGTGGCCAAGAAGAACAATTACTCACAAGTGAACGACCAGCGAAGACAGCATTCACCTCCCTGTCTTCCACACTAGAGCTTAATGCACAGAGGCCCCGAAAGGAAGGGCTGTCAGGAAACTGTGCTGAGGAAAGGCAATGCCCTTTGGAATTCAGGGGTGTGATTTTTTTTTTTTTTTAAAGCCTTCATTCAAACCTCCAGAAAGCAGTCACTTGTATGTACTTGGGCTCGGTTTTGCGTGTTGTTGCTGTTTTGTTTTTATTTTGTTCATTTATGGTGGGGGGGGCTTAGTTTTGGTTGATTTTAAAATCAGAGGAATTCTTAACATTCTCTTTATAAAACTATCACGGTATATCAGCCTTTACTATATGAAGTTAAAATACTTAAATCACTACAACAGCTATCTGCTTACATCCTTCTAATGCTATTAGGTTACAAAAGAAATCTGTAACAATGTATCTCCAAGAACATCAGAGCTTTGCAAAAATTCCATGAAATAAACCTTTAGTGTTGTGATTTAGTAAACCAAAACATCCTTGTATTTAAACACATTTGACCAAATTTAAGGAGATCATTTCGTTGTTACAGTAACTTAACCCTTACATTAATGCTTTTGGCCAGGCACGGTGGCTCATGCCTGTAATCCCAGCACTTTGGGAGGCTGAGGCAGATGGATCACTTGGCCCAGGGGTTTGAGACCAGCCTGGATGACAATGCAAAACCCCGTCTCTAGTATAGAAAACATAATTTTAAAAATCAAATACATTAATGCTTTTGTTGATGATGAACTGATTGGCAAACAAGGTGCTAACAAGTGCCATTTAAAACACTTGCCGAGGGCTGGGCACTGTGACTCATGCCTGTAATCCCAGGACCTTGGGAGGCTGCGGTGGGCCGATCACTTGAGCCCAGGAGTTCCAGATGAGCTTGGCCAGTATGGTGAAACATCCTCTCTACTAAAAATGCAAAAATTAGTCACGCGTGGTGGCGCGTGCCTCTAATCCCAGCTACTGGGGAGGCTGAGGCAGAGAACACCTTGAACCTGGGAGGCAGAGGTTGCAGTCAGCCGAGATCACACCACTGCACTCCAGCCTGGGCGACAAAGCGAGACTCTGTCTCAAAAGTAAAATAAAATGACATTTAATAACAGATGCATAAGACTGAATAAAAATACTGAAGAAAACATTCACAAGTGAGATAAACTTAAACGTACCAGCCAAGCCTTGCATAAGGAAGCGACAAGTAGTAAGATGCCAAGGGGTTGGAGACGTGCTTCTGTGACAACTGAGAGTCACCTGTGAACATGGTCCTGATGTTCCTTTCCAACGCCTTGTACATAAAGGACACAGAATCCTGAAATAGAAGCATCAGACAGTAAAGACACAGGGCATCCTCGACAAAGCTGCTGTTTCCTATCCAAAAAATTGGACGTGTATGAAGGAAGTGAGTTCTTACAAGTGCTAAACAATGAACATTAGTTCCTATCAGCAAGTAAGATCACGATGGACAGACAGTTAGGATCGTGCCTTATGCTGATGCTGAGGGACGGGAGAGTTACAGCCTGAGAGGTGGGGACCGGCATGAGGAGAAAGAATTCTCGCTCTGTCACCCAGGCTGGAGGGCAGTGGTGCAAGCTCAGCTCACTGCAACCTCCACCTCCCAGATTCCAGCATTTCTCCTGCCTCAGCCTCCCTGGTAGCTGGGATTACAGGTGTGTACCACCACACGTAGCTAATTTATGTATTTTAGTAGAGATGGGGTTTCACCATGTTGGCCAGGCTGGTCTCAAAGTTCTGACCTTAAGCAGGCAAGCCGCCTGCCTTGGCCCTGCACAGTGCTGGGATCACAGGCGTGAGCCACTGTGCCCGACAGACTAAACTTTTAAAAGACAAGTCTGGCCAGGTGCAGTGGCTCACACCTGTAATCCTCGCACTTTAGGAGGCTGAGACAAGAGGATCACTTGGGCCTAGGAGTTTGAGACCAGCCTGGCCAACATGGTGAACCCCCACCTTGACAAACACATACAGAAAATTAGCCGGGTATGGTGGAGCATACCTGTAATCCCAGCTACTCTGAAGATGGAAATGGGAGGATCACCTACGCCCAGGAGTTCGAGGTTGCAGTGAGCAGAGATCCCGTCACTGCACTCCAGCCTGAGCGACAGAATGAGACCCTGCCTCAACAACAACAAAGACAAGTCCTTTCAATCTACAACTAGAATCCTATTTGTGTATATATGTACTTTTTAAACCAACTGGAGTAACACCAGGATGCCAAAGATATCCTCCAAATCACACCCAAGTTGAGATGTGGCTGTATTTGCTGCCAGGCATGAGCGGTCACATGCACAGTGCCAGGAGCCATATACCAGAGAATCAGGGGGACAGCAAGCCCCTCAGCTTGGGGTGCTGAACTGTTCTTAACATGCTTACTGCACTTAACATGCTTACTGCAAAGGCAACACCACACTAGAGTCGTCCTGAGCGAGCTGGCCAGACACTAGATCCATCCAAGTTAAGGGGACACAACTCTGCATCTACCCAAGAGTGACATGAGACCAAACACAGCGTTCTGGGTCTGCTCCAGGCAGAGCACGGTTGGCTCACAGCATTAAGGCATCCCAGACGGCGCAGGCTCTATGGCTCTTTCAGACATGACTATGCCTTCTGCTTTGCCCACTCTAATCTCCCTGGCAGGCCATGCATAGATTGCCTCATCCTAAAGCCCAGCTCTGACTTGCTCATTCATCCAGGAAACAATTTATCAGCTCCTACTGTATGCCAGGCACCATGACATAAATTCCCTCCTTAGACAATTCATTTCTTTTCAAAGGAGAAAATCTAAATATGGCAAGACGAAATGACATGTGCTTTGATAGAGGTTCCCCCTGGTCTAGAACCAGCAACATCATCTAAGGAGGCCAGGGCAAAATTAAAATGTGCAGTCTTTTGTTAACCAATTGTTAAGGCTGGGCGCAGTGGCTCATACCTGTAATCCCAGCACTTTGGGAGGCCGAGGCTGGTGGATTACCTGAGGTCAGGAGTGCCAGACCAACCTGGTCAACATGGTGAAACCTTATCTCCACTAAAAATACAAAAATTAGCCAGGCATGGTGGTGGGTGCCTGTAATCCCAGCTACTCAGCAGGCTGAGGCAGGAGAAGTGTTTGAACCCAGGAGGCGGAGGTAGCAGTGAGCTGAGATGATGCCACTACACTCCAGCCTGGGCTACAGAGCCAGACTCCGTCTCAAAAACAAACCAGCAAAAATATTGTTTAAGAATTTTTAAAGCAGTGATAGCGGAGCATTAAACCTAAACCAGGCCCGTCCCCAATTCCCAGAGACCCCATTCACAAAGGTGTCAGGAGAAGGGTGTAGACAGCAGGAGCCACTACAGTCCAGTGCCTACTTCGCTTCCTAAGCCTCTCACAGTAGCTCGTATCCCTTGTCCTGTGCTCCAGGCAAAAAACAATGCTCACATTTCCCAACACCTGAAACTTCCCCAACCCACAAACAGAAACGTACTGTCACTGATGAAATACTATCTCCTGCCCAAGGCCTAACTCCAGTGTCACCTCCTGCAAGAACCCTTCTCTGTCTGACAGCTTTCAAGGTGAAGCTTTTCCCCCTTTGCTTTTGTGAGACGGGGTCTCACTGTAGCACCCGGGCTGCAGTGCAGTGCTGCATCCTCGGCTCACGACAACCTCTGCCTTCCAGGGTCAAGCAATCCTCCCACCTCAGCCTCCTTAACAGCCGGGACTACAAGTGCACACCACCACGCCCACCTAATTTGTTGCTATTTTTTGCAGAGACAGGGTCTCATTATATTACCCAGGCTGGTCTCAAACTTCTGAGCTCAAGCAACCCACCTGCCTCAGCCACTTAAAGGGCTAGGATTCCCGGCGTGAGCCACGACGCCCCCTCTCTTTGTAATCTAGCGAGCCCTTACCTCGCCGTTTGCTGCAGTCTGCACTTGGAGTCTGCTCACATCACGGTTAGTTTTGGATTTGTCACTCCTTTTAGATTTGTATTTTCTAAGGGTCAGAGTTCATTTGTCTTTCATTTGCTATCCCTCCAGTAGAGTGCCTTCGCTTAATAGGTAGCTTCATTGATGGATGTCACACAGAGTGGGGCTATGCACAGTGAGCCTTCAACACTGCAAACATCCCTGGGAATAAGGCCAAAGCAGGACTGGCCTGGGGGCCCAGGGTCATCCTGACTTGACAGAGACCACTGAGGAGCAGACTCAGGGCAGCTCCAGAACAAACCACATATGGGTGCCAAGAGTATCTGCTGGCCTGGCACACGTCTAAGCCCAGGCTGGAGTGCGGTGGCATGATCACAGCTCACTGCAGCCTCGAACTCCTGGGCTCAAGTGATCCTCCTGCCTTAGCCTCCGGGTAGCTGTGACTACAGGCACAGCCGTCACACCCAGCTAATTTATTTTTTGTAGAGACAGGGCCTAGCTATGTTGTCCAGATAAGCCTCAAATTCCTGGCCTCAAGCTGTCCTCCCATCTCAGCCTCCCAGCCACCACACCCCACCACAGGTAACTTTCAATGTACAAATAAATACCCAGGGACTCTGTAAAAGAAGACATCACAAGCAGCAGCATTCCTTTTTCTCAACCTGAGCAGAAAATTCTTACCGGGGTCCAGGAATCCACACTAAAGAACACTCCTCTTTCCGTATAGTTTATATTCCTCTCAGTGTTTTTAGTTAGGGATGTAGTGAAATTCCCGTGAAAATCATGTTTCTGCTTTTTCGAGCTGTGGAGGACAAAGAGGAACAAACTGGTTAAACTGAGAAAATAATTAACCCCTGAAAAACCGAGCTGAAGAATCCAGTCATGTTAATCACAGGTTAAAAGTACACAACCGTAACATCGGAAGGCTGAAGCAGCAACACAAAGTCTAATTTTAGAAAAACCTTAATTTCACAAAATCTTTTAGTAAATACATTTCTAAGGCTTAAAAGCCTATCCTTAAAAAAATATTTCATATAATCTCAGACTTCTACGGTAGGAGTAAAAGGCCTCAATTCTTTCCACATTATGAAAATATTAAAGGTATTTCAGTATTTTAAATAACAGGGTAAACAGCTATCAGCTGGTGAGAAAACTGGTATAGTTTTTGTTTGAGACAAAGTCTCGCTCTGTCCCCCAGCCCAGAGTGCAGTGGTGATCTCGGCCGATTGCCACCTCTATCTCTGGGTTCAAGCAATTCTCCTGCCTCAGCCTCCCGAGTTGCCTGGGAGTACAGGCACGCGCCACCATGCCCGGCTAATTTTTTTTTTTTTAATAGAGACAGGGTTTCGCTATGTTGTCCAGGCTGGTCTCAAACTCCTGAGCTCAGGTGATCTGTCCGCCACAACCACCCGAAGTGCTGGGATTTCAGGCGAGAGCCACCGACCCAGCTGGTATACTGATTTATCTTCAAAGGCATGCTGGAATTGAAGATCAAAGTACATTTTCACATTTAGAGATGTCAACCAGCCATAAAGCAGAGGACGGGAGGATTCAGAGGCGCTTCCGAAATGACAGAAGCGGGGAGTAGACCACAGCCGTAAGTCACGGGGCCCTGGGCAAGCCACCAGCTAGTGTCACGGCTCTGGCAACCTGAAAGCGGCAAGCCTAATCTAAAGTTGTTCAATGTGATTAACAAACACAACTTTGTGAAAGGAATGGTTTGCTGGAAAAAAACGAACTCACCCAATTCAAGTAAAACAAACGAAGACTTCACTGAAACCTTTCTGTGTGATTTTCGTTCTTTCTAAGGGCTAAGTTCATTCTACTCAGCACCTTTCACTGCAATAGTCTATTTTTGAGTATCTCACTCTTGATCATCCTTAAATACCTCAGTTAAGCCACCATTTCTTCAAGGAGAGCTCTCCTGTGCCGAGGACAGGATGCCCTGTCGCAAATCCCCGCAATGCCTTGCATTTTTCTTCCTAACACTTAATGATGGCCACAATTACTCACTCAGTGCCCTGAACGAGTTCTACCTGCCAGGCCATATGCCTGAGAGCAAGAACCATTTCCATCTTGTTCACAGTGGTATCTCTAGTGTCCTGCAGTTCCTGGCACCTACTGATTAATATTTTATTATTTGTATTATTTTGTTGTATTAATATACATCTATTTATAACATTATTCAATGAATGCATAAATGACTGGTGGTTGGTGCTTTACTCCAGCAGGAAATATCATTTCCTAAAATACGAGGTGGGCCAGGCATGGTGGCTCATGCCTGGTGGCTCATGCCTGTAATCCCAGCACTGTGGGAGGTGCGAAGTAAGGAGATCGAGACCATCCTGGCCAGCATGGGGAAACCCCAACTCTTCTAAAAATGCAAAAAAAAAAAAACTAGCCGGGTGTGGTGGTGCACACCTATAGTCCCAGCTATTCGGGAGGCTGAGGTAGGAGAATCACTTGAATCTGGGAGCTGGAGGTTGCTGTGAGCCGAGATAGTGCCACTGCACTCCAGCCTGGAGACAGAGCAACACTCCACCTCACAAAGAGACAAAGAAAAAACCAGACCTCTGGCCCTTACTGCAGAGGGCTTCTCCCCACACTGCCTCATTGATAAACACATTTTCATGCTGAAATCTGGGTGAAGCACATGAGTACCACAGTAATATTGATAGTTGTAATACTAACTCCATTTCCATTTTCTTTTTTTCAGACAGGGTCTAACTCACCCCGTTGCCCAGGCTGGAGTGTACTCACGTGGTCTTGGCTCACTGCGGTCTCAACCTCCTAGGCTCAAGCAATCCTCCCGCCTCAGCCTCCCAAGTAGCTGGGACTACAGGCAAGCACCACCACACCTGGCTACTTTTCTTCACTTTTTGTAGATACAGGGCTCTGACTATGTTGCCAAGGCTGGTCCTGAACACCCAGACTTAAGGGATCCTGTCTCAGCCTCCCAGAGTGCTGGGATTACAGGTATGGGCTACTGTGCCCAGCTACTACCATTCAATGAGCAACTCACTCTGTGCTAATTGCTTTACATCCACCATTGCATAATTCTGGGAGTGTTGAAGTGTTTTTTCTGTTTTGCAAAAGGAGGAAGCTACGGCTCCAAAATTCAAGCTGCTAGTTTAAAAAATCACACAGCTGTAAGTGGCAAATCTGCAATTTGAACCTGCAACGGTCTCTCTACATGTCCCCTGTTCTCAGCCTCTACAGGGCACCCCCTCCAGATGAGATGTACTCTTTCTATGAACAATTTTGGAATTCACTTACCCCTGGGTGTTGTTTTGCTGGCTGCCACATGCAATGAACAGAGGGTTCTCAGGTAGGCTGCAGTCACTGGGGAAACAGTCAAATGAGTTAGGATCTGTCTACTTCTTCATGAGCATGAATTTTACCAAGAATCGGGCATGTGCTTCAACCACCTCCCAAAGGTTTGAGGTGTTCATTATCGCTGGGCGCGGTGGCTCACGCCTGTAATCCCAGCACTTTGGGAGGCCGAGGTGGGTGGATCACCTGACATCAGGAGTTCAAGACCAGCCTGGCCATCATGGTGAAGCCCCATCTTTAAAAATAATAATAATAAAGTGTTCATTATCCAGCCACACAGGACCAGTTAAGAGCCCACGTTGTCCCAGAGAGGGTGAACAGGCTGACAACTGTCACTATCATGTGACCCAGAAAGCCCTTCTGCTGCCAGTCACCCCAGACTTAGCCTTCCTCTTCCCTCCCCACTTCACCTGCTGAGCTGTTCCATGCTAACATGAGACATCTCAGAATTTGAGACTGTGATAAAAGCTGACTCCCAATTATGCCTTCTGCCCAAGTATGCACATTTATGCCTGTATGTGCCTGAATTTCTCAATTTCATTTCTTTAAAAAATTCCATAAATTCAGTCATTAAATAGCTAATGAAGGATCCCCTTTCACAAGTGAAAAAGCCTCTGAGAATGCAAGAGTTAAGCTCTTCCCATTAGAGGCTCTCCCCCAGCACTGAACGGAAGCATTGAAGGAGTGGGTATTCACATCAGAGAGGGTTCTGGAATGAAGGCCATCTTCAGAAGATTCATACGGAGGTCACTGAGGGTGGCGCAGTAATGCAAAGTCAGGTGGAGAGTAGGGTGAGGAAAATTAGTTGCTGGAAAATTCCAAAAAGGGAGTGGGAAAAGCTGAAGGCAAACTTTTCCTACCAAAACATTTCTCTGGCCGGCTTTCAGCTGCGGAGAAGGTTCTCTCTGAACCTTTTCTTCTCCATCCCAGGGCCAGAAAGCGGTCTTACAACATTAGTGCTATACCTTCAAACAGACTTTGAGGTGAGCAGAGTTCTGGCTGGGAATGTGACTGCCACTATTTCATTGCTTCTTTAGGAAAACAGACCCTAAGTTCCAAATAACAGAAGTGCGGTGTGGAACATCACCTAGCGTCAGTAAGCTGGGAGGTGCGGCGTGGAAGATCACCTAGCGTCAGTAAGCTGGGAGGTGCGGCGTGGAAGATCACCTAGCGTCAGTAAGCTGGGAAATGCGGCTAATAAGAACATATTTATGGTTTTCTTTCTGTTATGAATTTATTTGTGCTGCTTCTTTTTGGAGACTTTGCCGAATTTCCCGTAAATATTCATCAATTCTGGCCAATCTTTCTTTGTAGATGTATGCAAAGAATCAATCAACTCATGAAATTTTAAACCTTGGTAAATTAGAACAGGGATCGAGAGATAAGAAACATGCTATTTCTCAGTTTCTTTTCCTAATCAAAGAGTGAGGTCCAGCTACACATCTTTCCTTAGCTATTTGGAGAACCAAACCACAAACAAACACCAAAAAAATGTTTTCCAGTTTGGATGATGCAAAACAAGTAACCGCAGGTCAGTCACTCAAACATGCCCATCTGTTACGAATCTTTCCAATATAAACTTTGCTTCCTTCTAAGCATACTAATAATAACAGTAACCAGCACTTAGTAAGTGCTTACTCTGTGCTAAACCCTTACCTGACTGATCTAATCCACTCACAAAAGTCCTATGATAAAAATAGTATTCCTGTCTCAACCTCATAGGTGAGGAAATAAGATTTTGGAAGGTTTAGCAACTTGTCCCAGATAACTCAGCAGTGAGAGGCAGGTCTCTTAAATTCCCTACAACCAGGGCAGCATGCACCTAGAAGCCACGCCCACACAGGGAGAGTGCAGGGATTTCAGGTGAGGCTTATTTCACTATCAGAAATGGCATTCATATGAGATTGCTACCCCTGCCAAATTGTTACTCATTGAGTCTCAGAAACAGGTTTCGTATGTAGCAAGCAAAGGTCGAATCTGTCATAGAATGGAATTGTGTTTCAAACCAGCACAGTGTATAATCATGGTTAGCCTTCTCTGGATGCCCGCAAATGTTTGTAGGGCATTTTTGAAGTAGCCTTATCCGGTGTAACATTCTGGACGTCTACCTCTGCAGGACACTCCCACACATCAACAGCCAACTCTGCCGCCATCCTGACCTGATCAGTCTCCCAGGCGCAGGTCCTGCCCAGAGAACCTCTTTCCCACTGCTAGTGGTATGCCCTGTGCCTCCCGCTCTGCCCCATCGCTGCTTCAGGGGCTGCCCTGTGCTTCTCAGCCACACCCACATCTCCACCTGCTTTGGGTCAGCAGTGGGAAGATGCTGTAGGTCCAACAGTACGGTTAGAAATGGGTTCTCAAGATTGAGAGGAAGATGGCGCTCTAGAAGCAACTCACCACTGCAACTCTCAGTCAAGACGCAGAGGGTGAGCAAACACCGAATTTTCAGATGGATCTTTATAGCCCACAGAGCGGGGTGGGGGAAGCCCAGGTGTAAGTGGCACGCAGGACTCAAGCTCAGCACTCTCTGCTGGCGCGGCCAGACAGCACCGCCGCAGTGGCATGGCGCACGAAACACACGGGTCTGGGTGCCCTGTTAAACTGGCAATTTGAGACTTGGGAGGGCAGATTGCCATGTTCATCTGATTGAACGGGTTTTGGACGGTGAACTAGACCAGGAGATTTCTGGGAAGTGAATTGTGAACCAG
>CM052651.1:3499582-3521240 GCA_028533165.1 Leontopithecus rosalia | reverse complement strand
CATATACACCATGGAATATTATGCAGCAATCAAAAATGATGAGTTCGTGTCCTTTGTAGGGACATGGATGAATCTGGAGAACATCATTCTCAGCAAATTGACACAAGAACAGAAAAGGAAACACTGTATATACTCACTCATAGGCGGGTGATGAACAATGAGAACACATGGACACAGGGAAGGGAGTACCACACACTGAAGTCTATTGGGGGAAATAGGGGAGGGACACCGGGGGGGAGGGGAGCGGGGGAGGGATGGCATGGGGAGAGATGCCAAATATGGGTGAAGGGGAAGAAGGCAGCAAAACACACTGCCACGTGTGTACCTATGCAACTATCTTGCATGTTCTACACATGTACCCCAAAACCTAAAATGCAATAAAAATTAAAAAAAAAAATAAAAGCTATTTGGATAAAACAAAAAAAAAAAGCCATCAGTGTGACCATTTTAATATATAGTTTGAAGTAAAGAAAAATATCTCAATTAAAAAAAAAAAAAAAGAAATGGGTTCTCTAGGCCGGGTGTGGTAGCTCATGCCTGTAATCCCAGCACTTCTGGAGGCAGAGGCAGGCAGATCACTTGAGGTCAGGAGACCAAGATCAGCCCAGCCAACCAACATCGACACACCCTCTCTACTGTAAATACCAACATTAGCCGGGCACGGTGGTGCATGCCTGTAGTCCCAACTACTCAGGAGGCTGAGGTAGGAGAATCGCTTGAACCCAGGAGGCGGAGGATGCAGTCAGCCAAGTTTGGGCCACTGCACTCCAGCCTCGGTGACAGAACGAGACCCTGTCTGAAAAAAAAAAAGAAAGAAAGAAAGAAAAAGAAAAAGAAAGAAAAGAAAAGAAAAGAAAGAAGAAATGTGGCCAAGCATGGTGGCTCACGCTTATAATCCCCGAACTTTGGGAGGCCAAGGTAAACGGATTGCTTGATCTCAGGAGGTAGAGACCAGCCTGGGCAACAAGGTAAAACCCCAACTCTACCAAAAATACAAAAAATTAGCTGGACGCAGTGACATGAGCCTGTGGTTCCAGATACTTGAGGCTGAGGCATGAGAATCACTTGAACCCAGGAGACAGTCCATTCACCCAGGCTGGGGTACAGTGGCAGATTTCAAGTGAGATCATGCCACTGCACTCCAGCCTAGGTGACACAGCAAGACCGTCTCAAAAAACAAAACACATGTGAAGAAAAAGAGAGAGAGAGAGAGAGCGAGAGAGAGAGAGAGAGAGAGAGAGAGAGAGAGAGAGAGAGAGAGAGAGAGAGAGAGACAGAGAAAGAAAGAAATCAGGTATCAGAGGGGCATTAGCTCCCTCTGATCTAGGGGTAGGGTAAGACTGTCAGAGTCTAATGATCTACTAGAGCTAGAAGTGCGGAGAATCGGAGCCTACCTGATCTGTATTTGGGCCGAGTCTCTGATTTACACTTGTTTTGAGCATGCTTAGGAGAAGAAAAGGAACTGCGGGTTCAGCAGCTGTCCCATCTGGGCTAGATGCCAAATTTCAAGAATGTTTTACAAACGCATTTATTTCTCATTTTATTTTGGAGCGTGTGTTGGAGGGCATGTAGCTATGGCTCTGTTTGCTTCTCTTTTTTTAGTATTAGGTGAGGTATCCTTTGACACCCTCAGACCCGAGAGTGTAATCAGGATAGAGAAGTGTGTCACCAAACCGTTGTTGCTGGCTATAGCAACATGACAGCCACTCTGCGGCCTGCGGACACCTGGCACTCCAGCCCCCAATATGGGTTTTTCCAAAAGCAACAAATAGAGGCCAGGTGTGGTGGCTCACACATGTAATCCCAGCACTTTGGGAGGCCAAGGCAGGTGGATCACTTGAGGCCAGGAGTTTGAGACCAGCCTGGCCAATGGCATGAAACCCCATCTCTACTAAAAATACAAAAATCAGCCAGGCATGGTGGTACACACCTGTAGTCCTAGCTGTGTGGGAGGCTGCGGCATGGGAATCCCTTGAACCCAGGAGGCAGAGGTTGCAGTGAGCCAACATCATGCCACTGCACTGCAGCCTGGGTAACAAGAGCGAAACTCCGTCTCAAAAAAAAAGTAACAAATGGAGCATGAGCCATTTCTCGCAGACCCCAAATTTTGCAATATTTATTTCTAAAACACGAGCAGCATCAACCAAGCCAAGTAGATGGGAACCAGTCAGGTTTTTAAGATGACTGAGTCTCCATTCTTTCCCTCTGAATAGGTTCGGAAAGCACTTCACGAGATTTTTTGTTTTGTTTTGATGTGCTCAGTTGAAAAATCTGAGAGTTATGTTGGGGCCTGGGGTAAAAAGGCAGGGAGTGATTCTTATTGGAAATGGAATATTAATTCACCTGGTCCCATTCTCCAACATGAAGCTTGTCAGATTGTAAATATTCGTGGACCAAAACGCCATATCATCCAGTCCTCCAAGAAAATACTCTTGGAATTGTTCCACCAAAAACGGGGACTTCGTAGAGTAACTGGGATAGAGCTATGGCAGAGAGAAAGAAAAATGAATAAATTACCACAGGTCTACAGCTGGCACCTTTGTCATCCTTTCAGATGCCCAAGAATGAAGCCTTTACCTTGGAAACAGCTAGCATCTCACCGTACCTGCAACATAAGCAATAATTTTGACTGTGAGTTGCAGTTTGTAACAGAGAAATGAAGCAAATAATGAAGAAAAAGTTTCATCCACCCATATCCACTGTCGTGCAACTGCCTTTCACTAAGCAGAATCCATAAATCCAAAATCCAGTCTCGGGAAACTAAAACATAAAAACCGTGCTAAGGAAGTCACAACAAAATCAGCTGCGTACTGTCCTCTGAGTTCTACTTACATTTCTAAGAACTGGATATGTGAACACTCAACAATTACAGGTTCGGTGATGACTTTCCGCCCATAGAGTTTCTCATAAATTCCCAGTAAGTCTTTGACTGGTACGTACCTGAAAAATGCAGAATAAATGAGAGTTGTTTTGATTCTGAAGCTGGAAATAGAAGTCTGTACATGCGCTGATTATTCAATCCTAGCAATGATCTCGGTGGTTAGTACTGTTGTGTCCCATTGTACATAAGAAGAAATTAAGGCAAAGAAAAGCTAAACCATTTGCCCAGTGATGCGGAGCAAACAGCTGGTAACTGAAGTGTTTATGCAGGTTTACAGATTGGGGACTAACTCTAAAGTGCAAACAGGGTACTTAATTTTGTGAGCTCAGAGCTCCAGAGCTGATTTAAAGTATTTTCATTCTTTCAGGTTGAATTATTCCCAAGAATTACAAACACTATTATAAAAATGCCTCCTCACGCTGACTTTTTTTTTTAAATAGGAAGGAAAGAGGGGAGGGAAGGTCCACTCTGACATCTTAATTTCAGAGTATACAAAGTATACAAAAAAAGTATGCAAAGAATACAAGTATTGTGAAAGGGAAATTTATCTTAGGACCCCGAAATCACTAAGCCAAAGGGAAAAAAAGTCAAGCTGGGAACCGTATAGGGCAAACCTGCCTCACAATCGATTTCTAAATAAGATCGCTACAAAGATTAAAAGCTACATATTTCCCTCACAATTTACCCACGAGGAAATTCCTGGGGACAAAGGACAGACAGAATTCAAAAGTCATCCCTCTGCTCCCCTGAGATAAATGTCTGATTGCTTCCTTTGCCTAATTCTTTCACCAAGCCAGACTAAGGCATAAGTGACACTATTCCTGTCAACTGCATATTCGGTGAAAGGCTAATCGGAAATCCGGAAGAATGTCTCTTATCTACCTGACCTGAAAGACTCCTGCTCACTTTCAGTTGTCCCATCCTTCTGGGATGAACCAATGGACATTCTACTTATTTAATTTTTTTTGAGATGGAGTCTCACTCTGTCACCCAGGCTGGAGTGCAGTAGGGCGATCTTGGTTCAAACAAGTGGCCTGTAAGGGGACTGAACCCACGACATTGGTGTCATCAGCAGCATGTTCTAATGGACTGAGCTAACCAGCCAATAGCCATTTCACACATATTGACTGATGCCCCACGTCTCCCTACAATGTACAGAGGACCAAGCTGTACTCTGACCGCCTTGGGCACACGTTGCCATCAGGACCTCCTGAGGCTGTGACATGGGTATGTCCTTAATCTTGGAAAAACAAACTTCCTAATTTGAGAGTTGTCTCCAGAGCTTCTTAGTTTACAGTATAAAGCAATGAAAACAATTCTCAATCAGGCTTTTGGTTCACAAATATTAGTTCAACAGGAAAAAGCAGCATTTAAAAATCAGATTTATACTGAATCATCTTTTAATTTAAAAATCCTCAGAATAATCAACCTAAAAATCACAACCAATAAAATCTGATTTTAGTAGGTTTCTTTTAGTAGGTAAAAGATAGAAACAATTGAGAGACTCATTTTTTGTAAGAGCAGCGTTAGAATGGCATTCCCAATAAAAATAGCTTAAAAAGCTAGACAAAATTACACAAAATATTTTTTTAATGAATCACCAGGCTAGCAGGACAGCAGAAATTTTTCTAAGGCCAAAAACAACTGGAAACAACACACCCTGAGAGGTGAGCAAATGGGACCATCAGCTTTTGCCCTGAGGACACTGTAGTGTGGAACCTGGAGGGTTTCGTCGTTTTTCAGATGGAGTTGGAGTCTCACCCTGTTGCCCAGGCTGAGCACAGTGGCATGACCTGAGCTACTTATTCTAGCAACATGGAGTATCACCAACATGACCAATATAACTCCTGCCATATCTGATAAAGCAGACTGTAATGCAATGCAGGAACTATTATTAGACATAAAGATGGTTACTGCATCATGACAAAAAGCTCAATTCACCAGAAAGATCCTTCCTTTTGAAATTAAGTGTACCTAACAATGTATCTTCAAAATATATATAGCAAAACAAACTTTGACACAACTATAAGAAACTGAAAAATCTACCCTCATGGGGGAAATTTTTTAAACTAATTTATTTCCTAATCAGTAGATCACTGTTGGTGGAAGTGTGAATTAGTTCAACCATTGTGGAAGACAGTGTGGAGAAATACCATTTGACCCAGCAATCCCATTACTGGGTATATACCAAAAGGATTATAAATCATTCTTCTAGAAAGACACTTGCGGCTGGGCACTGTGGCTTACGCCTGTAACCCCAGCACTTTGGGAAGCCAAAGCAGGTGGATCACCTGAGGTCAGGAGTTCGAGACCCGCCTGACCAACGTGGAGAAACCCGTCTCTACTAAAAAATACAAAATTAGCTGGGCATGGTGGCACATGCCTATAATCTGAGCTACTCGGGAGGCTGAGGCAGGAGAATCACTTGAACCTGGGAGGCAGAGGTTGCAGTGAGCCGAGGTCGTACCACTGCACTCCAGTCTGGGCAACAAGAGCAAAAAACTCTGTCTCAAAAAAAAAAAAAAAAGACACATGCACACGTATGTTTACTGTGGTATTGTTCCTAACAGCAAACACTTGGAACTAACTAATGCCCGTTAGAGACGGACTAGATAAAGAAAATGTGGCACATATATACCATGGAATACTATACATCCATAGAAAGGATGAGTTCATGTCCTTTGCAGGGACATAGATGAAGCTAGAAACCAGCATTCTCTGCAAAGTAACACAAGAACAGAAAACCAAACACCGCATGTTCTCACTCCTAAGTGGGAGTTGAACAATGAGAGCACATGGACACGGGGAGGGGAACATCACACAGCAAGGCCTGTCTGTGGGCGGGTGGAGGACTAGGGGAAGGACAGCATTAGGAGAAATACCTAATGTAGATGACGGGGTGATGGGTGCAGCAAACCACCATGGCTCCTGTCTACCTATGTAACAAACCTGCACATTCTGCACATGTACCCCAGAACTTAAAGCATAATAAATTTAAAAACAAAACAGATCAACCTGATAAAAAGAAATAAATACTGATGTTATCTTATTTATACCTTACGAATCTTTTTATTTGAATGTTAAGTTTTTTGGGTTTTTTTTTGTTTTTGGGGTTTTTGTTTTTTGGGTTTTTTTTGTTTTTTGTTTTTTTGTTTGTTTTTTGGGGTTTTTGTTTTTTGGATTTTTTTTTATTTTTGGGTTTTTGTTTGTTTTTTGGGTTTCTTTTGTTTTTTTTTGTTTTGTTTTGTTTTTGTTTTGAGACACGGTTTTGCTCGTCATCCAGGCTGGAGTGTAGTGGCATGATCTCAGCTCACTACAACCGCCGCCTCCCGGGTTCAAGTGATTCTCCTGCCTCGGCCTCCCAAGTCGCTGGGATGACAGGCATGTGCCGTATCACACCAGGCTAATTTTTGTATTTTTAGCAGAGACAGGGTTTCCTTACTGCAGATCAGTAAGCAAAGGGTTGATAAGTCATTCTGAGACAGTTCGTTATCTCTACAGGAAAAAAAATAAAATTAGATTTACATCTCAGAACATACAAAAAATTAACTCCAGTTAAATGAAAAGACATAAAGCTAAGAAATGAAACTATAAAAGCTTTAGAAGTCTATGTTAGAGAATAACCATGTGCCCTCAGGGTAGATGGGGTTTTCTTTCCCTTTTTTTTGAGACAGTCTCGCTTTGTTGCCAGGCTCCAGGCTGGAGTATAGAGGCGCAATCTCTGCTCACCGCAACCTCCGCCAGCCGGGTTCGAGCAATTCTCCTGCCTCAGCCTCCCAAGTAGCTGAGACTACAGGTGCATGCCACTGCACCCAGCTAATTTTTGTAGTAGAGACAGGATTTCACCATGTTTCCCAGGATGGTCTCGATCTCTAAACCTCGTGATCTACCCGCCTCAAGCTCCCAAAGTGCTGGGATTACAGGCGTGAGCCACGACGCCTGCCTCCTTTTTTTTTTTTTAAGACACAGGGTCTGTTGCTTAGGCTGGAGTGCAGCGTCACAATCATAGCTCACTGAAGCCTCAAACTCCTGTGCTCAGGTGATCTACCCACCTCATCCTCCCAAGTAGATTGGACTACAGGTGCTATACCACCACACCCTGCTAAGAATGGATTTCTTTTTTGTTTTCTGAGACAGAGTCTTGCTCTGGTGCCAAGCTGGAGTGCAGTGGCTGGATCTCGTCTCACTGCAAACTTCGCCTCCCAGGTTCAAGTGATTCTCCTGCCTCAACCTCCCGAGTAGCTGGGACTACAGGCACATTCCACCACACCTGGCTAATTTTTATATTTTTAGTAGAGACAGGGTTTCCCCATGTTGACCAGGATAGTCTCAAATCTCCTGCCCTCTTTATCAACCCTCCTCAGCCTCCCAAAGTGCTGGGATTACAGGCATGAGCCACCGTGCCTGACCAGAATGGATTTCTTAAATAAAACATCCAGCAGTACAGATTAGAAAGGAAAAACTTATTCAACTACATGAAAATTAATAAATTCTGTCAACATACACCATAAAATAAGTGAAAAGACACACCACAAACTGAAAGACATTTGTAACACAAAGTGACAAACTGACAAGAGAAAATATTTTAAATATTTAAATCACATATTTAAATGTAAACTAGAAGCCAGAATATAATACTCACAAATAAATAAAAAGGATAAACAATGCAACAGAAAAATAGATTGAAAACTGGAAAAAGTTTTCACTTTAAATCAAACACAAATGCTCCATACAAATAGAAAAGTTGACCTCGTTAGTAATCCGGGAAATGGAAATTGCAACCTTAGGGAGAAACCGTTACACACAAACAGGCTGGAAAACGTCAACGGTTGGACAGTACCAAGCACTGGAGAATGCAGAAGCAGCAGAATGGTTATACAAGGTTCATGGGAGCGTACGTTGAGATGATCATTTTGAAAAAGTAAAGCTATGACTCGTCAACTCTACTCCATTCAAAACTGAGTGGAATTCCATTTTTCTAAGAATCTACTCCGACTATTCTAATCTACAGTTTTGCTTTTCATAAGTTGCCAATGCAGAAGGCTTCTAATGATATTTTGCTACATTTTCTAAGAAAAAGAGTCAAGGTTCGAAATGCCATTCAGATATCACAAATTTAAATGTACATTGCTCTTACCAGCGTCGCGCAAGGTAATTAAAATTGAATTCAAACTGACTCAACACGTCTCCTCCTAGGGCATGAGAAAAATATTGACATTTGGTGGATTAGTGACAAACATACTATGTGTCTTTCAACATGCGGTCTGACAAGCCAGATTATTCGTTTTTTACATTAATACATATTTTTTTTCATTGTTTTAGGTAAAGGCATGCCTTTTTTTTTTTTTTTTAAGGAAAAGCAACTTGTGAAAATCTTAGTTAGTGAAGCATATAAATTAAGAAAGAATTAGCCATATAACCAAAGGTGTTTTTTGTTTTACTTTAAGGAAATATACACCATAAGGGTTTCTTTTAATAAACACCATTCGCCACCCCGTTTAAATTTTTCAAAGTAATTTACTACTGCAGACAAAAGGTAGAGTTCACCAGTTTAAGGCTAAAGTATTAGGAGAGTAGAAGACATTAGCTCATGAATTTTAACTCAATGTATAAGTAAAGACTTTCTGAAATCATGACATGTTAACAATAAAATGTCATTTTTTTAAACAAAAAATACACAAGTTTTCACAACTACAACTCCATGCTAAATGAGGTACATCTCTAAATAAACTGCAGCATTAAATAGAAAATACATGCAACAGGCAAAATATTAAAGACACACATTGAAAGCACAATAGTGATCTCGTTGTAAGTGAGCTACAGCACAAGGAGGAAATCTGGCAAATATAAATAAACGGTACCAAAATCACCAGCCGAGTGAGCCTCAGAATAGGAGCCGTGAAAATCAATCTGAGAAAGAAAGAGAACCGTCTGATGTGTATTACACATTGTAGCCCCAACTCTTGCTCCCACAATCAAGCGAGTGGTGGGGAGACGACAGCTAACTCAATGAACTGCTGAGGACGCGTAATAGACTCGATTTTCACACTAACAATTTATGTGTATACACACACACACACACACACACACACATATAGGCAACTGAGTTGGATACATATGTCTAGTAATAAAGCTACTACAGACAATTCTGCTTTGTAGAGTATATATAACAATCTGAGTTGAAGCTGAAATTTCTAAGACTGTAATTAACATTTAAACATACATACGTATTACAATTAAACATTTTATATGTTTAATAAATGTTTAATAAAAATCAACAATTAAATATAACATACATTTTAACAGAATGTAATTAACACTAACCAGGGGCCTTCCAGAGGCTAAGTTGACAGGTAAGATCACAATTTTCATTTTGGGGATATGACATTTTCGTATAAGAAGTTAAAAACAAAAAGTCCAAAAAGGTGGAAATATTAGTTTTAAATAGAACTAAGTGGCCGGTAGTCATATCCTTATTAAGAGACACAGCTTGAATAAAACATAAGATTTCTCAAATAGCTTCGTGACTGAAACAAAACCCTGAATCCATTACTGTCTTCAGTACACACGAGCTGCTCTGCTCTTGTGGATCAATCTACCCAGTTGGCAAGATGAATTAAAGGAAGGAACTGGACAAGATGGGACCTCTAACCAAACACTGCTTTGGGCAGAAGTCTGAATGACCTAACATCTTCCTTTCTACTTAAACGGTCAGGTTTTGATCTCAGGTGTGACAGTATGACTCCCATGAATTCATTCCCCATACAGGGATGTACTCACAGCTCCCATGGTCCTAAGGAAACCTTGTTCAATGCCCAGGCTATGCCAGCTGACGTCTGCCACCATGTGAGAGGTAATTCCAAACAAGAAAGCTACCAATTTCTCTGTGTCCTGCCAAACAAGTAAGATAGAGTCATGTGTGTTTGGGTGATTTCATAATAACAATCCTATTAAAACTCTTAATAATATAAATTCATTTATATTATTGAAACATAAAAATTTCAGGTGAGTACATTGCAGTTTCTAGTTATTAAAAAAGGGGATTGGTGCAGTGGCTCACGCCTATAATCCCAGCTACTCAGGAGGCTGAGACACAAGAATTACTTGAACCTGGGAGGTGGAGGTTGCAGTGAGCCGAAATCATGCTATTGCACTCCAGCCTGGGAGATACAGCGAGACTCTGCCTCAAACAAAACAAAACAAAACACACACACACACACACACACACACACACGCACGCACATGCACACACCATAAGGAATTTGGAAATGTTTTGTGATCTGTTTGTGGGAAGTGCTTTCAGATTAATTACTATAGGAGCAAAATGGCGAAGTGATATATCCCACATTGTGTTTATAAGTAATTCAAGTATTAGGTATTAGCTAACCATCTACTATGTCCAAGCAATGCACGTGACACTCAAGGTGGAACGGTGTGAGCAGCCCTTACAGAGTGGTATACACGGGGTAAATGCAAGTCCAAAAACAGTACACGGCAGGCTTGGTGCTAAATATTTTAAGGATTAGAGGACCATGCCTACCTTCTCCCAGGGAAGAGGATAGTTCTCTCGGATATAATGAATGCTTGCATTAAGAAACGGAGTCCAGTGAGTACTCTCAGACACATCGTGGAATTTTCCTGACAAAACAAAAAGCAGGACTCTGGATTCTCTTAAAAGTTGGAGAGTGTCAATCCAATTTTCCACAACCACCCACTGCTGTGTCCCTTCTTCTCTTTCCCTCCTTGCCCCTCAGTTTCTTCTGTTGACATTCAGAAGAAGCCTTTAAATAAGCCAGGCGCGGTGGTTCATGCCTATAATCCCAGCACTTTGGGAGGCCGGAGCAGGTAGATCATGCCGTCAGGAGTTCAAGACCAGCCTGGCCAACATGGTTCAACTCCGTCTCTACTAAAAATACAAAAACTAGCTGGGCATGGTGGCACGTGCCTGTAATCCCAGTTACTTGGGAGGCTGAGGCAGAAATGCTTGAAATGGGACTTGGGAGGCAGAGGTTGCAGTGAGCCAAGATCACACCACTGCACTCCAGCTTGGGCTACAGAGTGAGACTGTCTCAAACAATGAAACAAACAAAGAGGAAAGAAAAGAAAAGAAAAAACTGAAGAGCCAGCTGAGATTTTGGAAGAGGCATGGTACTGTTGGCCCAATGACTAAAGGGGCCTGCGGGAAGAGGACAGAGCCTAGACTGGTCACGGTATCTCAAGGCCGGCCACGGGCTTAGAATAGAGGCTACAAGTGTTTCCATTTCTGTGCTCTGAAGGTAAGGTAACAACAAGCGGAGCTTTGGTTTTATTTGGGGGATTTAAAAAAATGTCTTCCTTGCCCCTCACAGTCAGCCTACTTAAGAGCGCAACAACTGGCCGGGCGCGGTGGCTCACGCCTGTAATCCCAGCACTTTGGGAGGCTGAGGCGGGTGGATCACGAGGTCATAAGATCGAGACCATCCTGGTCAACATGGTGAAACCCCGTCTCTACTAAAAATACAAAACTTAGCTGGGCATGGTGGTGCGTGCCTGTAATCCCAGCTACTCAGGAGGCTGAGGCAGGAGAATTGCCTAAACCCAGGAGGCAGAGGTTGCGGTGAGCCGAGATAGCGCCATTGTACTCCAGCCTGGGTAACAAGGGCAAAACTCCGCATCAAAAAAAAAAAAGCAAAGCACAACAAAAGATATTTCGTATACCTCCAAGCACTTAATTTTATAATAATTGTTGTAAAATGGCACAGGCCCAAGTATTTTATGCAAGCATTGTTTGAGTGGGCCAGTGGGTGTCCCAGGTAGCTCTTTTGTCCCACAAGAGGGGTAGCAAAGACCTAAATGGCCACTGTGCTAAACCTCCGAGAGCCACGAATGCCTCATGAGGGCCCAATGTTACAAGGACAACTAAAAGCAAAACCACACAATTCAGATCCCTCGGTTCCGTTTTTCTATGCCGTTCCCAAAGTGACAATTGCCGAAGCCATATGAAATCACCTGTTTTTCTGAAAATGATTTTCAAATGAGTTAGAACCAAGACATTTGCTCCAACTGTTTTCCTAGAGATAAAGCTTTCAACAATTCTTGTGGTCCAGAGTACAGCAAAACTCCAGGATTAAATATAGCAGGAGCTCTTTTGAACAACCTCAATTTAAAGAAATTGCCAGATGAACTGAAGCTTTCTGATCCCTCTGCAAATCCTACAGACTGGAAGCAAATAAAGTCCCCCCAGGGCCTGCTGAAGGCTGACAGCTGGCAAGCCACACCTAGAGACTTGAACTTATCTGTCTACACCATAGCTCACAAAAGGGTCAATCTGACCCACTTCTAATCCTGTTTAATCCAGATGTCATTGCCACGGTAATTATAAAAGCTAATTCAATATTAGGTAAATTAATACAAACGAAGAGTTTTGCTGGGTGCAGTAGTTCACACCTGTAATGCCAGCACTTTGGGAGGCTGAGGTAGGAGGATCCCTTGAGGCCAGGAATTTGAGACCAGCCTCAGCAACATAGCAAGACCCATCTCTACAAAAACGTTAAAAATAAAAAATTAGCCAGGTATGGTTGGGACACACTTATAGTCTCAGCTATTCAGAAGGCTGAGGCAGGAGGGTCACTTGAGGCCAGAAGTTTAAGGCCGTAAAGAGCTGTGATTGCACCACTGCACCCCAGCCTGGCGACAGTGCAAGACCCCGTCTCTAAAAAATATATAAATACATTTTTTTAAAAGAAAGGAGATTTTTCTTTGGCAATTAAGTATCTAAAAAAGCTAAATGCCTTTGAAAGAGAAAAGAAAAGTGAATTACCAAAGAAGAAAAAGAAAACTACAGTTGAATTAGGTATGTATGAGAGAAGGTAAGATTTGGAAAAATGCATAAAAACCTACGTGGAATTTGTATACAAATCCCCTGTAACTAGATATATACCATTCCCAATCTTTACATCACACAAGAGTATTTATTGCTGCTGAAAAAAATGGAAATGCTAGGGAAATAGTTATTATCCCTCTTCCACTCTCCTCAGAACCTTTCCTACTCTGTGTTTTGTCTGTCTCTAAAAATGGTGCCCATTAAGCAATGTTTCTCAAACCGAATGGACAAAAATATCCTTTCTTCTTGCTCGTTTGTAGAAGCTATCGAAGGACAGCAGAGTACCCATGAATACAGTTTGGGAAGGCCTAAATTAGAAATAATAGGTTAGAAAGTAGAACTATAACATGCAGGTAAAATAATAGGATTGAGAAATGATAGTTAACAGACTAGGAGGGAAACAGAACAAAACTCCTTATAAATGAGAAACACAAAAGCTTAGCTGTCTGGAATTCTAACTACAGGAGTGAGTAGCCCCAAAGAGTTCATTTCAGCCTCAAATACATGACTGAATTAAAGGGATGGGATAACAGCAGATGACCCAAGACCCAAAAGCAGTTCATATGAGGACCCAGTGTGCTGGGGGCCTCCATCGGTCCTTCTAGACCTACTCCCCACCCTTCCCTACCCTGTAGGGTGACTCTGAGGTCACCTGCTACAACTGGCTTCTTGGTCCCTGGTGTTGGTTGGGTTGCGTTGGGTTGATAAACAGAACTGACAGATCAGAGAAAAAGAAGACACAGAAGTTGAGATATTTGTTCTCCCAGCTCCCCTCGTGCGGGGTCACAGTGGGCTGGCTATGCCACTGAGCTGAAGGCCCAGCTCTCATCAAGTGCTCTTCTTCATGCCGCTCTCTCCCCATGGTTCCAGTCATCGCTCCCTCCCCTGAACTATCTTTTCCAATTCCTCGCCTCCTGTCCCTATCTTTGAAAATGGTGCCTTTACTAAGCTCCTCTTGAATGACTCAGTTTGAGTGTAACTTCTGGGTCCTGCTGGGGCCTGGACTGATACAACCCATGAAACTAATTTATGGATAATCACAGAGCAGAAGCATCGTCAGCCTGGACAAGCACGGCCATTTTAAGTTCATCTTGACCAAAAACTGCCTAAATCCAAAGGGCATCAGCCTAATGAGTAGGGTCAGCATAACCACAAACATCTCCAACCAGAAACATTCCAAACCCCCCACCCAACCAGAGACCTGCCAGCCCCGAGATAACCTCCCCTCCAGCCAGAGAGATGTTCAGCCCCAAGGTAACTTTCCCTCTGACCAGAGACATTTCAACCCCACCATCAACTTCCACCGCACACAGAAACATTGCAAGCTCTCACGATAAATGTTAGTCTGTTGTTACACCCAGGTGAGTTAGACAGAACAGTGCCATGCTCTCAGTTTCAAACTGAGAGCCCCTTATTAGTTAACCGGTGACTGAGAGACGGCTAAGGCTCAAAATTCTCTCAGCCCAAGGAAGGGGCTTATTTTTTATATCTTGCTTAAGATAGGGGAGGGAGAACCTAGCTGGAGCAGAGTTTATAGAAGCAGAACAAGCAAGTTAGATAAGGAGGCTGGTAACTAGGAGGCTGGAGGTTCTCATGATTGTTAATTTTTCAGAGAGGGTATACACATGTGGTTCCCATGATTGTGGAGATACCAAGGCAGGTATTTGGTACTTGTCATATAATTAGTGAAGCGGGGGCATTCACAAAGGCCAGTGGGCTTGCCAAGCAGGCTATGGTTACAAAGGTTTTATGTTTTGATAGTTCTAAGTACAGCATGACCCAGCACAGTAGCAAGACCCAGGTATGCACTTAACGGAGGAGTGGCAGGAGGGGTGAGGCAGAGGTGAAGATGGAGTCTGTCTGGCTAACAAAGCGTAGGTTAGCACACTTTAAGAGAGAGTACTCCCAACTAAAATTAGCCAGAAGCCCCTCTCAGTTTTATTTCTTCAAAATAAATCTGTCTTTAACTGTTAAGCCTCTCTTCATGTTTCTTTCCTCTCTCTTTAACTCACAGATAACACTATCTGAGATTTGCATAACACTTGACAAAACACTGTGCATTCATGACAAGGACAATCCAGTGAAGAGGCAGGGCAGGCATTGTCTTTGCCAAGACATGAAAATTGAGCTTCTGTGCATAAGCGACTTTTTCAAGGTCATATGCTAATATAGAAGGAACACAAACTCAGACCTTTTGATCTCTTGCAAAATGTCTATTATGCCACTTAGGTTTTCATCGAAAAATCAAGTTTCCAGAATGTCTATGCTTAAGCAGGTCAGTTTTAGCTAAATGGAAAATGCAACTATGTCATTAACCAACCGTAATGGAAAATATCCTGTGCAATTAAAAAATACATAATGCACATACATATTTTTTAAGTCACAGCTATTCCTATTAACCAAGTAAAAGTGACTTTATTTAGTCCGCAAACCTTCCTTACCTCCTTTGCAGATGCCAGGGTAAAAGCAGTCAGGAAACACGGTTCCAGCCTGATAGGCATCCTGGTGTTCCAGTAACAGCTGCAAAGCAGGAAAACAGAGATTAGGGGGTAGGAGTCAACAGCTGGGGAGTGCCGGCCCCACCAGTTTCCGACGATGAGATGCTAGAACTACGGGTGTATGGATGGAATAAAAGGGAAACAGAAGAAAAGGAGGCATAAAGTAAATACATGATTAAAATTCACGCACAATCAAAGATAACACACAACATGTAACTTCAGGTTCTTCCCTACCAAACACAGAAAGGCTAATTAAGAAATGGCAGCAATCAATTACTTTTCATTTTCACTCATTTTCTCTGTCAACCCGTAAAGCGGGATTTCCCAAAGGCCTTAAGGTTGTCTGACTGACCCAGAGCTGTCTTTCTTGTTGCTGCTGTTTGTTTTTTTGAGACGGAGTTTCGCCCAGGCTGGAGGGCGCAATGGGGCAATCTCCGCTCACTGCAGCCTCCACCTCCCAGGTTTAAGCAATTCTCCTGCCTCCAGCTCCCAAGTAGCTGGGATTACAGGTGTGCCTGGCTTTTTTTTTTTTTTTTTTTTTTTTTTAGTAGACACGGGGTTTCACCATGTTGGCCAGGCTCATCTTGAACTCCTGACCTCAGGTGACCCACTGATTTCAGCCTTCCAAAGTGCTGGGATTACAGGTGTGAGCTACCATGCCTGGTCCAGAGCTGGTTTTTATAACATTTTCAATGATTCACAGTGAAAAGAGAAAAATTCACACACACACATACACATACCTGAGCTTTCTAGTGTAAGATAACATCCTGCGTGTTTTACGAGGGCAAAAGAAAAAAAGTCCTTTCTTTTGAAAAATGATGTGAAAGTAGCTGGTAGCGATTTTCTTTTCAGTGTTCCTCCTTGTTCAACTGGCTCACTTCCTTTCATTCTGAGTCCCTTATAGGATGCCTAGCTGCATGCCAGAGGCTAGAAAACACGGACCACATTTCCCAGGTTGTCTCAATTCAGTCTGATATGGCCCAGCCTCCACCATGGAGCCCAAGGCTGACATGGAAGCATTTGGTTTTTCTGCAGCAGAGGTACCACCGCCCCCCGTGTTGCAGCTCTGGCTTCCCATGTCTTTATGGACAGAGTACAGGGCAACTACACTGTTAGTAAGGCAGGTGCCTCAGGTCACGGTGATGAGGTCCCAGAACCAACAGGTGAGGCGGTGGCTGCTTCTGTTACAAACCATGTATGAGACAGTTGGATCTGTAGCTAGCAAAGGGGGCAGGGGCTGTCAGTGCCATGAGTAGCTGCTCCTTGAAAGCCAGTTCTGTACATGATTTTGGGAGTCCTTTCTGAGCACCTGGCCTAGAGCCTGGTCCAGTTCCCACAGTCTGTAAGCAATGAATTCTCTAATTCTTGGGATTAATCCTTTCCTTGCCTAAACTGGCAGAGAGGTTTCCATGATCTGCAAATGAACTCTGATAGACACACTGGGCAATAAAAGTAAAAGTCTGGTAATATCCCTCCCGCCAGCTTTTTTTTTTTTTTGAGACAGAGTCCTATTCTGTCACCTAGGCTGGAATGCAGTGGCATGATCTCAGCTCACTGAAACCTCTGCCTCCAGGGTTCAAGCCTTTCTCCTGCCTCAGCCTCCCAAGTAGCTGGGATTAAAGGTGCATGCCAGCACGCCTAGCTAAATTTTTTTTGTATTTTCAGTAGAGATGGGGTTTCACCATGTTGGTCAGGCTGGTCTCAAACTCCTAACCTTGTGATCCACTGACCTCAGCCTCCCAAAGTGCTGGGATTACAGGTGTGAGACACCTTGCCCTGCCCCATTTTTTTTTAAATAAGAACTTAATAATGTGGACCATATATAGAGGCAACAAAGAAGTACTTCAAGAAATTAATACACAAGGAACAATAGTATCATCTGTTTTTTTCTAACCAGTATCCCATTGTCCTCCTTCTAGAGGCAGAATCACCCTCTCCTGCAGAGAGCCCATTCCACACCACTCAGGTAGGGTTGACCAGAGGGCTAAGTGGCCAGCACACCCACCCTCACCAGAGTTGGACTCAGAAATTGACCTTTGAGCAAAGTTAGTTCAGTTGACACCTTCCCCGAGACTTCTCCGCTAGAGCTCTGGGAAGATACTCTATTCCTCCTGTAGCTGCTGAGCTCTGAGGCAGAGTCCTACGTAATCAGCATCCTCCACGTGGAGAAATACAGAAACCATCCAGAGCTCTGGGCCGAGTTCCACACTGTAGGTATCAGTTATATGAACCTATAAAGTCCACTTTTTTTTCCAGAAGATAGCTTGAGTTGGACTTCTGTCACTGAAAAACAGTAATTAACCTTCCTGGCTATTTACTTAACAGCCACTGTTCTAAGCTCCTTATATGTATTAAGAGTTATTAAATCTGCTTCTCCCAGTGAGTAGGTATGTTATCTAATGTGATAAAATAATCTCAAGTAAATTTTGAAAATTATGCATAATACCAAACTGCTAGGGAATGAAGAGGAAGACTAAGGAAGGATGTGTCCTTCAGATATATTTTTTTAATATATTTATATATTTTTTAATATATTTATATATTTTTAATATATTTATATATTTTTTAAATATATTTATGTATTTATATATATTTTTTTATTTTTCATATATATATATTTTTTTGAGACAGTTTCACTCTCATTATCCAGGCTGGAGTGCAATGGCACGATCTCAGCTCACCGCAACCTCCGCCTCCTGGGTTCAGGCAATTCTCCTGCCTCAGCCTCCCGAGTAGCTGGGATTACAGGTACGCGCCACCATGCCCAGCTAAGTTTTTGTATTTTTAGTAGAGGCGGGGTTTCACCATGTTGACCAAGATGGCCTCCATCTGTTGACCTCGTGATCCACCCGCCTCGGCCTCCCTTGGATTTTATTTTATTTTTTGAAATGGAGTCTTGCTCTGTCACCAGCCTGTAGTGCAGTGGTGTGATCTCGGCTCACTGCAACCTCCACTTTTCAGATTCAAGTGATTGTCCTGCCTCGGCCTCCTGATAGCTGGGATTACAGGCGCCTGCCACCAGGCCCAGCTCATTTTTTTATTTTTAGTAGAGGTGGGGTTTCACCAGGTTGGCCAGGCTGGTCTCGAACTCCTGACCTCAGGTGTTCTACCCGCCTCAGCCTCCTAAAGTGCTGGGATTATAGGTATGAGCAACTGTACTGGCTAATTTTTCTATTTTTTAGAAGAGATAAGGTTTGCCATGTTGGCTGGGGTGGTCTTGAACTCCAGGTCTCAGGTGATGCACCAAAAATATATTTTTGGCTGGGCAAGGTGGCTCACACCTGTAATTCCAGCACTTTGGGAGGCTGAGGCCCGCTGATTGCAGTACCATGGCAGGACCCTGACTCTACAAAAAATTTAAAAATTTACCAGGCATGGTAGTGCTTGCCTGTAGTCTCAGCTACTTGGGAGGCTGAGGTGGGAGGATCACTTGAGTCTAGGAAGTGAGGATGCAGTGAGCCAAGATCACACCAGTGTACTCCAGCCTGGGTGAGACCCTATATCCAAAAAAGAAAGAAAGAAAGAAAGAAAAATGTCTTTTTAAGCTATAGAAACCAAAGACACTGAAACCAAAAGAAACAGATCAATTTAACAGAACAAAAAGCACAGAAAGGCCAGGCGCAGCGGCACCTGTTATCCCAGAGCTTTGAGGAGTGGAGGCGGGTGGATCACTGGAGATCAGGGGTTTGAGACCAGCCTAGGAAACATGGTGAAACTCCGACTCTACTGAAAATAGAAAAATTAGTGGGACATGGTGGCACACGCCTGTAATCCCAGCTATTCAGGTGGCTGAGGCAGAAGAATAGCTTGAACTTGGGAGATGGAGGTTGCAGTGAACCGAGATCATGCCACTGCACTCCAGTCTGGGTGATGGAGTGAGAACCTATCTCAAAAAAAAAATTTTTTTAAGCTATAGAAACAAAAATAGTATGATGCTGAAACCAAAAGAAACAGATCAGGGAAGCAGAACCGAGTACAGAAAGGCCGGGCACAGTGGCTCATGCCCCTATTATCCCAGCACTTTGAGAAGCAGAAGTGGATCACCTGCGGTCAAGAGTTCGAGACCAGCCTGGGAAACATGGTGAAACACCAACTCTACTGAAAATACAAAAATTAGTCAGGTATGGTAGCTGGCATCTGTAATCCCTACTACTACTTCTGCTACTCAGAAGTAGCTGGCATCTGTAATCCCTACTATTACTTCCCTACTACACCTAATCTGCAACTCAGGTGGCTGAGGCATAAGAATTGCTTGGACCTGGGTGGTAGAGGTTGCAGTGACCTGAGATCACACCACTGCACTCCGGCCTGGGTGACAGAGTGAAACTGCATCCCCCCCAATCAAAAAGAAAGTACAGAAACAGAGTTAGGCATACATATAACTTAATGTCTAACAGATGAATAATGCATAGAGTAGTCAACAAATGCTAATGTCACAACCCCGTAACAATGAGTATACCATCTTTGCACAGGCAAGTCCACGTTCACCACAGAGCAGGGGTCCCCAATCCCCAGGCCATGAGCTGGTACCAGTGTGTGTCCTGTTAGGAATGGGGCCACGCAGCGGGAGGGGAGTGGCGGGTAAGCAAGCATTACCACCTGAGCTCCACCTCCTGCCACAGCAGCTGCAGCAGCACTAGATTCTCAGAGAAGTGTGTCTCCTACTGGGAACTGCACATGCTAGGGATCTTGGCTGCACAATCCTTTTGAGAATCTAATGCCTGATGATCTGAGATGAAACAGTTTCATTCTAAAACCATCTACCCTCCACTCCCCACCTCATCCATACAGAAATTGCCTTCCACGAAACCAGTCCCTGGTGTCAAAACACATGGAGACCACTGCCCTAGGTGATACTGACTTGAAATTAGCAATGGCAAGTCACTGGATCCCTGTCAACCTTTATACCCGAATAAATGAAAGATGAATTATAAGGTTAAATGTCAAAAATGAAGCCATAAAATTAACAGAATAAAGTTTAAGTGAATTATATAACTGTGAAGTGGGAATGATTTTTCTAAGCATCATTTACAAGTAAAACCATAATGGAAAAGGCTGATGCATTTAACTACTCAAAAATTGAACTTTCTCCATGGTAAAAAATAAATAAAAAATAAATTTAAAAGAAAAATAGCCACGAGAATTATTTCCTAGATTGAGGGCTAATATGGTTCATAAATAAGCTATTCTTACAGGTCAAAATAAAGATAAATATCGTAATACTAAAATTGGCAAAAGTCAGGCAAATTCACAGAGGGGATAGAAATGGCCAATAAATACTTGAGAATATATTTAAACTCATTAATAAGTTAATAATTAAAATGCCAAGTCAGGCATGATACTCATGCCTGTAATCCTAGCACTTAGGGAGGCCAAGGTGGAAAGATTGCTTGAGTCCAGGAGTTTGAGACCAGCCTGGACAACATGGTGAAACGCTGTCTCTACAAAAAAATACAAAAATTAGCCTGGTGTGGTGGTGTGTGCCTATAGTCCCACCTACTCAGGAGGCTGAGTTGAGAGGATCATTTGAACCTGGGAGGTGGAAGTTACACAGTGAGTTGAGATCATACCACTGCACTCTAGCCTGGGTGACAGAGCCGGACCCAGTCTCAAAAAAAAAAAAAAAAAATTAAAATGCCAATTAAACCTAAAACAAAAGTCATTTTCTACCTACCAAATTGACAAAAATGAAAATGAGTAAAGGCCGGGTACAGTGGCTCTGTAATGCCTGTAATGCCAGCACTTTGGGAGGCTGAGGCAGGCAGATCACTTGAGCTCAGGAATTCGAGACCATCCTGGGCAACATGCTGAAACCCCATCTCTATCAAAAATACAAAAAATTATCTGGATGTGATGACATGCACCTGTGGTCCCAGCTACTCAGGAGGCTGAGGTGGCAGGATTGCTTGAACCTGGGAGGTGGAGGCTGCAATGAGCCGAAATCAGGCCACTGTACCCCATCCTGGGTAATAGAGCAAGACCCTGTCTTTGCAAGAAAAGAAAATGAATAAAAATTAAGCCCTAAAAGCAAAACTGCTTTCAAATCTGAAGTTGCTTCAAAAATGTTAATGAAATATGTTTAGTTTTATTTTTTTATTCATTTCTGGGCCAAGGGGATTCATCTGGCCATGTCAGGCTAAGGGGATTTGCTAAGCATCATCAAGAAATTGGTGGCCCATGCCTGCAATCCCAGCTACTCAGAAGGCTGAAGCAGGAGGATCACTTGAGCCCGGGAGTTCAAGACCATCTTAGGCAACATAGCAGTATCCCAACTCAAAAAAAAAAAAGGAAAAAAGAAGAAATTGATTACATATGAGGAGACTGAGCACATAAAGATATTGAGAATAAAGGGAGCCAGTTTTCTCAGCATTAGAGAAAGGAGTTAAAGGTATGGACATGGTGAAGGCTAGAGTAAAT
>CM052651.1:3480185-3499082 GCA_028533165.1 Leontopithecus rosalia | reverse complement strand
AAAAGACACAGCCAAAACCCAACCGCATGTTACATCCAGACCCATTTCACATGCAAGGATACACAAAGACTCAAAACAAAGGGATGGAGAAAGATTTACCAACCATAGGGAGAGCAAAAATAAATAAATAAATAAAAAGCAGGAAATGCAACTCTCGTATAGGGTAAAATAGATTTTAAAGCAACATAGATACAGTGGTAAAAGGATCAATGCAACAACAAGAGCTAACGATCCTAACACCCAGATACATAGAGACTTAGATTCAATGAAACAGAAAATTAATAAGGATATCAAGGACTCGAACTCAGATCTGGAACAAGTAAGCTTAATAAATATTTACAGAGCTCTCCACTTCAAATACACAAAATATACATTCTTGTCAATACCACATCACACCTACTCATAGGTTTAAATCAAACATTGATTGGTTATTATTAATACCCATTTTTTTTCAGAATAAAGCAATATTTTCATTCACCCTCCCTCTTTCTCTTCCTCTTTCTTCCTCTCCTTTACTCATTTTTTTTCTTTCTTTCCCTCTCTCAAAAAAAGAAAGAAATCAACTCGTAAACCTCTAGATCCAGGTCGGCAATCTCTCTCTCATTGCTTGATTTCCTTCCTTCCCTTCCCTCCCTCCCTCCCTCCCTTCATCCCTTCCTTCCTCCCTCCCTTCCTCCTTCCCTCCCTTCCTGCCTTCCTCCCTTACCCCACCCCACCCCCCCCAAAAAAAAGAAGAAGTCGGACAGAGAATCTCAGCGCCTATTCTTAATACTTTCTTCTCCCCCGGTGATGCAATTTCTGTACAACACACAGTAACAAGAAGTGGAAAATAAATCATCTCTCAATTATGGCTTTTCTATATGAAAACAAAAGAGATAGGCCAGGCAGAGAGGCTCATGCCTGTAATCTCAGTGCTTTGGGAGGCCGAGGTGGGAGGATTGCTTGAGCCCAGGAGACCAAGACCAGCCTGAGCAAACTAGTGAGATCCCGTCTCTACAATTAAGACAAAACAGATGTAGTCTCCTCAGCAGCACATACACTAAAGTTCTAATGATACAGAGAAGATGAGTACATTTTTTTAAATGTACTATTTTTAAAATTCAAGTATTTTTTCAAATTATGATTCATATCATCAAAATCTTTAAATTTTAAGTGTGCTACATATAAGATACGTATAAAATGTTCAAGGAGCACTTGGAGTGGACATATACCTTTCCACCATATTATTAATGTCTCATAACATTAATAACCTGACGAAATTAAAAATGAGTCTTTTTTTTTTGAGATGGAGTTTCAGTCTTGTTGCCCAGGCTGGAGGGCAATGGTGCGATCTTAGCTCACTGCAATTGAATGGAATCACTGGGTTCAAGCAATTCTCCTGCCTCAGCCTCCTCAATAGCTGGAATTATAGGCAAGCACCACCATGCCCAGCTAATTTTGTATTTTTAGTAGAGACAGGGTTTCTCCACACTGGCCAGGCTGGTCTTGAACTCCTGACCTGAAGTGATCCACCTGCCTCGGCCTCCCAAAGTGCTGGAGTAACAGGGGTGAGCCACTGTGCCCGGCCAAAATGAGTCTTAAAATTACCATTTAAATATCTGTTAGGACCTTTGTTTGGCACCTATAGAAGAAAGCTAATGCAAAAAAAGAAAAGAACAATCAAGATTTCTACCTCTTTGTAGTTAACACGCCCATTGTGAAGCTGAAGAAACTCCAGCGCTCTGTGTCCTGAGAGAAATAAATACATAAATCAATTAAGTTCCATTATTACTGAAAATGTAACTTAGTCAAGATAATTTTAAAAGAAAAATATGTAATTTTGTGGTTGTATCTGTCAAGGATACAGGAAATGAAACAAGTTTGCACCCACTGGCAATCCACATTAGGTATAATCAGATGTGTGCAGTATTCACATAGCATAAAGCAAGTTTAGACGGTGATTTGGTTTCTGCTTAACTATTAAATAGCTCTATGACCTTTTGTCCTATTCAACCTCTCTAGACCTCAGTTCCCTCCTACAGAAAACCGAGGTTAAAAAATACCCACCGTACAGGTTGGTTGAAATAGTAACTGCTAAGTGACAGAAAATAAATGCTAAGTAACAAGCACACTGGCTGACACTTGGTACGAACTCAAGAAACTGTCATCCTATTTCGCTTCAGTACTGAGGTACATAAACCTAAGTACAAAATACAATGTAACACCTAACCTACGGACGGAACCAATGATCCTCCAAGGTTTTTCATCATTGGACCACTTTGGAGAACAAAATAGTATCGGAAGGCTACTGACCCCACCCCACACCCACCTATATACAGATACCCACCCATAGCCTGAATCTCCCAAGAATGAGTAACAGGACTAACATTCCCTGTGAAGTGACATCTGAAGGTGGTACCTTATTTATGTTGTGAATCACCTCCAATGTTTAAAATTCATGTAACAAAAAAACATAGCCACCACTGTAAACATTAATATCATAAAAATAACAACCCCAAACACAAATAACCTGTGTATAGGACTCCAGTGATTTATGCTGAATGGAGCCACTTCTAATTAATGCACTCAGATAATGCCAACTTTCCACTCAGGCTCTTTATAAGAAATGAGAAAGTAAGCCAAAATATTTATAAAATCATCTAATTTATTAGTAAATAAATGGAGTTTTAGTCTTCTATGTGAAAAAAAATTCTCAATCTGTGCAGATTCTATTTCAGGAGTCGCCATCAATTATGTTCACATAAATATTATTCTTTAAATATCCATTAAACCCTTTGTTTGGTACTTACCGAAGGAAGGCAAGCAATTATCTGGTTTTATTAAAATTTCAGATGCAATCCGTCTTGAAAATTTTTAAACTCTAAGAATGAAAAACCTCAATATTTCCATTTATATTTGTTCCTTATCAGCTCACCCAGTAGTTCTGGCAATTTCAACTTTGCAGAACACAGAACTAGAAGACACTTGAGAATTCTTTAAGAAGTTCAACCCCCTCATTTTATAGACTCAAGAGGTAGGTAAAGTGAATTGCTCAGTCACCCATCTGCTTACCGCAGGGCTGGAATGAGACCTAAGTCTGATTCTCTTTGCCACTGTTTCACAGCTCCCTTCCAGTAACACATTTTTAATGGAGACAGCACGAGACCAGCCGTCAGGACATGTAACTCTAGGCCAGGCCACTAACAAGTGAGCTATAAAGCTGTCTAGTAGCAGTTTCTTCATCTGTAACAGAAAAGAACTGGACTTGGTGACCTCTAGTGTCCTTTCAGATAGTCAAGTTCTGTCCTAACAGGTTCTCAACTATCATAGCTCAGTATATAGGTCTATTTTACACTGATACATTTTCATATTTTGCCTATAATCTTATCATTCTTTGAAACTTCTGGAGGTGGTATAGCTATAAAATTCTCTTATTTTTATCTAAATTAAAGAAAACTCAGAACATCAGGCATATCTGAAATTAATCTGAAAATTGCTGTAGGATGTCATTATGGCTCATTCTATTACAAATTGACTCACCCTTTCCATGTGTTAAAACATCACAAATACACTTCCTACAAGAACCAGATCCTTTTGCTAAGAAAGATCTTAAGTGTTCTCATCCCATATGCAAAACACATGATAGCTACGTGAGGTGACGGATGCATTAACTTGATGGAGCTAATCATTTCACAAGACATACGTGTATCAGCAATTTCTGTCAATTATACATCGATAAAGCTGGAAAAATAAAAATTTTAAATAACTCTTTGTGGTACCATCTCTCTATATCCAGGATGACTCTGCCTTTGCCCCTGAGGTCAGTGGCACTGGCTTGGTGTCCCCGTCTCCTCCCCAACTCCTGCCATCTTATCGGCACCGTGAACGTGGATAACCAAACTCCCTCGCTTCCCTGACCTTCCTGACGTCAAGCGCCTTTACGGCAATATGACTCGAGGGACCCACTGCCATGGCCACACGTGGCTCTTTACATGTACTCGGAAATGGCTGTCCTTGGACATGTAAAAGCACAAAAGTACATTTCTCACTCCTGCCATACTGCACCCATCCTGTTCCTCCCTGGTTCTGCCAGTCCTGCCGCTGCATTGCAACCTCTGGTTTACAGAGCCGCTCACTATTTCCCCACCCACAGAAACAGGCAGGGGCCCTGTGACCAACGGGGCATCAGCTCTTTATGTGCTCCTTAACTGAACTCATGCTGCCAATCTCTATGACTGCAGTCACCGCCTTCTCCTCCCTGCTGTCAGGCCACTGAGCTCAGTCATGGGGGAAACGGTATTCATCCACCGGCTGGATTTTCAATCTCTTCCTTAACGTCTTTTCACAGATTTACTGTCCCCTCAGTAACATAACAAGGCACCAGTACTTACCTATTTCTACGTGCGTTGAAATGCCACACGATGAACCTCTACGGCAGAGAGAACCCAGCAGGATCAGCAGGCCCGGCCACAACCTGAAAGCAGACATGCTCTCATTCCCCACCGGCTCCTCTGGTGACGTGGGAATGCTCAGAGCTGCAGCAGCACCGTGACTCCGAAATCCAGGCAGGATCCGCTGCTTCTCTCTAAGCAGGTCAACTGACCCAGGAAAGCAAGTCTCATTTCAAAATCCTATCGTTTTCCAACGAAGTCAACTGTTCAACTACTGTTTAACTCCACCAGAAGAGCAAACAAACTGTACTCCTGGGGGTGGGGGGAGGGGGTACACCGAAATCTAAAAAGCCTTAGGCCGGAAGCACTGCATCTTCTGACAGAGGTTTTTTTCCTGAATTTCATTTTAACATGAAATTTCTGTAGAGATGCAAATAAAGCCATCTCCAGGTATGTTTTGCTTTCTATAAAAAGGCTCACCTGTGCATACAGTCAACAAACTGGAGCACCTCACCTTATGAGGGTGGATCTCTCATGCATCCTTTCTAGCATTCATCAGGCTGTCCTGCTTCCTCTGCCTCCCAAGCACAAGTGCTGGGAAAGCTATGGTGATCAGATGGAACTGGCTTCTCTTTCAGTATTTGGCAACAGATACTGACACTTGAATAGGATTACACAAGAGCAGCCACTCCTGGTCTCTACCTCTGGCTATTCTAATAGGCTTATCCAGAGCCCGTGGCAAGGTCAGATTCCTGCAGTGCAAGCAAAGATGCCAGTTGCACTTGGGAGGTGGAAGGAAGGGGGCAGATTTAGGGCCCAGAGACAGGGTCTAGAAAATGTTAAGCTCAGGGTATATCATGAGGTAGCCAGCTGCACTTAATCCATCGGAAAAATTAAGCTCTTCATGGAACGAATGGTAATCTTAGAACACAAATTATGTATAGTTTACATTAAAAGCAAGAGATGGACTCCTACAAGAGTGGGAGGAAATGGTATTCGCTCTCAGGTTAGCCAAATGAAAGCAAAGAAAATGTGGTAGATATACACCATGGAATACTACGCAGCCATAAAAAAGGATGAGTTCATGTCCTTTGCAGGGAGATGGATGAAGCTGGAAACTATCATTCTCAGCAAACGGACACAAGAACACAAAACCAAACACTGCATGTTCTCACTCATAAACGGGTGCCGAACAATGAGAACACACAGACACAGGGAGGGGAACAACACACACCAAGGCCTGCTGGGGCATGAGGGAGCTAGGGAACGCATAGCAGGGGGTGGAGATCAGGGAGGGATAGCATTAGGAGAAATACCTCATGCAGATGATGGGGTGATGAATGCAGCAAAGCACCATGGCATGTGAATACCGATGTATCCTGCATGATCTGCACATGTACCCCAGAACTTAAAGTATAATAATTTAAAAAAACATAGAATTTTACAATAAAAAAAGGATGAATAGAAAGTGGGATGATTTGGTCAGGTGTGGTAGCTCACACTTTTAATCCCAGCACCTTGGGGGGCCAAGGCAGGTGGATCACCTGAGGTCAGGAGTCTGAGACCAGCATGATGAACATGTTTAGACCTCGTCTCTACTAAAAATACAAAAATTAGTTGGTATTGTGGAACGTGCCTGTAGTCCCAGCTACTGGGGAGGCTGAGGTGGGAGGATCTCTCGAACCCAGGAGGTGGAGAATGCAGTGAGCCAAGATTAAACACTGTACTCTAGCCTGGGTGACAGAGCAAGATGAAAGAAAGAGGGAGGGAGGGGGGGAGAGAGGGAGAAAAAAAAAAGTGAAATGATTTGAGACACTTAGTTGTCTGCTCAACAGTTTCCTCTGTAAGCTTAACACAGCCACAGCCCCAAGGAAAGGAATCCCCCAGCTCTGCCAAACCTGAGGGCAGCAGGCCCAGGTTAGCTCAGAGCTGGGCTAAACTTAAACAAACTTGATGTAGTAAGTTTACAAAACATCTTGTTAGCCAAACAAAACACGCAGCCATACGGCCTCTGGACTCTTCATTAGTCTAAAGGCCATATGGCTACGTGTTCTGTAAACTTGCATCAAGTTTACAAACTTGTTTGAAAGTTTACATACTTTTTTTAAATGGGAAAATTCACGTAGAAATCTAGATTTCTGGCTCTCTTAAAAATCAAAGAACTGGCATCAGGAACAGACTCCGAATATGACAACCAGCTGCAGCTGAAGAGCCAGCCGCGTCCAACAGAACACGTCCTGTTCCTCCAGTCCCCACTGTCCAAGCAGTGTCTGCACGTTTGCACACCCCTCCTGGCCACCAGAGGCCTCTGAGCGAGCACCCCCCCCCCACTCTGGGCATTCTACAGCCTGTGGGTGAGGTAGTGGCACTGATTAATTGGGACTTTGGAGATTCTCTCTCAGAACATCCAAGAGCAGTCAATCAATGATTACAGTGAGGGGACGCAAAGGGTCACCAGGGAAACGATAATACTGCCTGGAAACAGTATCTAACCAGATACAATAAAACAAACCCATCCGAAAACCACCAAAGAAATGGGTTCAGCCAGGCGTGGTGGCTCATGCCTGTAATCCCAGCACTCTGGGAGGCCAAGACAGGCAGATGGCTTGAGGCCAGGAGTTCAAAACCAGCCTGTGCAACACGGCAAAATCCTTCTACCAAGGAGAAAAACAAAAACAAACACAAAAATTAGCAGGCATGGTGGCTTGCACCTGTGGTTCCAGCTACTCAGGAGGCTGAGGCGGGAAGATTGCTTGTACCTGGGAAGTGGAGGTTGCAGTGAGCTGAGATCAGACCACTGCACTCCAGCCTGGGTAAGACCCCCATCTCAAACAAAAATAAAGAAAAAGAAATGGGTTCAGTTACCAAACAACACTAATCACAAATGTCTCAACTTCTCATTTTATATCATTTTTGTATTTGAGGTAGAGAATGATGTAAGTTTGTGAATGTAATAAAGTAGGAAATGACTTGCTTAGGAACTGTGACAGGAATACGGTCTTTCTGTGACAATGTGCTTGCCATTTCATGAAGCTGCTATTATTTCTCTAACAACAAAAACATCGAAGATTTGACTTTAAACAAAGTTAAAAGGTAGCTCACAATATTAAGAAAACTATCTGACAAATAATCAGCATATGGAACACAACCCCCCTTTCCTAATGTAAGTGGCTTTGTCATAAACAAGACAGCACGATTCTACTATTGAGAACTCTTCTGGAAATACAGACTGAAGGTGAGAAGCAAACATATGGTTACATTAAGGAGGAGGGAGAACACGGGCTTGAAAGCCAGAGGGTCTCAAGCATGTGGGCCACTCGAGAAAATGGGGGAGAGGAGACTGGGAGCAGTGGCTCATGCCTGAAATCCCAGCACTTTGGCGGGCCAAGGTGTGTGGATTGCCTAAGGTCAGGAGTTTGAGACCAACCTGGACAAACCCCATCTGTACTGAACATACAAAAATTAGCCAGGCATGGTGGCACGCACCTGTACTCCCAGCTACTCGGGAAGCTGAGGCAGGAGAATCACTTGAACCCAGGAGGTAGACAATGCAGTGAGCCGAGATTGCACCATTGCACTCCAGCCTGGGTGACAGTCATGTCTTGTTGAAAGAGGGAGGAAGGGAGGGAGGTAGGGAAGGAAGGAAGGATAAATAGGGGGGATAAGGGTGGAAACTGGGGAGTAGAGGTTCCCAGGACAAAGGCAGGCAAAGGAGAAAGGAGGGAGGAGATCCCTCTCACCTCGTGGTCTCCTTGTAGGCCCTGGTGAGGACACCCAGCCAGCTCCTAGGGGCATCAGGACAGGCTGGAAGAAAGACAGGAGCCCAGAGGGAATTGTTTACTCTCGGAATGGGGACTTGCAGAAGGCCACAAAACTGGAGGGACAGGGGAGGGGCACACTGTGAACTTTCTAAGCTCCAGGCACTTTTGCCTTTGTGAAGTACTTCCTGTTATACAAATAAACAATAAATAGAAAGCACATTTTACATCTGCATTCCTATATGATTAACATATTAATATGCCATGTGAAAGTTCATTTTTTTCTTTGGATTTTGGAAGAAATTCAACATTTTTGAGTGCTCCTAAGTTTTATGGGCCCTCAGCATCGTACCTATTGTGCCTAATGGATAAGTTATCTAGGAAAGGAAGTGGGCACCGTTTGAAATAGAACCTTAAAAAGGTAAGTGGACTAATTTTTTTTTTTTGAAACAGAGTTTCACTCTTGTTGCCCAGGCTGCAGACCAATGGCGCGGTCTCTGCTCACTGCAACCTTCGCCTGCTGGGTAAAAGAAATTCTCCTGCCTCAGCCTCCAGAGTAGCTGGGATTACAGGTGTCTGGCACCACATCTGGCTAATTATTTTATTTTTAGTAGAGACAGGGTTTCATCATGTTGGCCAGGCTGGTCTCAAACTCTGGACCTCAGGTGATCCACCTGCCTCAGCCTCCCAAAGCACTGGAATCACAGGCCTGAGCCACTGCGCTGAGCCTAGAGTAATTTTTGAACAAGAGAGGCAGCCACAATTAACTTGACTTTTCTGGGCCTCAGTTGATTGAGGCCTCAATTAAATGACTGCCCTAGGCCAGTAGAAATGGGCTATCCTGGCCAGGTGTGGTGGCTCATGCTTGTAATTCCAGCACTTTGGGAGGCTGAGGCAGGCAAATCACGAGGTCAACAGATGGAGACCGTCCTAGCCAACATGGTGAAACCCCATCTCTACTAAAAATACAAAAATTAGCTGGGCATGGTGGCAGGCACCTGTATTCCCAGCTACTCAGGAGGCTGAGGCAGGAGAATCACTTGAACCAGGGAGGCGGAGGCTGCAGTGAGCCAAGATGGCACCATTGCACTCCAGCGGGGACGGGAACAGACAGAAATGGGCTATCCTGTCATCCCAGCACTTGGGAGGCCAAGGAGGACAGATCACTAGAGGTCAGGCTTTCAAGACCAGTCTGCCCAACATGGTGAAACCCAGTCTCCACTAAAAATACAAAACTTAGCTGGTGTGATGGTGCATGCCTGTAGTCCCAGCTACTCGGGAGGTTCAGGTAGGAGAATCGCTCGAACCCAAGAGGCGGAGGCTGCAGGGAACCGAGATCACACCACCGCTCTCCAGCATGGGCAACAGAGTGAGTCTCGGACACACACACCCCTCCCTCTGCAGGCAGGAGATGTAAACACACCAGCTCCCCAGGTACCTATGGCCGACATCCCAGTTCCTGCAATCAAATAAAGAACAAAGTAGCCTGAAATTGATTAAACTCTGCTGTTATCACTTCTGCCAGATGTAACTGGCTTAAAATGGGCCTGACTCAGCAAAAGACAAAGTCAAAATTTAAAGTTACTGCCTCAGCATTTTGCAAATGTCCTAGAAAAAAATTCAACGTCCTAGAAAAAGGTGAAACTCTGTAGGAGTTGAGCAAGGGAGCTATGTTGAGACTAGTAACCTAAAATCAATGCATAGGGTTGAGCTTCATTTGCACCCACCAATTCCCAGCAAAGACCTCTACTTTTATTTTTATTCTCATTGGGCTTTAAGCTTCCCTGATGCTTGGAGAGTTTTAAGCCCAAGTCTAATTTTTGAACGGATGAAGAATGCTGTTTAAAGGTGCTCAATCCTTATACCTTGGTTAATTTTGACAAATGCTTCCTTTTGCTAGTTGGTGGCCCAACTTTAATCTTCCTAGCGGCTTGACCTAGGGGAGCTAGTGTGACTTTGAGCACTACACTGAATTTAAAGTAGCAACTGTCCTAAGCATTTTACGTTATCTCACAACAAACCTATGGGGTAGATTTGGTTCTATTTTATACGTGACTGGACTAAGGCTAACTTGACGAAGGTCACAAAGCCTGTCGGCAACAGACTGAGTTTGGATTCTAGTGTGTTTCTTCCCAAGGCGCTGTTATTTTTCGGGAGCGCCCCTAAGATAATGCCTAGACACACAGCCAGAAAAGCAGCCAGGCGGCAGAACGCCGGGGCACACTTGGCGCCCTCACCGAACCATCGCTCTCAATCCACCCTACGTGCTGCGGAGCTCAGCGATGGAGACGCGTGACCGCGGCCTTGGCATCCAGGGCAGGCACCAGCCCCGTCTATGGACCGCGCACACATTCTGGGGACGCCGAATTTTGGGAGATGCTGAGAGCGGGTCTCTAGCAGCGGTTGGGGGTCTTGGGAGCAGTTAGTGACAAATGAGCACCCGAAAAGAGGACAAGTGACAGCAGTCCGCAGGTGCGTCTGCCCGCGAGCCTCCTCCATCCCCGACCCCAACCCTCCCCCGGGAGAAGGTCGCGCCGGGAGCGAAGCCGCGCGGCGCTCAGGGCAAGGTCCACAGGGGCGCGGCGGTGCAGCACGAAGGGCGCGGAGAGAGGGCGCCGCTCCTTGGCTCTGCCACCTCCCGCCGGCTCCTGCGCTTCCCCCGCGCGCCCGCGGCGCCGCCTCGCTCCTCCCGCTTCCCCTTGACCCCCGCGCTCCCGTGCGCGCGCGCCCGCTTGCCTGTTTCCCGTCGCCGTCGCTACCCGGGCCATGGCGACCTGCTTCTGGCTGCGGAGCTCCAGGGCCCGGCGCCTCGGTTGGACGTTTCCCGGCTGCTGCCTCCGCCCCCGCTGCGGCGGCCCGGCGGCTGCCTCGGGTCCCGCGCCCGGCCCGGCCCCGCTCCGCGGCTATGCTGGGGGCCTGGCGGGCCTCTCCGCCGCGCTGCTGCGCACCGACAGCTTTGTGGGCGGCCGCTGGCTCCCGGCCGCCGCCACCTTCCCCGTGCAGGACCCGGCCAGCGGCGCCGCCCTGGGCATGGTGGCCGACTGCGGGGTGCCCGAGGCCCGCGCCGCTGTGCGCGCCGCCTACGAGGCTTTCTGCAGCTGGAGGGGGGTCTCGGCCAAGGTGAGAGCGCCCGAGTGCAGGGGGCCAGAGCTGGCCGGAGGCACGGCGGGGAGAGGGGGACTTGGCCCCAGCGAGAAACCAGCCGCGTCGCCCCACTCCGTTGCGCGGTCCCCCGATACACAATGCGGAAAGTCAGAGCAACACGAAGGGAGGCGACCAACAATAAGTTTGCAGCTTCCAGTTTGTGCCGGGGGCTGGGGACGCGGCCGCTGCCCTCCAGCCTCAGGAAGCGTGTGCACGGCCCAGCAGGGGAAGCAGAACGCGAGCGCTTATGACCAGCAGCTGAGTGTTACAGTCAACGAGCCTAACCGTGGCGGGGCGGGAGAAAGGGGAGGGTGTCAGGGAATTGAGAGCACCTGTGGGCCCTCAGAGTATCTGAAATAACCTCCCCAGCTGCGGGGAGCCCACGCAGGAGGCTGCTGCGGTGGCCCATAGGAAGGCCGGTAGTGAGGGCCCTGGGCCAGAGGCTCGGAATCGGCACCGAGAGAAGTGTGGAAAGATTTGGGCTTTGTGCAGGGGAAGGGAGGAGTCCAGGACCTTTCTCCAGGTTTTCAGTCTAAATATGTAAATGCTGCTATTGTCCATTGCGTAGAGAACACAGGAGAATTGGGAGCGAGGGGTAAAGGGCCGTTAAACGGGAAGAATAAGAAGACCGTTCTCCAGGTTTTCAGCCTAAATGCGTAAATGCCCCGATTGGCATTGCGTAGAGCACACGGGATAATTGGGAGCAAGGGGTAAAGGAGAACAGAGTAAGAAGAAAACTAAGGCAGTTTCTTCTTCCTTCAGGTGTTACATTAGGCCTCGAGTCAACGCAGTGAAATTTTGACCCCGTCCTTCAAAGCTCTCCCTCTGAAGGACTGCATCCAGTGCTCCCTATGAGTACAAAAGTCTTAGCACTCACTCATCCATCAGCTGTTTACTGAGCACCTGCTGTTTGCCCTGCACTGATAGAGGTGCTTGGGATACATCAGTAAAAGAAAGAAAGATTCTACCCTTATGGAGCTTACATGGCGGTGGAAGGGGAACGGAAGAGAGATCAGAACTCTAAACAACTAACATAACATCTAAACAAAGAAGTATGTGAGAGGTGCTGAGTGCAATATGGGGAAAAAAGGTAGACGCAGACGAGGATCCGGGCCAGAGGGAAGGGGTGAGATGCAGCGTCGGTAGTGTGGTCGGACGTATTTCTTAGCTGCCATAGCAAAGAACCCCAGACTGCGAGGCCTGAACAGCAGAAACTTCTCATTTTACAGCTCGGGAGGGCACACGTCCCAGAGCAAGGTGTCGTCGTGGTTGGTTTCTTCCAAGGCCTCTCTCCTTGGCTTGAGGAGAGAGCTCATTTGGTCTTTGTATCTCATCAGGGCTCAGTTTTAGACTCCTCGAGTCTGAGATGTTTGTTCACACCCGAGTGAGGATGTAAAGTAAGCAGCTGGATATATGAATGAATCTACCCTCTGTGTCTCCACATGCTCTCTCCTCTGTGAGTGCTGTGTCTTAATGTCTTATAAAAATAAGTCTGATTGGATTGGGCCCACCAGAATGATCTGGTCATAACTCAGTTACCTCTTTAAATGCCCTATCTCCAAATACACTCACATTCTGAGACACTGGGGCGTTAGGACTTCAACATGTCAATATTTGGGAGCGCCATTCAGTGCATAACATCAGGGTAGGTCTCGCCGAGGCCGTGAGATACAAAGGCCAAAGGAAGTAAGGAAATTCAGCTAAAGCAGAAGTCAGGAGCATGACTGACACATTTGCAGAGCCGCGAGGAGGCCTGTGGACTGAGCAGAAGGGAAGAGCGGTATCAGAGGAGGTCACAGGGAGAAGGGGAAGAGTGGGTGGAGCCTGTAGGACCTGTGGGTTATTTAGGGACTTGGGTTTCACTTTGAGAAATGTGGGGTTTTACCCGTGTCAGGGTTTTAGGCAGAGATTTAATCTGATTTACATTTTGAAAGGCCACTGTAACCACAGTGCCGAGAATAGATGAAGAAGGGACGGTGGCAGAAGCAGAGAGACGGGATAGGAGGATGTGGCACGGATTAGCTGGGAGGCCACGGTGGCTTGAACCACGTGGTAGCAGTCGGCGAGGTGAAGACTTGTCCCATAAAGGATGTATTTTGAAGACAGGGCCCGCTGGATTTTCTGATGGATTGTTAAAAGGGAAGTAGGTGAAAGAGGGGGTTATTCATGACTCTAGGGTTTTGGCCTGAAAAATTGGAAGGAAGTCCTGAGATAGGGAAAGGTGTGTGTGTGGAACAGCATTAGGGTGAGACATCGGAGTTCAGTGTTAGACTTACTGAGTCTGAGATGTCTGTTCTCACCCCTGTGAGGATGTCGAGTAAGCAGCTGGATATATGAGTCGGGTTTGAGAGCAAGCCATGGGCTAGAGGTGTAAATGTGAAATTCACACCTGTGTGTACTGCATATATACTTAGAGCTGTGAGAATGGTGAGATCACAGGAAAGGAGTGGACCAGGGCCTGAGCACTGGCTCCCCTAGCATCATTCTGGAGTCCCACGAGGGCCCACGAGATCAAGGCTGCCATGCAGTGGTGCTATCCTACAGGAGTCTGGGGAGCCTTCTCGTCCCGTCAGCGGTGGGTTGGCAGCTGCAGGGCTGGTGTTGGGAGCTCTCGCTGACACTAGCAGCATCATCCTGGGTGTGACGACACCACACATCCTAATGTGTTCAGATCATACCTTCCATCCAACATTACAGTGATGTCAGCTTCCATCTTACAAGGGCTTGGATCTTCTCAGGGAACCTTCCTTTTTGAAAGGTGGGGATATATGCTCACACCTGTAATCCCAGAACTTTGGGAGGCCAAGGCAGGTGGATCACCTGCAGTCAGGAGTTCGAGACCAGCCTGTCAACATGGTGAAACACCATTCCTACTAAAAATACAAAAATTGGCTGGGCACAGTGGCTCATGCCTGTAATCCCAGCACTTTGGGAAGCTGAGGTAGGCAGATCACCTGAGGTCAGGAGTTCAAGACCAGCCTGGCCAAAATGGCAAAACCCTGTCTCTACTAAAAAATATAAAAATTAGCTGGGCATGGTGGCAGGCGCCTGTAATCCCAGTTACTCAGGAGGCTGAGGCAGGGAGAATTGCTTAAAACCCGGAGGCAGAGGTTGCAGTGAGCTGAGATCGTGTCAACTGCACTCTAGTCTGGGTGACAGAGCAAGACTCTGTCTCAGAAATCAGTCAATCAATCAGTTAGGCATGGTGGCGTGTACCTGTAATCCCAGCCACTCAGGAGGCTGAGGCATGAGAATTGCTTCATCTCAGGAGACAGAGGTTGGTTGCAGTGAGCCAAGGTCGCGCCACTGCACTCCAGCCTGGGTGACAGAGTGAGACTCTGTCTCAAAAAATCAAGGTTCTTCTTGGCTTTGGATACACCTGTGCAGATGCGGGAAGCGAGCGCCCGGGGCAGCTCTCTCTTTAGAGTGCCTTGATAGTAGCCCAGGGCCTAGATTCTCTAGGCCTTCCTCTTTTTCTAAGTGGTTTTATGTGAATGCATTTTTAAAAACTTTTTTAGAAACTATTTCTTTCTTTTTTTTTTTTGAGACTGGGTCTTACTAAGTTGCCCAGGCTAGAATACAGTGGGGCTGTCGTAGCTCACTGCATCACTGCAGCCTCAAACGCATAGGCCCAAGTGATTCTCCCACCTCGGTCTCCTGAGTAGCTGGGACCATAGGCATGCGCCACCACACCCAGCCAGTGTGTGTGTGTGTGTGTGTGTGTGTGTGTGTGTGTAGAGAGGGGGTGTCACTGCATTGCCCAAGCTGGTGTCAAACTCCGGGCCACAAGCAGCCCTCCCTCCTTGGCCTTCCAAAGTGTTGGGATTATGGGAATGAGCCGCCACACAATTGTTATAACAATTATAACATTGTTAATAATCCAATGTGTACCTTTATCTGTTTTTTTGTTCATTGGAAATTTTTAAATTATGGTAAAACATGCCTAACATTTACCATTTCAACCATTTTTAAGTGTGCATTTCAGTGGTATTCAGTGCATTCATGTTGTGCCTGGGCCCTAAGTGTGTAAAGCCCTTTTTTTCTGCCTCACGCATGCCCCAGTCCTCATATCAGTTTATGGGACAAATCCAGCTCACCAGTGAGCCGCTATAATACAGAACAATACTTGAAGACATTATGCTGAGTGAAATAAGCCAGTCACAAAAGGGCAAATGCTGTATGATTGTACTGATATGAAGTACCTAGAGTTGTCAAACTCACAGAGACAGAAAGTAGAATGGGCCAGGCCTGGTGGCTCACAATTGTAATCTCAGCACTTTGGGAGGCTGAGGCATTAGCATCACTGAAAGCCCAGAGTCTGAGGTTGCAATGAGCTATGATTGTGCCACTACACTCCAGCCTGGGCATCAGATCAACACCCTATGTAAAATAATAATAATAAAGTAGGGACCTAGGCATTCATAAGGTAAAATTAAAGTTGTTCTTATTTATCATAAGTAATAATAGCTGTTTCCACAAAACTTTTCTCTTTTTTTGACTTATGACTCAGTATACCTCTTTAGATTTAACTTGAAATTGGATCTCTATTATGTATCAAAGAAGGGTCAGTTAGCCTGAGGAATATAGTGGGTCCTGGTCTGTACAAAGAAATTTTAATTAGCTGAGCTTGATCATCCTGTAGACCCTGTTAGCATGAATAGTCTGTATGGCATGATAACTACTTTAAGGGGAAGATAAGATTTCTTTCTGCTTCTAAGTGATGCTGTGATACCTTAGGCCCTAAAGCAGAGCTAGGAATGCTTTTATGGTTTCACATTGGCTTATTTTAACAGATAGACCTGATCGTTGCAAGACATACGTAACATGATGTTAACTTTGTGATCTAAAGTGTTTAGCTGTCAAGCCAGATTCCTCAGTAGACCAAATCTTGTTCTCAAAGCGTTCCCCAGCTATACCTTGTTGTTTAGAAAAATAGTATTTGTTACATCTCGTGGGATCTACTTTTTGAACTTTTCATCCCCTGTAGTTGCCAATCCCGCATGTGCTAGTCATCTAGAAACAGGTTAAACTGAAGCAACTTGATGGAAGGAACTCTCCACAGGGCTTGTTTTCCAAAGACAAGTATTGTTTGCAGGAGCAAAGTTACAAGCCTACATAAGCATATCATAAAGCTGTTCACAGATAACTCAGAGCCAGCCTTGTCGGTGTAAATGAAGCGCCGGGGTCACATTCTGCTTAAAGTTGTAACAAATACAAATGAGTTAAAGGAAAACAATTTGAGCACGGTGGTGTGTGCCTGTGGTCCCAGCTACTCAGTCGGCTGAGCTGGGAGGATCACTTGAGCCAAGGGAGCAGAAGTCACAGTGGTCTGTGGTCACACAGCTACACTCCCGCCTGGGTGACAGAGCAAAACCCTGTCTCTTTTTAAAATTTTTAAAAATATTTTTAGATTTGTGTGCTTCCCATTGTCCAAACCCAGACCTGTCTGAAAGAAAAAACCGGAAGGTCAGTGTATGTTTCCCTAGGCATCTTACCCAGGGTTGTTCAGTGCTGTGAGAGCCAGAGTTCTGTATATACAAGTGGAATCACAGATACATGGGAAAATAGGAAGAGACTTCTTGTAAAGGACCGGCTCATTTGACTGTGGATGCTAAGAAGTCCCACCCCCTGCTGTCTGCAGACTGGAGACCTAAGAGAGCTGATAGGTCCAGTCTGAGTTCCATGCTGGCTCTAAAGCCCCGAGTACCAGGAATGCCAGTGTCTGGTGTCTGACACTGGGAGGAAATGGATGTCCTAGCTCATGCAGGAGAGTGAATTTGCCCTTCCGCTGCCACTTTGTTCTTTTCAGGTCCTCAGCAGATTGGATGATGCCCAGCTGAATTTGTGAAGGCAAATCTTTATTCAGTCTACTGATTTGAATGCTAATTTCTTCTGAAAACTCTCACAGACACACCCAGAAATAATGTTTTACCAGCTAACTGGGCCTCCTTGAGCCCAGTCAAAGTTATACATAAAATTAACCCTCACAGCCAAGGAGAATGAGACCAGACAGCTAATATTTTAGGATATTGAATTTTATTTGCCATTCTGTCTTACACTTGGCATTTTATTAGTTATCTGCCTTATTTCTTTTGCAGGAGAGGAGTTCATTACTTCGGAAGTGGTACGATTTAATGATAAAAAATAAGGACGATCTTGCCAAAATAATCACAGCTGAAAGTGTAAGTCCAGGGTCCTGGCTTGGTGCGCTGAGAAATTGTCCAGGGATTCTGAGACTAAACTTGGAAAAGGCCTGACTTCCCATCACTGCTGGCTGTAGCTAAAGAATATGTGATTCCTTCACTACTGATCAAATACCAAATCATTATTGTGCCAGGGTGCATAGATTTGCTAAAATAAAATTTGTATGTTCTAGTTTATTCTTTAATAGTATCCAAAAATAGATTTTGTTTGGAACTATATGAATAACTGCTGTTTCACCATTCTGATTTTTTCCTGTCACTCTTTTTTGTTTTTTTACAATGTTTATGTACATTTTTAATGTACCAATATTTCTTCCATAGATATAATAAATTATTTCATATCATGGTTACAATACTTAGGAGATACTGAAAGGAAGGAAAAATTAGATGTTTACTAATCTGTAAACAATTAGGAATGCAGATTACTCTCGTGGTTTAGGGTGATAGAACCATGCATATATTCGGCATTGTAATTCTACTTTCTAAAACTCACACCAAAGTCAGAAGTGTCCCCATTGTGTGGGTGTCATTATAGGAGACTTTTCTAGTCTTCTTGCACCTTGAAGAAATTAGGAACACAGAGCCATGCTTTTATTATTAGAAGGTGATACATGGATTCTTTTCTGATTTGATTTAGGGAAAGCCACTGAAGGAGGCACAGGGAGAAATCCTCTATTCTGCCCTTTTCCTAGAGTGGTTCTCAGAGGAAGCACGCCGTGTTTATGGGGACATTATCTACACCTCGGCAAGGGACAAGCGGGCCCTGGTCCTCAAGCAACCTGTAGGTGTGGCTGCAGTCATCACCCCGGTAGGTGACGGGATCTGCAAGATCCTAGCGTGGGAGGTGGGACAGGGAGTTGAGAAACAATTCATTCTTCCTCGTGAGCAGGTGTCCTCACCCTGTTAGCTTTGTCACCTGTTCCTGGTTTCCTGATGCTTTTGCTAGATGTGGAAGTTGTGCTTCCTGGTCCTCTGTGACGTTAGGTGTGGTGGCACTGAGTGGAAGGATGCATTTCTTTTTTTTTTTTTTTTTTTTTTTTTTTTTTTTTTTTTTTTTTTTTTTTTTTTTTTTTTTTTTTTTTTTTTTTTTTTTTTGAGACGGAGTTTCGCTCTTGTTACCCAGGCTGGAGTGCAATGGCGCGATCTCGGCTCACCGCAACCTCCGCCTCCTGGGTTCAGGCAATTCTCCTGCCTTAGCCTCCTGAGTAGCTGGGATTACAGGCATGCACCACCATGCCCAGCTAATTTTTTGTATCTTTAGTAGAGACGGGGTTTCACCATGTTGACCAGGATGGTCTCGATCTCTTGACCTCGTGATCCACCCGCCTCGGCCTCCCAAAGTGCTGGGATTACAGGCTTGAGCCACCGCGCCCGGCCGGAAGGATGCATTTCTAATGCTGCAAAAGTGAGAAGAGCCACAGG
>CM052651.1:3456502-3479685 GCA_028533165.1 Leontopithecus rosalia | reverse complement strand
AATTTTTTGTATCTTTAGTAGAGACGGGGTTTCACCATGTTGACCAGGATGGTCTCGATCTCTTGACCTCGTGATCCACCCGCCTCGGCCTCCCAAAGTGCTGGGATTACAGGCTTGAGCCACCGCGCCCGGCCGGAAGGATGCATTTCTAATGCTGCAAAAGTGAGAAGAGCCACAGGAGGACCCAGGGGCTCTTCTGACTTGGCATGGAGGCTCCTTCCTGGCATTGCCAAGCACCTCTGAAGAGATCTTCTGGTATCAGTCATTTTTAAGAAGACTTAAGATATGACAAATCTTAAAAGTTTGGGAAAAAGTTTTTTGTATAATTGGTGGTTATCATCAACAGCAAAGCATTTGTGGACCCACCAGCAGGCACTGGGCCAGGTTCTAGAGGTAAAAAGGCTAAGAAGTAAGGAATCACATCTGCCAGGATGGGGCTGCAGTCTATTTGTGGCATGCCTACTTTCCTTCTGGGTCCTGCTTTCTCCTAGGTCCTATTACCTTCTCTCCTGGATCTGTCAGCTGGTCTCAAGATACCTGTGCATTTCCTGCTCAGCATAGTTACAGACAGAATCCCCCTGATGCCTAGACTGACACAGTTTGACTCGAAGGTCACTATTTACCAGCTATGAGACCTTGTTCAAATTATTTAACTGCACTGCTCAGTTTTCCTGAACTTGCAAATGAGGTTAATATCAACCTCATTGGGTTGTGATAAGGATTTAATTAATTTTAATTTTTAAGTACTTAGAAAAATACCTGCTACAGAGTAAGCACTATGTAAGAGATTTTCAAAATAAAATAAAATATTGTTATTATAGGTAAGTCTGTAGGCATCTATAAATATGTATGTGGAAGGAAGTGATCATCGGCCATTTTCAAAACCATTGCTAATATTTTTCCCCATGAGCCTCAGGCCAAATCCGGCCCACTGCCTATGTTTGTCAATAAAGTTTTATTGGGATACAGCCATACCCATTTATATACCTACTGTCTGTGGCTGTTTTCACAATACAGCTGCAGAGTTGAGTAGTTGCCATAGAAACCATACATTCTACAAAGCCTAAAAAATTTATGATCTGGCCATTCACAGAAAATGTTGGCTGACCCCTGGTCTAACTCATTTTTTACTGTGTTAAATTCTACAAATATTTTCTGTCTTCATGAGACTTTATCTCAGAGTCCCTCAAGTTGGCGGGGGCCAGGTGTTCTGAGAGCTCACCTGTGCAGCCAAACAGGTTTGTCAATCAGTTGTGCAATGGAATTTATTCACTGACTTCCTAACCTGCCTTCCTTTGCACTAATGAGGCAGTCCTTCCTCTCACATACTTCCTCTGATCTTCTAATCCCAGTGGAATTTCCCCAGTGCCATGATCACCCGGAAGGTGGGGGCTGCCCTGGCAGCTGGCTGCACCGTGGTGGTGAAGCCCGCCGAAGACACGCCCTTCTCCGCGCTGGCCCTGGCTGAGGTGAGCTGCTCCCCGTGTGTGCACAAAGCAGACAAAGTCCAAAACTTGATGTTTATCTGGGACAGAAGAAAGCCTACTTCTTTCCTGTGTCTCCTGATACATGGCGTTGTGTTTTAATCTACTGGCAATTATTTTAAGCTAGCTGTATCTCTTTTGGGGGAAAAATGGATGGGGGATTTTCTGACATCTGCAGGACATGTATTTTCTGCCTACTGTAAAAATGGTATCCATCATCTTCATTAAATAGGCACTTAAATGTGGATGTTTCTCACATTTAAGGAACTTATTTACCATTCCCATTCCCAGGTCAATCTGCATTCCATTAGATCTTACTCTCTTGTTTGAAAACCTCAAGGGGCTTCTTGTGTCACTCAGAATAAAGGTTAGATTCCCTAGTGGCTTTCAAGGTCCTATAAGATGTCTCTTCCCAACCCCCAGTATGCCTCTGACCTCGTCCATCACTCTGGAGCCCCTCACTCTTCATGCATCTGCTTGGAACACTGTGGCCCCTGTCGCTCCCCAGACCCCACCAGACTTGCCCTGCACTGAGACTGTACTTCCCCTGTCTGAAGCACTCCTCCCCAGATACCCACATGACTTGCTTCTTCACGTCTTCATTCAAATGCCACCCTCCCAGGGAGGCCTTCCATGGCCACTCTTTCTAAAAATCACAACTTGGCTGGGCGTGGTGGCTTACTCTTTTAATCCCAGAACTTTGGGAGGCCAAGACGGGCAGATCACTTGAGGTCAGGAGTCCGAGACCAGCCTGGCCAACATGGTGAAACCCTGTCTCTACTACAAATACAAAAATTAGGCCAGGCATGGTGGCTCACACCTGTAATCCAAGCACTTTGGAGGCCAAGGCGGGCGGATCACCTGAGGTCGGGAGTTCAAGACCAGCATGACCAACATGGTGAAATCCCGTCTTAAAAAAAAAAAAAATTAGTGGAGCACGGTGGCACATGCCTGTAATTCCAGCTACTCAGGAGGCTGAGGCAAGAGAATCACTTGAATCTGGGAGGCAGAGGTTGAAGTGAGCTGAGATCATGTCACTGCACGACAGCCCAGGTGACAGAGAGAGACTGTCTCAAAAAAAACTCACAACCTCACACTCTGATGCTCCTGATCCCCTTCTCTGCTTTTTTCCCCTTAACACCTAAAACCACCTACTCTGTCACTATTTGTAGGTCTTTTCAGTGGACAGGGCTAGGAGATACACATTTATGTGTACACACAGGTATAAACAATACAATGCTGCAGAAATTCCTATAGAAACTTCCAATTCCTATAGAAACTTGAATGGAGTTTTTACTTCTTTTATATCTGCATCTCCTTCTTTCCTGGTTTCTAAGAACTCAGGGAATGACTGAATTAATATTCCATATATACTAATTACACAGAACAGCTTTTGAGTATTAATTTGGGGTTTTAAAAAATATTAATTTTAATATCATCATCAATGTGCCTATTGAAAATGGTTTACTTTTTGGTATTTTCTCTTTCCATTCTTTTTTTCTTTTGAGACGGAGTTTCGCTCTTGTTACCCAGGCTGGAGTACAATGGCGTGATCTTGGCTCACTGAAACCTCCGCCTCCTGGGTTCAGGCAATTCTCCTGCCTCAGCCTCCTGAGTAGCTGGGATTACAGGCACGTGCCACCATGCCCAGCTAATTTTTTGTATTTTCAGTAGAGACGGGGTTTCACCATGTTGACCAGGATGGTCTCGATCTCTTGACCTCGTGATCCACCCGCCTCGGCCTCCCAAGGTACTGGGATTACAGGCTTGAGCCACCGTGCCTGGCCGAGCATTTTTTCATCTATTTGTTGGCCATTTGTGTATCTTCTTTTCATAATTATCTATTCATGTCCTTAGCCTACTGTTTTACAGTATTGTTTGCTTTTATTCTTGCTAATTTGTTTGCGTTCATTGCAGATTCTGGATGTTAGTCCTTTGTCAGATACATAGATTGAGAAGACTTTCTCCTGTTCTGTGGGTTGTCTGTTTACTGTGTTGACTGCTCCTTGCACCATGCAAAAGCTCTTTAGTTTAATTAAGTCCCAGCTATTTGTCTTTGTTTTGGTTTCATTTGCTTTTGGGTTCTTGGTCATGAAATCCTTGCTGAGGCCCATGTCTAGAAGGGTTTTTCCAATGTTATCTTCTAGCATTTTTATAGTTTTAGGTCTTAGATCTAAGTCATTGATTCATCTTGAGTTTATTTTTGTTTAAGGTGAGAGATGAGGATCCAGTTTTATTCTCCTACATGTGACTTGCCAATTATCCCAGCACCATTTGTTGAATATGGTGTCCTTTTCCCACTTTGTTTTTGTTTGCTGTCAAAGATCAGTTGCCTTTAAGTATTTGGCTTTATTTCTGGTCCTCTATTCTGCTCCATTGGTCCGTCTGCCTATTTTATGCCAATAGCATGCTGTTTTCATGATTATGGTCTTATAGTATAGTTTGAAATCAGGTAATGTAATGCCTTCAGATTTATTCTTTTTGCTTAGTCTTGTTTTGGCTATGCAGGCTCTTTTTTGGTTCCATATGCATTTTAGGATTTTTTTTTAAAAATGGGGTTTCATCGTGTTGGTCAGGTGGCCTTGAACTCCCGACCTCAGGTGATCCGCCTGCCTTGGCCTCCAAAGTGCTTGGATTACAGGCGTGAGCCACGCCAGGCCAGGATTGTTTTTTCTAGTTCTGTGAAGAATGACAGAGGTATTTTGATGGGAATTGCATTGAATTTATAGATTGCTTTTGGCAATACGGTCGTTTTCACAATATTGATTCTACCCATCCATGAGCATGGGATGTGTTTCCATATGTTTGTGTTGTCTATGATTTCTTCCAGCAGTGCTTTGTAGTTCTCCTTGTAGAGGTCTTTCACCTCCTTGGTTAGATATATTCCTAAGTATTTTATACAAATATTTTTGCAGCTCTTATAAAAGAGGTTGAATTCTTGATTTCTCAGCTTGGTTGCTGTTGGTGTATAGAACAGCTACTGATTTGTGCACATTAACCTTGTATCTGGAAACTTTACTGAATTCTTTTATCATTTCTAGGAGCTTCCTGGAGGAGTGTTTAGGGTTTTCTAGGTAAACAATCATATTATCAACAAACAGGGGCAGTTTGACTTTGTGAATTTGATGCCCCTTTCTTTCCTTCTCTTGTCTGATTGCTCTGGCTAGGACTTCCGGTACTATGTTGAATAGAAGTGGTAAGAGTGGGCATCCTTGTCTTCTTGTTCCAGTTCTCAGAGGGAATGCTTTCAATTTCTCCCTATGCAGTATTATCTCGTCTGTAGGTTTATTACAAATGGCTTATATTACATTCAGGTATGCCCCTTGTATGTCCGTTTTGCTGAGAGTTTTAATCCTAAAGCGATGCTGGATTTTGTTGAATGCTTTTCTGCCTCTGTTGAGATGATCATGTGATTTTTGTTTTCAATTCTGGTTATATGGTATATCACATTTATTGACTTGCTTATATTAAACCATCCCTGCATTCTTGGTATGAAACCCACTTGATCATCTTTTTGATATGTTCTTGGATTTGGTTAGCTACTATTTTGTTAAGGATTTTTACATCTGTGTTCAGAGATGACGGTCTGTAATTTTACTTTTGGTTATGTCCTTTCCTGGTTTTGGTGTTAGGGTGATACTGGCTTCATGGAATGACTAAGGGAGGGTTCCCTCCTTCTCTATCTTGTAGAATAATGTAAATAGGATTGATATCAATTCTTTTTTGACATTTTATATTTTTATTAATTTTTAATATAAGCAATTCAAAGCAACACATTTCCCTCTAAAAGCTACTTTTATGCCACAATTCTGGTACATTGTGTTTTTATTTTATTATACATTGTGCTTTTATTTAGCCCAAAATATTTTTAAATTTCTCTTGAGATTTTGCCTTTGACTCATGTGTCATTTAGAAGTATGATGCTTAACCTCTAAATATTTTGGGTTTTTCCAGCTGTCTTTCTGTTGTTGATTTCTAGTCTAATTCCATTGTTGTCTGATAACAGACATTGTATTATTCTTATTCCCTTAAATTTGTTAAGCTGTGCTTTTTGGCCCAGAAAGTGGCTTTTCTTTATGAATGTTCCATGTGAGCTTTAGAATAAGATGTCAATTCTTCTTTAAATGTCTAGTAGAATTCTGCTGTGAGTCCATCTGGTCCTGAACTTTTTTTGTTGGTAATTTTTTTATTACATTTCAATCTTCCTGCTTCTTATTGGTCTGTTCAGGTATCTCATTCTTCCTGATTTAAGCTAGGAGGGTTGTATGTGTCCTGGGATTTATCTCCTCTAGGTTTTCTAGTTTACGCATGTAAGTGTTCATAGCAGCCTTCAATGATCTTTTGTGCTTCTGTGGTATCAGTTGTAATACCTCCCATTTCGTTTCTAGTTGAGCTTATTTGGATTTTCTCTCTTCTCTTCCTGGTTAATCCTGCTAATGTTCTATCAGTTTTATTTGTCTTTTCAAAGAACCAGCTTTTTGTCTCATTTATCTTTTGTATTGTTTGTTTCCATTTCATTTAGTTCTGCTCTGATCTTGGTTATTTCCTTTCTTCTTCTGGGTTTGGGTTTGGTTTGCTCTCATTTCTCTAGTTCCTTGAGGTGTGGCCTGAGATGATCCGTTTATGCTCTTTCAGGCTTTTTGATGTCAGCATTTAGGGTCATGAACTTGGCTCTTGGCATCACCTTTGCTGTATCCCAGAGGTTTTAATAGGTTGTGCCACTGTTCATTCAGTTCAAAGAATTTTTTAATTTCCATCTTGATTTCATTTTTGACCTAATGCTCATTCAGGATCAAGTTATTTCATTTCCATGTATTTGCACGGTTTTGAAGGTTCCTTTTGGAGTTGATTTCCAGCTTTATTCCACTGAGAGAGTGCTTGATGTAATTTCCATCTCCTCAAATTCTTCAATAAATCTTCTTAAATTTATTGAGGCTTGATATCGTCTATCTTGGAGAAAGTTCCTGCACTAATAAATAGAATGTATATTCTGCAGTTATTGGGTAGAGTCTTCTATAAATATCTGCCAAGTCCATTTGTTCCAGGGTATAGTTTAAGTCCAGGGTTTCTTTGTTAACTTTCTGTCTTGATGACCTGTCTAGTGCTGTCAGTGGAGTATTCAAGTCCCCCATTATTAAATCGATTCTTTCCCATATTCCTTCACCTCATTTCCAAAGTTTTCTAGCTGCAGTTCATGTTGGTTGTTCTTTTGGGTCTTGGTATAATTTTCTCGTCATCTTTTACCTTGTTTTGAAATTGTAAGTTATGGTTTGGGTCTGGGTTTTTTTGTTGTTTGTTCTGTTTTTGAGATGGAATTTCACTCTCATTACCCAAGCTGGAGTGCAATGGTGTGATCTCGGCTCACTACAACCTCCGCCTCCCAGGTTCAAGTGATTCTTCTGCCTCAGCCTCCTGAGTAGCTTGGATTACAGGCACTTGCCACCACACCTGGCTAATTTTTTGTATTTTTAGTAGAGACAAGGTTTCACCAGGTCGGCGAGGCTGGTCTTGAACTCCTGACCTCAAGTGATCCACCCACCTTGGCCTTCCAAAGTGCCGGATTACAGGCATGAGCCACTATGCCCAGCCAGTTTGGGTCTGTTTTGTAGGCATGTCTTTCTGATATGCTTTTGTTGTCTATAGGGATGTTATTCTACTTCTTATTATTTTTTCTTTTTTTTTTTTTCTTGAGACAGGGTCTCACTCTGTCACCTAGGCTGGAATGCAGTGGTGTGATCACAGATCACTGCAGCCTCAACCTTGCAAGCTCAAGCAGTTCTCCTGCCTCAGCCTCCCGAGTAGCTGGGATCACAGGTGTTGTTAGAAATAAAGCTGTGTCATAAGGAAAAGGGAGCACTCAGACGAAAGATTTCTCAGCAAAGCAAATTTACTTCTGCAGAAGGGTGCATCCTGCGTATGGAGCAATGGCGAGAGCATACAGAACAAAGAGCAGACGTTCTTAATTATCTGTATTGCAGCATCCGCTTCTGTATCTTTCCTCTTTGGGCTAGGGTTGGACCACACAATCTAAACAAGGCCTGGTTGGCTAAACAGTTAAACTTTCTTAGATGAGGTGGATGCATGATGGGAGAGAGGGGAGAGGAGGAAGGGGTCACCTGCAGTGAACTATTTACTTATTTCTTTTCTCAAATAAGGAAAGGAATGTGAGCTGGTGCTGTGGCATGGCTGGGCATGTGGTAAAATCAGAAGAAAAGGAGAAGAGAAGGTTCGGGGGTACTTGGAATTACAGAACAAAGAGCAGGCTGTGTGAAGAGAAACCTTGCCATATCTCACAGGTGTGCCCCACCACACCTGGCTAATTTTGTTTTTTATTTTTTGTAGAGATAGGGTCTCACTCTGTTGCCCAGGCTGCTCTAGAACTTCTGGGCTCAAGTGATCCTCCTACATTGGCCTCCCAAAGTGCTGGGGTTTCAAGCAGGAGCTTCTCTTTTATTTTAACAACTTTGTATGGGATTTGGCCTCAGTGTTTTTCTCAGAATTTTGTTTATTTTTATGTGAAGTTTGTTTTCTTGAACTTTTGGAAGAAGGCCCAGTTAGAAATAGCTTCTTTACCTTCACAGAGTACCTTCTGCTTCCTGGTGTGTCGAGAACGGAGATGCGGCAGCTTGCTTCCTGAGCCTCCGCAACGCCATCTCCTTCCCCTCCTTGTGTCAGCGCCTCCTCACCTTTCTTCACATGGTTCCAGGGGCTGCACTCTCATGCCCTTCAGTCCTTATTGCAGCATCCCACCTATTCACCTGTCATTGATAAGGCAAGACCCTTTCACTTACAGCTGCTATCCTCAGGTGGAACAGCCGTGGACTGTTTGGGGTTCTCGGTTATGGGGTACATCACACGGCCTGTTGCTGCCCCCTGCTTCCTCTCACACAGGTGCTGATAGGACACTCAGGTCTTGTCAATGCAGGCAGTGTATTCTTACTCACTTGTAATTTGTGGTTTATTGTGGAGACACCTTGCCATCTCATCTTGCTGTAAATGTTTGTTATAATTGTCTTGTGAATGTCCCTGAGATTTTGGGTTTGCTGTCTAAGTGCTGTTTTCATGATGACATTGAGGGAGGTTCACAAACTCTGCGGCTACCACCATCCTCCCAGAATCTCCAGTCAGATGTATGTAATAAGCTAATTGTTAATGGAATCTGGAAATTAAAATAATTCAGGATATGCCGTATCCAAAGGGAATCTCTACCGAAAGAGCATGAGTGTCCGGCTTAGGCAGCTGTGGGTGTGTGCATGTGTTCTGTTACTCACTAGCATGTGGCATTGGCTGGATTCTCCTCTGCTATGCCTCCCTTTCTTCATCACTCCCCTGGGAAATCACTTTTGGAAAGGCTTCACCCTGCTGCCCTGCACCTAGTAGGTGCTCACTGAATGCCCCTTTCCACTTTCCCACCCTGATTCTACAGCTGATTCAAATAACTTTTTGTTTGGCATCTTTTCTGATTTTTCACAGGACAGAAATTCAAGGCTTTTTATTTGTTTCTTTGTTTGTTTGAACAGAAGGTGGCATTAAAATTTATGTTCTGGCCAGGCGAGGTAGCGCACACCTGTAATCCTAGCACTTTGGGAGGCTGAGGTGGGCAGATCACTTGAGGTCCAGAGTTCAAGACAAGCCTGGCCAACATGGTGAAACCCTGTCTCTACTAAAACTACAAAAATTAGCCAATGCACACCTGTAATCCTAGCTACTCGGAAGACTGAGGCAGGAGAATCACTTGACTCTGGGAGGCGGAAGTTGCAATGAGTGGAGATTATGCCGATGTACTCTAATGTAGGTGACAGAGTATGACTTGGTCTCCAGAAAAAAAAGAAAGAAAGAAACTTATAGTCTAGGAATTTTTTTTTTTTTTTGAGACAGGGTCTTGCTCTGTTTCCCAGGCTGGAGTGCAGTGATGTGATCTTGGCTCACTGTAACCTCACCCTCCAGGGTTCAAGTGATCCTCCCACCTCTGCCTCCACAAGTGCTGGGATTACAGGCGTGAGCCATCGAGACTAGTAGAAATTTTACTGTAATGATGTTTAACAACACATTAATATTAATGTGACTTTAGCACTAATAAGAATTGTATCAGGCTGGGCGTGGTGGCTCAAGCCTGTAATCCCAGCACTTTGGGAGACCGAGGCAGGTAGATCACGAGGTCAAGAGATCGAGACCAGCCTGGTCAACGTGGTGAAATCCTGTCTCTACTAAAAATACACACAAAAAAAGTAATCCCAGCTACTCAGGAGGCTGAGGCAGGAGAATTGCCTGAACCCAGGAGGCGGAGGTTGCAGTGAGCTGAGATCGCGCCATTGCACTGCAGCCTGGGTAACAAGAGTGAAACTCTGTCTCAAAAAAAAAAAGAAAAAAAAGAAAAGAATTGTATCTAAGTTCCAAATATATTCTTTCTCTGTCCCCAATGTCAGCTTAGTTTTTTTTCCATTACTTTTTGGATTAAACATCTATTTATTCCTTTTTTTCTTTTTTTTTCCAGTTTGATAAATTGTTGTCACATGTTTGCTGTTTCTCTTTATAGCTTGCAAACCAGGCTGGAATTCCTCCGGGGGTCTACAATGTCATTCCCTGCTCTCGAAAGAATGCCAAGGAAGTAGGGGAGGTGATTTGTACTGATCCTCTGGTGTCCAAAATTTCCTTTACTGGTTCAACCACTACAGGAAAGGTATGTGACTCAAGTCTCACAGAAAACAAATGTCTTTCTAATATTTTATCTTGATAGGTCACAAAAGTACTATTTCACCCTGATCACCAATTTTGGACAGATTTCCAGCAGAGTATTAAAAGCTCTGTTGCAATTGCTCACGCCAGTAATCCCAGCACTTGGGGAGGCTGAAGTAGGCAGATCACTAGAGGCCGCGAGTTCAAGACCAGTCTGGCCAACATGGTGAAACCCCGTCTCTACAGAATATACAAAAATTAACCAGGCATGGTCGTGCACACCTGTAATCCCAGGTGCTCAGGTGGCTGAGGCATGAGAATCACTTGAACCTGGGAGGCAGAGGTTGCAGTGAGCCAAGTTTGCACCACTGCACTTTAGACTGAGTGACAGAGAAAGACTCTCAAACAAAAAAAAGAGGTCTGTTGTTTGAATAAAGTAATATCTGACCATCCTCTGGAGACATGTTAGACAGTTCTTTATGGCATGACATAGGTTCCCGCTTGACGAAAACCAAAGAAACTGAGGCAGTGACAGTCCCATTATTTTTTGCATTATTTGTTGTATGTAAAGTGGCTGAAAATTCTCCATTATATTCTTTTCAATTCTGGAATGCATGTTTCTTTTAATGATGTAAAATTAGAGATTCTAGAAACACACAATCAATGCTGAAATGGATGTTTCTGAATTGAACAAAAATTGTGTTTAGTCTAAAAGTACTTAGAGAAATGGAAAGGTTTTTTCCCTTAAATAATGAATTTTTTTTTTTTTAAATAAAGATGAGGTTTCACCATGACGGCCAGGCTGGTCTTGAACTTGTGGCCTCAGGTGATCCACCCACCTCGGCCTCCCAAAGTGCTAGGATTACAGGTGTGAGCCACAGTGCCTGGCCATAATAAAATGTTCTTTCCTGAAGACTTAACATGTGTGCCTATAAGTAGATATTCATTTATCCTTTTAAATGTCCAAAAGAGAGGAAATCAAAGTAGAACAAAAGTTTTTGTTTATGGCGTTTCTCTTCAGAAGGTGTGCTTTTCTTCTACTGGTTTATATATACACATACACACATCTGTGTCTACTCATACTATCCGGCCGAGGCAAGAGGATCGCTAGAGCCCAAGGAGGTCGAGACCAACCTAGGCAGCATGGTGAAGCCTTGTCTCTACAAAACAAAACAAAACAGCCAGGCTTGGTGGCACACACCTGTAGTCCCAGCTACTTGGGAGGCTGAGGTGAGAGGATCACCTGAGCCTGGGAGGTCAAGGCTGATCTCACCACTGCACTCCAGCCTGGGCAATATGTGTGAGACCACATTTCAAAAATTAGTAAAAATTTAAAAGTCTAATTTCAAAGCTCTTGTGAATCTGTGGTCATTTTAGAAACCATGAGAAGCAGGAAGGAATAATGTAATTTTTTTTTTTTTTTGAGATAGTTGCCCTGTTGCCTAGGCTGGAGTGCAGGGGTGTGTTCTTGTCTCACTGTAACTTCCGCTTCCTGGGTTCAAATGATTCTTGTGCCTCAGCCTCTTGAATAGCTATGATTACAGGCATGTGCCACCATTCTTGCTAATTTTTGTATTTTCTGTAGAGATGAGGTTTCACCACGTTGGCCAGGCTGGTCTGGAACTCCAGGCCTCAAGTGATCCTCCTTCCTCGACCTCCAAAAGTCCTGGGATTACAGGTGTGGGCCACCGTACCCGGCTGGAATAATGTAATTTTAATGCCTCCCAACCATAATCACTTTTGTTATGCTATAAACTCATACTCTGGGAGAAGCACTTTGGAATCCTACCATTCATTCATATTAGAAATAGGAAGATTTAGCTGGGCGCGGTGGCTCACACCTGTAATCCCAGCACTTTGGGAGGCCAAGGCAGGTGGATCACGAGATCAGAAGATCAAGACCATCCTGGTCAACATGGTGAAACCCTGTCTCTACTAAAAATACAAAAATTATCTGGGTGTGGTGGCGTGTGCCTATAATCCCAGCTATTCGGGAGGCTGAGGCAGGAGAATTGCTTGAGCCAGGGAGTCAGAGGTTGCAGTGAGCCAAGATCACGCCACTGTACTGTACTCCAGCCTGAAAACAAAGCAAGACTTTATCTCAAAAAAAAAAAATAAAAACACAATAGAAAAAAGAAAAGGAAGGAATTTGTAGATCCATAAACTGCTATGCCCTTGATCAGTGGTTCTTACAATGCAAACTTACCCGTAGAAGGATTCAAAGTTACTACAAAGTAGTTAGAAAAAAAAAGAGGAAGCTGGGAGAAAGGGTTGTAAATCCTTCGTCGTTCAAGCCAGAGAAATTCTCAGGGTGCTGGGCAAAGGGGAGCAAGTCATCTATTGCTTTCCCTCAGTTTTCTCAGTAAACCATCCTTATTTGACAAGGCTCCAGGAAATACCACCATGCCCCTGCCAAGTCCGGCTTTGCTCCTCTTTACCCAGGACAGTGATGCACCTCAAGTGACTAAGTGGGAAACGTGACAAGTATAGCTAAAAGCTTAACTAATGCATACAGCAAGCGCCTCTGCTGAGCTGGGCTTCACAGAAATTAGTGGCTGAGCTCCTGGTCCTGGGGTGTAGAGCCTTGCCTTGTAACTCAGGTACACACAGCGAGCCTGTTGTAGGGATGCCAGTCCTGCCATTGCCCCTTGCTAGTGGGGGCCACCCCTCCCAGGGCCCCACTGAGAGGACAGCAGCCATGTTGTGAAACAGCTGATACCCCATTTCTTCCCCTGTTCAGAGCACTGAACCATGAGTGGTCACTGACTTTGAGCGAAACAGAAATTGTGGCTGTTTTTGTATTCCTGGCATAGAAAATGGGCTGGGCCAGGGCCTTTTCCTCTCGGAAGTCCCCTCTCCTTCATTAGAGAGAGAGCTGTTTTCCATTTTTTTCCTTCTTTTGCCTATTAAACTTCTACTCCTAAACTCAAAAAAAAAAAAAAAAAAAAAGATGGGCCAGGCCAATAAATCAATCACATGCTGTCTTTGGAAGCTGAGGCCCTGAGGAGATCGGCCCATGGGAACTGGAGCTGAAAAGATGCATTAAGACATGACAAGAGTTCACACCATACCCCGTGGCCAGGGCAAGCCACCCTCCTGGAGAAGCAGAGACTGAGTGGGGAGAGGACGCTGTCAGAGGACACGAGAGCCGGTGCAGGTGGAGGGGCAAACCCTAGAGACAGGACCTGTGCCCAAGGCCAGGTGGAGGCAAAAGGGAGTGACCCAGCAGGGTCACTGAAGCAAATCCTGGAAAATCAATGACGTTTCTTAAAATTTTTCAAATAAAAACATAAAAAAACAAGATTTTAAAAAATAGTTACATTGCGTCCAATAAGGAAATACGTTTCGTCTTAAAATTTGAATTACTTTGTTGAACAGTCACGTTTCAGAGAAGATTGTTACTACCATTTGATTCCTGAAATACTAACATAAGGGCATGTACAGGGTCAGGCCCAGCTTTCCAGCCACTCTGGGTTTTTACCGAGAACCCTGTCACAATCCTCGTGACGCCAGAGTGCACGTCACTTCGGGGACAATCCTAGAGCCACCTTGGGCTTGTCAACACTGCCTGTTTCTCTTGAGTCATCTCAAGTGTGGTCCCATCTTTCCTGAAGCCAGGACTAGACAGAGACCTACTATCCTTAATAAAGCACTTACACATTCCTGTGCAGCTCCTTAGGCTGTGAAATCTCCTGCTGGATATTTAAACTGTAATAGCTATGTGTATCAAAAGGCTTACAATTGTACACTGAGCTAGCAGTTCTAATGTTCACCCTGACGGAATAATCACAGTGTGGTTTTTAACAGAAAGGATGGAAACAACCTAAATGTGCAACAGCTGGGGCCTGGATGCATAAATGACAGAACAGCCATGCAGGGGAATACCATGCACGCATCTAAAGGAATGTTCTAGGCTGGGGACAGTGGTTCACACCTATAATCCCAGCACTTTGGGAGGCCGACACAGCCGATCAGTTGAGGTCAGGAGTTCAAGACCAGCCTGGCCAACATGGCGAAACCCCATCCCTAATAAAAATACAAAAATTAGCCAGGTGTGGTGGCACATGCCTGTAATCCCAGCTACTCAGGATCCCAGGTACTCGGGAGGCTGAGGCAGAAGAATCGCTTGAACCCAGAAGGTGGAGGTTGCAGTAACCAGAGATTGTGCCACTGCCCTCCAGTCTGGGTGACAGAGTGAGACTCCATTTCAAATAATAATAATAAATAAGTAAAGTTCTAGAAACACGTGCTGACGAGGATCTTCACATTACCGTGTTACATTAAAGGAGCAAGGCATAAAGTGTTATGAATTAAGATAGATGTCCCAAATATGTGATTCATTGGGAAGATAAAGCAGGCAACAAAACTGAATAATTATATAATTATACCATCTAGTTTTGTTCTGTTTTTTAAAATAAAATGTGCACTTTTAAAAATGTAACCTGCATGGCTAAATTCTAAATGGATATACTTTAAAATGCTCTCCGTGCAAGCCACGGGCTGCGGGGTACTAGGTGATCTTATTACCTTATCTCTATGAGTTTTAAGCCCATCATATAATTGTTTTAAATAGATAATACACTTACTTCTGTGGTTCAGAAATTAAGACAGTATTAATGTTTGCTGTGATAAGTCTACCCCTTTCTATAAGTAATGACTTTTAGTGTCCTGTCATCCCAGTGTTTCTTTTACTAATTTATTTATTTAGTTAGCTTTTGAAGCGGAGTCTCACCATGTTGCCCAGGCTGGTCTGGAACCTCTGGCCTCAAGTAATCCTCCCACCTCAGCCTCTTAAAGTGCTGGGATTTCAGGTGCACACTACCATACCCAGCCTCTTCCCAATGTTTCTTTATCAAATACAAACAAACATACATTTATATTCTTATTTCTCCCTTTCCTTATGCAAAGACTTATCCCAGGTACACTACGGTGCAACTTCCTTTTTTCACTCTTTGGTAATTTTTTTAAACAAAAGCTTAAGAGTCCTGGTAGCGGATTTCTGTGCTCATGGCATTCTCTCCTCTGCTCACAGGTCCTGTTGCACCATGCTGCAAACTCTGTGAAGAGGGTGTCCATGGAGCTGGGTGGCCTCGCCCCATTTATAGTATTTGACAGTGCCAACGTGGACCAGGCCGTGGCAGGGGCAATGGCATCTAAATTTAGGAACACTGGACAGGTGAGTCCTGGAGAGTATTTCAGGATGTGTGTTTGTGGGTGCCTGTGTGTGTTTGTGAGTGTGTGCATGAGTATGTGAGTGTGCATGTGTGTGCATGCGTGAATGTGTATGTGTGTGCATGTGTGAGTCTGCATGTGTGTGTGCATGTGTGAATGTGTATGTGTGTGCATGTGTGCGTGTGTATGTGTGCACGTGTGTGAGTGTGCATGTGTGTGCATGTATGTGTGCATGTTTGTGTGTGCACTGTGTATATGCATGTGTTTGTGCATGTGTATTTGTGAGTGTTGTGTGCGTTTGTGAGTGCGTTTGTGTGTTTGTGCGTGTGTGCATGAGTGTGCGTTTGTGAGTGTGCGTCTGTGTGTGCATGTTTGTGAGTGTGCATGTATATGTGTGTGCCTCTGTATAAGTGTGTACATGTGTGAATTTGTATGTTTGTGAGTGTGTATGTGTGTGCCTGTGTATGTGTGTGCATGTGTGAGTGTGTATGTTTGTGAGAGTGTGTGTGTATTACAAAGATCGCACCACCTCTGCTGCCTTATATCCCAAAAGGAAACTTTGGGGTTCCTTCCATTATTCATTCTTTATCCATTGACTCTTTAAGCAAGTATTTAGTGCATGCCTTCCTTTCTTTTTAAACCAGGGACTATAGTAGGCTCAGAGGGCCTCCCAAAAGTAAAGCCCGGTCCCTGGCTTCAAAGAGTTTTCTGAACAGCAGATGCCGTGTAGTCAAATTGTTCTCTCTTTTCTTCTTTCCCCTGCCCTTTGAATCTGGTTATTTTTATAGTTTTCTCTCATTGATCTTTTCTCTATTGAATGATAAAATCATCTGCTCAGACACAGAACAGCCGTGAACAGCTGGGGTCTCTGAGGCCCGCAGCGTTAAGGGAAAGAAGGTCAGAAAATGTGGAGGGTGGTGGCAGGGAAAACTCAAAACGCTGCTGCCTGCTACGACCTAGGGGGGCCTCGCTCTCGAGATGGAGGGAGCATCAAAGGTGCCCTCCACAGGGACAGGCCCATGCCAGCAATGTTTCTGAGGGGTTCTGATTTCCCAGCCTGTCCTGGGGGACCAGAGGCCTGAGCTCATGTCTTCGTAGGAAATCCCGGAATATTTGATCTCTCCGGGACCTTCACAGTTATCTGCTCTGCGGACGTTGCATTTTACAGATAAGGAAATGAAACTCTAGAAAGAAAAAGTGACTTGAGGTCAGACATCCCTGGGCCATAGTCTCATCTCTGCTGAGGAGCTGGGACTCTGAGCCAAGGGTCCCGTGTTCCACTTGTAGGATCTTGCCTTCTTAAATAGGCTTCAGCATTTCATCTTAAGGGTGCCACCAGTATGCAATTTTAAATGCATTCTAGAAACAGAGTAAATGCCCTGAAAGGTTATGTTGTACAAAAGTTATGAAATGTGATATTCTCTATCAAATGATTTTCATCCTTGCTTTGGCCTTTGGTAATAAAGTTTTTCCCTTTCACATAACCTAAATAAGCTTGGTTTTGTCAGAAATAGGTGTATTTTCCTTCGTAAACACAAAGTGCCAGTATGTGTTACCATCAGTTACACTAAAAGGCTACATACAACTTAGGGATAGGTATGGTGGCTCACAGCTGTAATCCCAGCACTTTGGGAAGCCAAGGCAGGAGGATCACTTGAGCCCAGGAGTTGGAGACCAGCCTGGGCAACAGAGGGAGACTCTGTCTCTACAAATTTTTTTTTTTGAGACAGAGTCTCCCTCTGTTGCCCAGGCTTCAGTACAGTGGTACGATCTCAGCTCACTGTAACCTCCACCTCCCAGGTTCAAGAGATCCTCCTGCCTCAGCCTCCCGAATAACTGGGATACAGATGTGCACCATCACACCCAGCTAATTTTTGCGTTTTTAGTAGAGACAGGTTTCGCTGTGTCGGCCAGGCTAGTCTTGAACTCCTGACCTCAGGTGATCCACCCACCAGCCTCCCAAAGAGCTGATTACAGGAATGAGCCACCGTGTGCAGCCAAAAAAATTTAAAATTTAACTGGGCATGGTGGCAAGTGCCTGTAGTCCCAAGTACTTGGGTGGCTGAGGTGGAAGACTCTCTTGAGCCTTGGAGGTCAAGGCTACAGTGAACTCACCACTACTGCACTCCAGCCTGGGCAACAGACTGAGACACTGTCTCAAAAAAAGAAAAGAAAAGAACGTAAGTTGGTATTGGACCATATTCCTCTTACCCTCTGCTGCAGCATCACAGTCTCCCAAGAGAACTGCATTCTTCCCCCTTCCCTCCCCACCCGCCATTTGTTTTATAATGGCTTATTGAAGCCATTTGAAAAAAAACATGGATTGGGCGGCTTTTTTCCTTTTTTTTTTTTTTAATGTACAGGTACTTAGTGCCATCTAATCACAGGTGCATGGCAGCTGTGGAGGGAACTGCAGAGGAACATATGCTGACTCAGTGCTTTTATCTTTGGGGCCAAGCCCACGTGCGAAGGAGAATGGCAGGTTGCACACAGGGAACCACCGGGGGAAGTGTTTCACCGGGAGGCAGCTTCTGACAAACTGTGTGGGTGTGTTTTTGTCTCCTGTCTAGACTTGTGTTTGCTCAAACCGATTCTTGGTGCAAAGGGGCATCCATGATGCCTTCGTAAAAGCATTTGCTGAGGCCATGAAGAAGAACCTGCGTGTAGGTAATGGATTCGAGGAAGGAACTACCCAGGGCCCGTTAATTAATGAAAAAGCAGTGGAAAAGGTGAGTTTATAGTATTATTTGTTAAAGTAAATTTCATGGTTTCAGAATCAAATGCTTCATCAGCAAGAAACACTTTGGCTGGAGCGCATGGCAATAGATACAGAGGGGTGGGTTGACAGAATGTTACAGCCAGACAGGAGGAGTACGCCCTGGTGTTCTCTAGCACTGTAGGGTGCCTGTAATTAGCAACAGCATATTGTGTATTTTCAAATAGCTATTATTAGAAGAGTGGATTTTGAACGTTTCCAGTACAAAGAAATGATCAATAGTTGAGGCGACAGATGTGCTAACTACCCCGATTTGGTCATCACATATTGTATTCATGAATCAAAGTATCACACCACACTCCCCAAATAATGTCCAATTATAAACTGTCAATTAAAATTAACAGCTAAAAAATAAATGAGGTTGATACAGGAATCAAAGTATCACACCACACTCCCCACATAATGTCCAATTATAAACTGTCAATTAAAATTAATAACAGCTAAAAAATAAATGATGTTGAAAGGCCAAAAAGTGAAAATAAATTTTAAAGAAAGCACAGAGTATGAGAGATCTGCATCTATACATGGAGCAGATGGAGTTTTCAACTGTATTTTCATTAAAAAACTACCAAGGTCAAAATAAGTTAAAAAATAGTAACAGCTAAAAGAAATGATGTTGAAAAGGAAAAAAAAAAACTGAAAACAAAAAAGTCATTTTGGTAAAGTGCCCGGCAATCCTATGGAAAACAGTGGAGAAACCGGGAAAAGTGAATTCCTGCCTCCCGGTTTATGAATCGCGGGCGTCGTCTGGTTACGAGCTGCTGGAGCCCTGCCATCGCACCGAGTCCCCTGCAGTCTGTCACCGCAGGTCTTTACTGCCCTCCGTAAATTTCGTTACAGTGGTGGTAATTCTATCCTTCACTGCCTCAGCAAGTAGGATCTTGAGACTAAGTTTATTCCTCTTTTGGAACAGCTATGGAACGGAAGAATGGCTTGGTTCTGAGACAGTCTGCATTTCAGCTACAGTTCTGATGTCCCGTTCTTTCTTCTCTTGATGAAAAAATCCTGGTCAAGAACACTCCTTGGTGAAAGCATCCCAGCCAGGGGTGCAGAATCGCAGATGCCATGTTCAGGATTTAGAGATGCCGAAGGGAAACTTTTTAAGAAGAATTTGTTTATTTAAAAAAAAAGTTCTAATCCACACTACTGGCTATATGAGACTTCTCTCCTTATTCTGCTGTTTAAAAAATCCTTTCTGGAATGACAAGGAACTTTCTTATAACATCAAGCATCCAGTATTTTTTTTTTAAGACAGAGTCTCGCTCCGTTGCCCAGGCTGGAGTACAATTGTGTGACTTCAGCTCACTGCAACCTCTGCCTCACTGGGTTCAAGTGATTCTCCTGCCTCCACCTCCTGAGTAGCTGGGATTACAGGTGCCTTCCACCACGCCCAGCTAATTTTTATCTTTTTAGTAGAGATGGGGTTTCACCATGTTGGCCAGCAAAGCACCAGAAGTGAGAGCCGAGTCAGTACTCAGCACGGGAAGCACAGCAAAGAACCAGAAGCAGGTGAGAGCCGAGTCAGTACTCAGCACTGGAAGCACAGCAAAGCACCAGAACTCCTGACCTCAGGTGATCCACCTGCCTCAGCCTCCCCAAGTTCTAGGATTACAGGCGTGAGCCACCACACCCACCCAGAAATGGTTTTAATGGAATATTTAAATCAGGAAGACAGTAGAAGCTGAAGATTGTGTGTGGAAAGAAGGGAGGAGAGGTGGCTGCAGGGAGACACACAGTGAATGCACAGCCAGCCCCTGGGTGACCTGAAGAACCAGGAGCAAGTGAGAGCCAAGTCAGTACTCAGCACCAGAAGCACAGCGAAGCACCAGAAGTGAGAGCCAAGTCAGTACTCAGCATGGGAAGCACAGCGAAGCACCAGAAGCAAGTGAGAGCCGAGTCAGTACTCAGCATGGGAAGCACAACAAAGAACCAGAAGCAAGTGAGAGTTGAGTCAGTACTCAGCACGGGAAGCACAGCGAAGCACCAGAAGTGAGAGCCAAGTCAGTACTCAGCAAGGGAAGCACAGCGAAGAACCAGAAGCAAGTGAGAGCCGAGTCAGTACTCAGCACTGGAAGCACAGCGAAGCACCAGAAGCAAGTGAGAGCCAAGTCAGTACTCAGCACCAGAAGCACAACAAAGAACCAGAAGCAGCTGAGAGCTGAGTCAGTACTCAGCACGGGAAGCACAGCGAAGCACCAGAAGTGAGAGCCGAGTCAGTACTCAGCACTGGAAGCACAGCAAAGCACCAGAAGTGAGAGCCGAGTCAGTACTCAGCACTGGAAGCACAGCAAAGCACCAGAAGTGAGAGCCGAGTCAGTACTCAGCACTGGAAGCACAGCAAAAAACCAGAAGCAGGTGAGAGCCGAGTCAGTAATCAGCACTGGAAGCACAGTGAAGCACCAGAAGCAAGTGAGAGCCCAGTCAGTACTCAGCACAGGAAGCAGTCAGACCGCTGCTCCTCAGCCTCCTCAGAGCCTGAGAACGAAGCCCTGACTCCATGGCTGCCTCCACCCCATGGGTATCAACTTAACTGAACCCACATCCATTGCCTTGGGAAATAGAACACATTAAAGTTTACATGGGTACTGCCTGCATTTTAGAGGTGACTTTGGACCTTGGGGAAAACCAGAGGTATTCACTTGTCTAATGAAAGCAGTTTGTGTCTAGGCCAGCTGGGGTTCAAGTCCTAGAGTGGTGGTCTTTAACTCACACTGTGCCTTCATCAGCTACGGGTGCTGGGACCCATCCAAGAAGATGGGGTGCTAGTTTATCTAGGTGTTGGTTTATGTGAAGTAGGCCTAGGCACTGGCATTTTTTTTTTGAGATGGAGTTTCGCTCTTGTTACCCAGGCTGGAGTGCAATGGCACAATCTCGGCTCACCGCAACCTCCACCTCCTGGGTTCAAGCAATTCTCCTGCCTCAGCCTCCTGAGTAGCTGGGATTACAGGCACATGCTACCATGCCCAGCTAATTTTTTGTATTTTTAGTAGAGACAGGGTTTCACCATGTTGACCAGGATGGTCTCGATCTCTTGACCTCATGATCCACCCACCTCGGCCTCCCAAAATGCTGGGATTACAGGCGTGAGCCACCGCGCCTGGCCATGCATTGGCATTTTTTAAGTGCCCAGGATGATGCTGGTTTGCAGCCAGGCTGGGAAGCCATTCTGTCTTGGGAGATTTTTTTCCTGATGCGAAAGACACAGACGTTGCCCTCCAGATGGTGCCACATGCCAGGACTTCAAACAAGCAAACCGCGAGACCTCTCTTTTTGCTGGAAAGAAGTCTGGTGGAAACTACCTTGTTTAAAACAGTTCATTGTGTTGGCTTTAGTGTCCATACTGTCACAGAGTGGTTTCCAGAAAAAGAAAAAAACCTGCAGCTCGTATTAATATGACGAGAAAAGGGCAGAGCAGATTATATCGGGGGACCAAAAGGGTAGACCCCTGTTAAGTAGAATTATTTCTATAATATAAAATTCATAGGAAGTAAGCCATCTCAGCTAATGGGGATTACTTGCAGATGATGCACTGTGAGAACATTGCAGCAGGGCGTGGATGCTAAAAGAGTGAGTCTCAAAGACACAATGCATCCATGCCTCTATTTACCTTTCAGAAACCCTATAAAAATTCAGCTGAAGGCCAGGCACGGTGGTTCACACCTGTAATCCCAGAATTTGGGAGACTGAGGTGGGTGTATCACTTGGGGTCAGGAGTTCGACACCAGCCTGACCAATAGTGAAACTCCATCCCTCCAAAAAATAAAAAGTAGAAAAATTAGCCAGACGTGGTGGCAAGCACCTGTAGTCCCAGCTACTCAGGAGGCTGAGGCAAGAGAACTGCCTGAACCCAGGAGGTGGAGGTTGCAGTGAGCTGAGATCACACCAGTGCACTTCAGCCTGAGTGACAAAGTGAGATTCCATCTCAAAAACAAAAAAACAGGAAAGTCAGCTGAAAATGGAAGGGACGATAACTCCCGTGAACCAAAGACTGTAATGAACTTCTGGAACTCAGAAGGGATTGTGCTAATTCAAGTCAAAATAGATGGGTCTACCCAGCGGAACCCTGCAGAGGAAGTTGGTCCCATTTTAAATGACAGACCGTTTCTAGATCCTTTCTAGAATTGGTAGGTAAAGAAAATAGGGATAGGAGGAGGGGAGGAGATGAAGCTGGTTGATTCTACTTCTGCACAATTTTCTGGGTCCTTCCCACCATCCCTCCCTACCACTACTACCACCAAGACAGCAGAGGCATTTTTTTCAGGGCAGGACAGTATTTCTGAAGAAATACTGTCTTCCTTTGGGGAAGGGAGCTGCTCTTAACGTGAAGCCTGTAAGTTAGAATAAACCCAAACTTAAAACGGGGAGACCACTCATGCCACACATCCTCAAATTGATCAACCCGGTTCTTTTGTGTGTGTGTGCCCCAAACACACTGCTGGGGCTGAGGCGGGGAGTCGACCACGTTAGTTTGGACAGCTCAGTCCTTCATTCAGAAAGATGAACAAGCAGGGATCGTGATGCGAAAACCATCAGCACCTGAGAGGAAGGGGCAGGAGGAACAAACACAGCAGTCCCTGAAGGAAGCAGATGAACAGGGAACTGGAAGGAATTTTCTAAGCATCTCATCATGTCCTACAGGAGTTTTGAGAAGACAGAACATCTGTAAACTGTTGGTGAGAAGGAAGTTCTAGGAAATGAAGCAATGAAAACAAAGTCTGAAGAAATTAGACACGGCTGTCACAAGATTTGCTGGCTGAAGATAGATAATAAAATGTAGGCAATCTCATGGAGTTTAAAGCAAATGATAGAGAGGCAAAAAATATAATAGAAATGCCAAAAAATCAGAACTAATCTGAACTACCAATACCTGTCACAGTGATAGGAGGTTTAGAATAAAATAATTGAGAAGATGGAGGAAGTGACATTACCAAGTAAATTATGGATGGAAACTTCTCAGAATTAGGGGAAAATAATTATTCTGCAGATTGAAAGGTTTCACCGATTACCATGTAGGATGAATGAGAAGGGAAATATATATATATATATATATATATATATATACATATATATATATA
>CM052651.1:3428986-3456402 GCA_028533165.1 Leontopithecus rosalia | reverse complement strand
GGGTGAGGAAAAAGCTACCACATAAAGGGTGAGAACCACTTTTGGCTCAGACTTCAGCAGCAGCACTAGAAGGGAGGAGTGCACTCAGTGCTGAAGGGAAGTTATCTTGGATCAGAATCCTGTAGTCAAGCAGATTATCAGTCAGGTGGAGTACACGCTAAAACACCAGATGCTTGGTGTACGAAAGTTCAGAAGCTAGACCACACTGAGCGCATCTTTTTTAAAACAACTACTTGAGGAGAATGTGCGTGTCAGAAAGCCGTAAACGCTCAGTTCAGGAGAGAGGACTGCATGGCATGCCAGAAGGTGGAAATCACGCAGAATGCAGTGAAAGCAAATCCGGGAAACAGCTGAGCCGCAGGCCTAGAAAGAAGTGAATATACATTAGACCTCTCAACACACAGGAAGATCAAACAGAAGAGATCACAGAGCAAGGATGGAGGTGGCGCTCTTGCTTCCGAATCTCTGCAAACGTTGTTCCTTCTACAACAGGAAACCAGCATGCTTTATTTTTAACCTTCTTTTAAAGAAAAAAAGATCGAACTAGTTGTCGTTTTCTGCAGTTTAAATGTTCTAAAAGATGGTATCATGTGGAAAGCTGTTTTTCCTTCCTCACCACGCAGGTGGAGAAACAGGTGAATGATGCTGTCTGTAAAGGGGCCACTGTCGTGACAGGCGGAAAACGACACCAACTTGGAAAAAACTTCTTTGAGCCCACCCTGCTCAGCAACGTCACCCAGGACATGCTGTGCTCTCACGAAGAGACGTTTGGGCCTCTGGCACCAGTTATCAAGTAAGATCCTCCAGCCAGCGGGGAAATGGGAGGAAGAATAGAACAGAGCGGGGGAACCCTGAAAGAGATTCCCATGCGGCTTTGAGGGGTGGCCAGGAGGCAGACAGCTGTGTTGAGTCCATTGAAGAGCAAAGTGCAATTTTTTGCTTTTTTTTAAATCCTAACTTATTTGAACCAACAATTTATCAAATTCCTTTTTTTTTTTTTTGAGACACAGTTTTGTCTGTGGCCCAGGCTGCAGTTCAGTGGTGCAATCTTGGCTCACTGCAACCTCCGCTTCCCAGGTTCAAGTGATTTTCCGGAAACAACCTCCGGAGTAGCTGGGATTACAGGCGCGCGCCACCGTGGCCAGCTAATTTTTGTATTTTTAGTAGAGATGGGGTTTCACCAAGTTAGCCAGGATGGTCTTGAACTCCTGACCTCAGGTGATACGCCCACCTCAGCCTCCCAAAGTTCTGAGATTACAGGCGTGAACCACCGTGCCCAGACCTGAACTCATTTTTTTTCTTAATGTATTACACCTCAAAGGGTTATTTCATTTGCGTCAATGGAAAATGAACTTTCTGTGCCCTTTCGTTGTCTTTTGTCTCCCATTTCACAAGTAGATAATAATTTAACCTGGAAAAAATTCTAGGTTCAACCCTTCAGAGATATTACTCCTTTATCTACTTGTTTTTTTGCATTTTTTTTAGATGGAGTCTAACTGTCGCCCAAGCTGGAGTGCAGTAGCACGATCTCGACTCACTGCAACCTCCACCTCTTGGGTTCAAGTGATTCTCTTGCCTCAGCCTTCTGAGTAGTTGGGACTACAGGTGCACACCACCACACCCGGCTAATTTTTATATTTTTAGTAGAGACCAGGTTTCACCATGTTAGCCAGGCTGGCCTCAAACTCCTGACCTCAAGTGATCCTACTGCCTCAGCCTCCCAAAGCACTGGAGTCGCAGGTGTGAGTTACCACACTCACACCTCTTAATCTACTTTTATCCAGGGTTGGTGCCAAGAAATCTGATTCTTGCTCCTTTGAAAGGGATCTACTTTTTCTGTCTAGAAATGATGAGTTTCTCTTGATCTTTGATACTCTTACATTTTACTGTCTGGTATGGCGCAGTGACGTTTCTCAATTGAGGTCCTGATGTCTTTAATATGGTTGTTTTGTTGTTGTTGCTGCTGTTTTGAGATGGAATCTTGCTCTGTCACCCAGGCTGGAGTGCAGTGGTACGATCTTGGCTCACTGCAGCCTCTGCCGCCTGAGTTTCTCTCTCCTCTGGCACATCCAGCATTGGATTTAGAGACAGTGGGCCGCTAGTGCTGTCCGTACCATCTTATCCAGGACCAGAAATCTGACTTATGTATTTCACTGGCCTTGTTACATCTTGCTTTTGAAGTTCATTTTTTATTCCACTACTGGGGAAATGGACCACCTGAAGAACATTCATCTTCTTTGTTTTAATAAAAACTTACCAAAAATGCGAGCTGGACATTTTAACAGGACTGAAGGGACACACTGGTTGGGAATGCAGGCTTTGGGGTGATGTGACTGTATGCTTTGCTGCTTCATGCCTGTGTGGCCTTGGACAGGCTGACTCTCCTGTGCCGGCTCTGCCCAGCCCCTCTTTGCAAGCCCTGCAGAGACAGCTGCTGCCTCTGCTACTAGATCTCTGAATTTGGCAATTGGTGTGCTTAGAACTTTTTGCCCCCAGTTACTATTCTGGAACAACAGCAAAATGCCACTGACATCTTATTCCTGAAATAAGATGTTAAAGCTAGAAGGGATCGCACGGGCTTTGGTGCAGTCCCTCCTTTCAGAGAGGAGACTCCCAAGTGTCACGACATTGTTGAGTGGTGGAGGACATGTCAGAGCCTGGCCCCAGCCTCTTCTGAACATTTTCCTTCTGCAACACCAGGCTGGCTTCTAAAGTCGTCATTACAATTTTTTTTTCTTTTTTTGGAAAAGAAGGCTGTCACCCAGGCTGGATTGGAATGGCACGATCTCGGCTCATCCCAACCTCCACCTCCTGGGTTCAAGCAATTCTCCTGCCTCAGCCTCCTGAGTAGCTGGGATTACAGGCATATGCCACCATGCCCAGCTAATTTTATATTTTTAGTAGAGACAGGGCTTCTCCATGTTGGTCAGGCTGATCTCAAACCCCTGACCTCAGGTGATCCACCCACACTGGCCTCCCAGAGTGCTGGGATTACAGGGGTGAGCCACTGCACTAGGTCAGTAATCCTATGTTTAAAGGGATTTTGTTTGATGTTCTGGTTATCTCACAGTTACCTGCATGTCGGTCTGCTTTTGTCTTGTTCTCTTAGGAGCCAGTGTGATTGAAGCATGCCAGCCTTGATCCCTGAGTTACCTCGGGGAATGGGGTTGCTTTTTTCTGCAATTTGCTCTTGGATCTCTTTGCAAAACTCTGATTTACTCCTTGTGATTATTTGGGAAACGAATCAGAAGAAAAGAAAACTGGCTTCCTTTCCTCTCCCCCTCACATATTTTATGCCCTATCTTAACTTTGGCAGGTTCGATACAGAGGAGGAGGCTATTGCAATCGCCAACGCAGCTGATGTTGGGTTAGCAGGTAGGTGTTTGTCCTTGTCAACAGCAGTCATAATCATTTTTCTCAAGCTCTTGCCAGATGTACCTTTTAAACCTCACCCTGGGTTTTGAGACGCAGCTTCAATGAGGGATGTGTTTTGTTGCTTTCCAAGTGGCAGAATGGATTTGGATGCGTGCAGATACCTGTTCGTTTGCCTTGACCCCATGATACACATTTGGGAGCTCTCTAATTACATACAGTGTGGCCAGGGAGAGCTGTGGGGAGGAGAGAAGGTGCACATTACACTACTTTTCTAGGTGAAGAACTGCACACATCTCAGAGTTCCACGTTCTCAGAGACTTCATGCCCAGAAATTCCAAGTGCTTTTTCTTCCCTTTTGCCTGGCTCCTGTAAGCCTGACAGAAGAGGAAGGGCATCAGCAAGGAGCGTCAGGGCCAGTGAAAGGAGTGAAGATGGTGTTTGCAGCGGTGCCTCGCTGACGCCTGCCATTCCTGTAGTTTGGAGATGGTCCAGGGGGCCACTGCATGGACTCTGTAACCCTGAGAAAATGATGTAGCATCCACAGCAGGTGAAGTACTGCAGAAGGTACAAACACAACAAGATACCACTACAGCTCTACAGAAGCTTCTCTGGCTGTAAGAGAACCGTTTATACCACGAGGAACGATAAGCACACCCTGGGGCCCCGCAGAGTTATCATAAAGCTGGAGTAAGATGTGTGCACAGGGACTTGTAACCCTCAGTTCATCGTTTGTCTCTTCCTTCTCAATGGGAGGATGGTGGAGGAAGACGTACCCTCAACTAGGTCATAAATGATGGGCAGGATTCTGGTTGTGCAGAAATTGGAGGAGAGAGATTCTGGGCAGAGGGCACCAAGGGAGTTCGGAGGCAAAGTAAAAAGGGTGAGGAGGATGTGGCTGACAGGTGTGGAGAGGACGGTTGGTGACTGGAGAAGGGAAGGTGATGCCAGAAATGTTGGATGAAACTCTTGGTGGGGAGAGGGTGTTGAATACCTGCTGAGGAATTTAACCTTATTTTATAATCAGGAGTCATAGCAAAAGGCTTGGGCAAAAATGTCATGTAGAAATCTAACAGGTGTGCAGAGTGGACTGAATAAAAAACAGGAAGAGGGTTTTGATAGGATATCGTGAGAGTAGAATTGAAGCAAGAGGTGACCTTTCAAAGGTTTTGACGTGAAGAAGTGGACAAGACCCCCTGGGATTTTATATGGGAGCCGGGAAGATTCTCGGCCCAGGTGACTGGGCGGAGTCATCAGCGGTGCCCTCATCTTTAGCCATGTTATCTTTAGTGACTATTCTAAATGCCGGTCATGTCTTTTGTCCCGATGCCAGGTTATTTTTACTCTCAGGACCCAGCCCAGATCTGGAGAGTGGCAGAGCAGCTGGAAGTGGGCATGGTTGGCGTCAACGAGGGACTGATTTCCTCCGTGGAGTGCCCTTTCGGTGGAGTGAAGCAGTCCGGGCTTGGGCGAGAGGGGTCCAAGTACGGTATTGATGAGTACCTGGAACTCAAGTATGTGTGTTACGGGGGCTTGTAGGATTATTTGGTTCTTTAAAAAAGGTTCAAAGGAGGCTTACCTACATACATAGGTACGTGCCATCCGTTATTTTAAACAAACTAGGTTTTCAGAGTTATGAATTTTTCAAAACTCATCCAGTCCTCGTAATCTTAAGCAGATGGAAATCCTACCCCTGCCCTTAACCTAACTAGGGACCAAGACGTGCCACGTGCCTGTGGCTGCAGACTTCAGGAGAACCAGCACTGGGTGTACAGAATGAGGCCCTGGCTCCCCAGCGCGGCCTGGGCTGCCTGAGAGTAGGCACAGCACGAGGCAGGCCAGCCCCTCCGCTGTCACAAAGGCTTGATCACTGCCTGGGCAGTGGCACGGTTATCCCCCATGTGGCTACAGAATATGGGCCCAGAGCAACTTGAAGGAGACCCTTGCCTGTGACTGGCCGGCAGGTGAGACGCACAGCACCCCTCCCCGGCATCTGCCGGCTCAGCACCTAAGACAGCGAAGCGTATCTGGGGGTGTTGTGGCAGAGTTCTGAGTAAGCCGTCTTTCAAAGACGGGAAATAGTACGGAACTGTCTGTGCTTCTGAGAGAGATAAAGGAGCACCTTTCCCTATTCCTGAACCAGTTTTTTACTTGACGTCTTTATTATCCTAAATTTACCGCTGAATTCTATGTTCATTTCTGTCCCCTTTGCCACTTCATTTCCCTTCCTTAAGGAGATGAGCTCAAGTGAAAAGCAAAGAATAGCAGGAGCCGCTCTGCAGGATGGAAGGGAGGCCTGCAGGGGCGCGGCCTGCGGCATGGAAAGGGGGCCTGCAGGGGCGCGGCCTGCGGGATGGCAAGGAGGCCTGCAGGGGCGCGGCCTGCGGGATGGAAAGGAGGCCTGCAGGGGCGTGGCCTGGGGCCTGTGTGCAGTACCTTCTGCCCCGTGCGTACAGTGGAGGTTCCATACAGGCCTTACTTAGCTCCCTTCGATATCGTGAGCCAGAGAGAAAGTAAAAGTTCTGCGCAAAAAAGTGAAAATTCTAAGGACGTACAAGAGCCATTGTTAGGAGCAGCACTGCCCAGCCCTTTTTTGCTTACTGGCAATGGCTTTGCCAAGATGGGAGGAGGCTGATGCCCACCTGCCGGCCCACCTGCCCACCCACCTGTGCCTGAATAAATGGCTATCACCTGCAGCCTGTTCCTTCCGTCCTGGCGTGGTGCTGCTCCCTCACCTCCAAAAGAGCAAAAGCACTGTCACCACAGTCAGCTCACAAGGGAAAGAATTTCTGTAACTGTCAGTCCAGTCTGTAGCAGGGCATGAGCCCTTGAATTTCAGGCACCTTTTATCTAGCAAGAGTTTTTACGGCTCATCATTCAAATAGCACACAAGAAACAAAAGCCCCTGTGACTGGTGTTGCCTCTCACTTGGAAAGAAAGACTCTGTAATGTTAAACAGATGCAAATCCAATTAACAAAATTCTAAGCTCTTCTAGACATGCCTCCTAGCCACGGAAGAATAAAGGTAATTCCTGGCCAGGTAGGTAGAGATGAAGCACCTTCCTTTCCCCATCTTTCTCTGTGTAGACTCCACGTACATCCTGTGGTTATTTCGGGTCGTAAAAGGAAAATGTGAATTAAAGTAATGCTAGATACAGTTACTCCTGACCTGCACCTAGGATTTAACATCCCTTGCTGAGCCACCGGGAAGCTGTGGTCGAGTAAAGGTCTGGCAAGTCCCTGCGCACACAGGGAGCCTCGTGGCACCTGGCCTGGGGTGGACCAGCCACCTCCCCAAGGAGAAGGAAGAGCTGAAACTCATCTCCCAGTGGCACGGCCCCGGCCTGTCAAGATCACATACTCAGCTTTTTGCTCTTCATTTGTAGAGTTTTGGGGTGGTTTTATATAGCATTCTAATTACTTATGTTTTAGGAGTATCCATCCTTTTTCTATTAAGAATACAAATGCTCCAATGTTATTTTCTGTAAGTCTGGATTAGTAATGCTGAGCTGTATGCAGGAATACTTCCTAATCCATTTTTAACACTGTAAGCTAGTAGATTCTTTAGCTGGGAGGCAGATTTTGAGTCTGCCTGCATGTTTGGCTCAGGGGTTCACAAATTCAGGGCCAGAGACTCCTTGTAATCTCCTTGATCCATTTTGTGATTAGAGGAACTAGCTTATTGTTTAGTAAAATGGTCCTTGTTTGTGGGAAGAAGGGGAAGTGTTTTTAACTGAACATTTTGTTGTTTTTTAAATAAAGTGCCCATACGTGATGGGATTTTAAAAGTAAATACATTGTACATCATGGACTAGAAAAGAACCATCAGATCAGGGGTGGGCAAACTATGGCCCACAAAGCAAATCTGGCTTGACACCTGTTTTTTTGTACAACCCGTGAGCTAAGAATGGTTTAATGTTTTCAAATGATTGTGCAGAAAAGCAAAAGAACAACGGTATTTCGTGGCACCTGAAAATTCTGTGGAATTCAGATTTCAGTGTGCATAAACAAAATGTGATCGGAGCTTAGCCACCCTCTTGCTTTACGGTGCGGTCTGGGCCTGCTTTCTTGGCAGAGTTGAATCGTTGGGAGGACAGTATAGCCTGCAAAGCCTCTAATGTTTACTGCTCGTCTCCTTAAAGAAAACATGTGGCAGCTCCTGATCTAGACCAGGAGGGAGATTGAACTTACTTGCGTTTATCAGGCATTATTTCATTTTACTGGACACCTCCTGTGAAGAAAGTACTTTTCCAGCATTGCTTCCATGAGTTCCCAGAGGAACTTCCCAGCCACGATAACGCAGATGAAATTAGCCGCATAACAGGAGTCCATTGGCCTTGAAAAAACAGTTCTCCTTGAACTTCCTCCAGCTATGCTGGGATTCTCATTAAAGAGCTGATCTGCTTCTGTTTATCCATTTCAGTGGCTTTTAAATATGATTTTATGTGAAGTGCTGTTTGTTTATTCTACTAAAGAGACGCGGCAGAAGTAAAAATCAGAAGCAAATGTAAGCAAATCTGCTTTATTGTTAACTTCAGTTATACACTTGAAATTGTGCCACATGACTTTTTCCTCTGAAGACTGGAGCCTGGTGTTTTAATTACCTATGTGCAGCTACTTTAAATAGCATTTTACTTGAATAATACTGACGCTGTCATCGTTTCATGCCGTACTTTGTGGGATAAAAATTAGGAATGAGTGTGGTGAGGTATTTATAAAGTTTTGCTTTTTAAACGTGTGGACATAACTTATTTTTCCAGTTTCTGACAATTGTGTGTTGCAGTGTCTAGCCTGCAGATGAGTTGTGTGTGCAGTTAATAAACGTTGAATGAACAAACTTTCCTCTCCCGGTGTTAAGGTCTCTGGCTGTGCTTTTTCTCCCTGCCTGGTGATCGTTTGAGTTTTACTGGATGATATTACACCAGTTTGCATTTGTGTAAATAGCACTTCCTCCCCAGAGAGCCGTCATCAGTCAGTCCCTTGGGGAAGGAGCTGGCATGTGAAACTATGAACCCAGAACCTAGAGAAGGGCCTGTCCACAGTATGTGCTCATAGAATGTTTGCTAAGCTGGAAGAATTTACCCAGTTGCAGAGGTGGCAGTCACAGAAAGGGGTCTAGTCCAGCCATCCAGCAGTCACAGATTGGCCTCTCTCTCTCTCCTACATGCTCCACTGTTATCCATTATATACTTCTTTAAACTGTTTTTTGTTTGTTTGTGTTGGTTTTTGAGATGGAGCATCACTATGTTGCCCAGGCTGGAGTGCAGTGAGACGATCTTGGCTCACTGCAACCTCTGCTTTCCAGGTTCAAGCGATTCTTCTGCCTCAGCCTCCCGAGAAGCTGGGATTACAGGTGCCCACCACCATGCCAGGCTAATTTTTGTATTTTTAGTAGAGATGGTGTTTGGCCACGTTGGCCAGGCTGGTCTCAAACTTCTGACCTCAAGTGATCTACCCACCTCGGCCTCCCAGAGTGCTGGGATTACAGGTGTGAGCCACCATGCCCAGCCTGTGTTTTTAAAGTACAGAAAAGTATGAGGGAGAAACTTTCTGAAACTCTGCTATCCAGATATAATCATTGTTCATTATTTTAGCAATATCTATTTTGATCCAGGGTTCATTTATATTTTAGGGAATTTCGTGTGAGGCCAGGCACAGTGGCTTACACCCGTAATCTCAACACTTTGGGAGGCAAAGGCAGGCAGATCACTTGAGGCCAGGAGTTTGACACCAACCTGGCCAACATGGTGAAACCTCATCTCCACTAAAAATACAAAAAAATTAGCCAGACATGGTGGCACATGCCTGTAATCCCAGCTATGCAGGAGACTGAGGCAGGAGAATCCCTTGGACACAGTAGGTGGACATTGCAGTGAGCCAAGATCTCACCACTGCAGTCCAGCCTGGGTGGCAGGGTAAGATTCTGTCTCAAAAAAACAAAACAAAACAAAACAAAAACCCAAGAAAGGAAATTTCATGTGACCTCACGGAACCTCAAATTGTACCAGGAAGCCTTTAACAAAGGTAGGACCTTCACCAGAAGAAAGAACGGTTCACGGAACCTCAAATTGTACCAGGAAGCCTTTAACAAAGGTAGGATCTTCACCAGAAGAAAGAACAGTGTCACCAGACGCATGTCTCTCTTAGTTAGTCCATTTATTTTATGTATTTCTTTTATCCTGCTTTTGACTTTTAAAATTATTTTTTTACCAGGGGAAATTATCCAGTTACTTCTCAATGTGTGGGTTTTCTTTTTTTTTTTTTTTTTGAGATCACTATCATGAAAATGGCCAGACTGCCCAAAGTAACTTATAGATTCAATGCCATCCCTATTAAGCTACCATTGACTTTCTTCACAGAATTGGAAAAAACTACCTTAAACTTCATATAGAACCATAAAAGACCCCACATAGCCAAGACAGTCATAAGCAAAAAGAAACAAAGCTGGAGGCAGCATGCTACCTGACTTAAACTATACTACAAGGCTACAGTAACCAAAACAGCACAGTACTGGTACCAAAACAGAGATACAGATCAATGAAACAGAACAGAGGCCTCAGAAATAATGCCACACACCTACAATCATCTGATCTTTAATAGACCTGACAGAAACAAGCAATGGGAAAAGGATTCCCTATTTAATAAATGGTGTTGGGAAAACTGGCTAGCCATATGTAGAAAGCTGAAACTGGATCCCTTCTTTACACCTTATGCCAAAATTAACTCTAGATGGAGTAAAGATTTAAACAGAAGACCTAATACTATAAAAACCCTAGAAGAAAACCTAGGAATACCATTTAGTACATAGGCACTGGTAAGGGCTTCATGACTAAAACACCAAAAGCAATGGCAACAAAATTTAAAATAGACAAATGGGATTAAACTAAAGAACTTCTGTACAGCAAAAGAAACTATCATTAGAGTGAACTGGCAACCAACAGAATGGGAAAAAAAATTGCCATCTACCCATCTGATAAAGGGCTAATATCCAGAATCTATAAACAACTTAAATTTACAAGAAAAAAAAAACCTCATCAAAAAGTGGGCAAAGGATGTGAACACTTCTCAAAAGAAGACATTCATGCAGCCAGCAAACAGGAAAAACAGTTCATCATCACTATCATTAGAGAAATGCAAATCAGGCCGGGCGCGGTGGCTCAAGTCTGTAATCCCAGCACTTTGGGAGGCTGAGGCCGGTGGATCACGCGGTCAAGAGATCGAGACCATCCCGGTCAACATGGTGTAACCCCGTCTCTACTAAAAATACAAAAAATTAGCTGGGCATGGTGGCGCGTGCCTATAATCCCAGCTACTCAGGAGGCTGAGGCAGGAGAATTGCTTGAACCCAGGAGGCGGAGGTTGCGGTGAGCCGAGATCACGCCATTGCACTCCAGCCTGGGTAACAAGAGCGAAACTCCGTCTCACAAAGAAAAGAAAAGAAAAATGCAAATCAAAACCACATTATGATAGCACCTCAAGCCAGTTAGAACAGCAGAATGGCAATCATTAAAAAATAAGGAGACAACCGATGCTGGAGAGGATGTGGCATGCAGTATTTATAAATGAACAGAAATGGGTTTGGAAACTGGTAAGGATTTACCTATAAGCCATTCATTCTATCAGCTACCTTGGAAGGACTTGCCACAATTTATTTTTTTTTCTGAACAGGGTTTCACTCTGCCACCCAGGCTGGAGTGCAGTGGTGAGACCATGGCTCACTGCAGCCTTGACCCCCCGGGCTCAAGCAGGCCTCTCACCTCAGAATCCCGAATAGCTGGGACCACAGGCACATGCTAACACACCCAGTTAATTTTTCTTTTATTTTTTGTACAGTCAGGGTGTCACTATGTTGCCCAGACTGGTCTCAAACTTCTTGGTTCAAGCCATCCTCCCACCTCAGCCTCCCAAAGTACTGGGATTATGGGAGGGCATCATTGTAGGGAGCCCTCATCATCATTTAGAACACAGACAACAGCCTGCCCAGTGGTTTAGTGGATGGGTGTTTTTGCAAATGTTGTCTCATCTTATACGATCACATATTGCTCAAAAACAGATGCACAGTTTGAGAAATGCGTCATCAGGGGATGTCCTTGTACGAACATCACAGATGTTCATTATATGATGTGTAACATCAGAAATATCACACAAACACGGATGATACAGCCTCATACACACCTAAGCTGTACGGTCTAGCCTCATACACACCTAAGCTGTACGGTCTAGCCTATTGCTCCTAGGCTACAAACCTGCACAGCATGGTACTGTACTGAATACTATTGGCAGCTGTAAGACAATGGCAAAAATTTATGTATCTAAGCATGGGAAAGGTACAGTAAAAATCGGTTTTGAAAGATTTAAAAACTACACTTGTATAAGGCACTTACCATGAATGGAGCTTGCATAACTGGAAGTTGCTCTGGGTGAGTAATTTAATCAGTGGTAAATGAATGTGAAGGTCTAGGACACCACTGTACACTACTGTAGACTTTGTAAACACTCTACACGTAGGCTACACTACATTTATTAAATAATGCTTTTCTGACCGGGTGCAGTGGCTCACACCTGTAATCCCAGCACTTTGAGAGGCCAAGGCAGGCGGATCACGAAGTTAGGAATTTGAGACCAGCCTGGACAACATGGTGAAGCCTCGTCTATACCCAAAATAAAAAAGTTAGCCAGGCGTGGTGGTGCACACCTGCAATCCCATCTACTCAGGAGGGTGAGGCAGGAGAATCGCTTTACCCCAGGAGGCAGAGTTTGCAGTGAGCCAAGATTGGGCCACTGTACTCCAGCCTGGGCAACAAAACAAGACACCATCTCAAAAAATACTATTTTTCTTTCTTCAATAATAAACCATAGCTTACTGTAAATTTTTACTCTCTAAACTTAAAATGTTTTAACTTTTTGACTCTTATGATCACACTTAGCTTAAAGCACAAACTAACTGCACAACTATATAAAAACATTCTTTATATCCTTGTTCTACAAGCCTTTTCAAATTTTAAATTTTTTAAAAAACTTTTTTGTTGGCCGGGCGCGGTGGCTCAAGCCTGTAATCCCAGCACTTTGGGAGGCTAAGGCGGGTGGATCACGAGGTCAAGAGATCGAGACCATTCTGGTCAACATGGTGACACCCCGTCTCTACTAAAAATCCAAAAAAAAATAGCTGGGCACGGTGGTGTGTGCCTATAATCCCAGCTACTCGGGAGGCTGAGGCAGGAGAATTGCCTGAACCCAGGAGGCGGAGGTTGAGGTGAGCCAAGATCGCACCATTGCACTCCAGCCTGGGTAACAAGAGCGAAACTCCATCTCAGAAAACAAACAAACAAACAAAACAACTTTTTTGTTAAAAACTGAGACATAATTACACACATTAGCCTAGGCCTACAAAGGGTAAGGTTCATGGATACCCACCTCCTCATCTTGCCCTGCTGGAAGGTTTTCAGGGGCAATAACACTCAGGGACAGCTGGGCCCGGTGGCTCACACCTATAATCCCAGCACTTCAGGAGGCTGGGGCAGGCAGATCACTTGAGCCCAAGAATTCAAGGCCAGCCTGGGCAACATGGCGAAACCCTGTCTCTACAAAAAAATACAAAATTGAGCCAGGCGTGGTGGCGGACGTCTGTCATCTCAGCTACTCAGGTGGCCGAGGTGGGAGGATCGCTTGAGCCTGACAAGTCAGTGCTTCAGTGAGCCATGATTGCTCCACTGCACTCCAGCCTGGGTGACAGGGTGAGACCCTGACTCAAACAAACGAAAAAACATGCATGGAGCCAGGATAACAATGGCATCTTCTGGAACACTTCCTGAAGGACCAACCTGAGGCTCTTAGGAAGTTGTCACACATCAGAAACATGCCTGTGGTAGTGTGCTCGGTTTCTTTTTTCATCACAGATCTGCTTGTAAGCAGATAATGCACAAAGAACCCTGCTCTGTTAATGAAACCCTGTTGGTGTTGAGGGGCCCATGTTTTCAAAAGTTTTTAAAGCACTTACTGAGATGTGCATAAACTTCTCAAGTCTTCACTGTGAATTTCCATGGGGATTCTTCTTCTCCTGCAGTTTTTTCTTCCCTGCCTCTTCTTCAGGTGTGTGTTCCTGCTCCAGTTCCAACAGCTTCTCATCAGTCAATTCCTCAGGAACCACCTGCAGGAGCCCCTCAGTGTCACCGTCCTCCGCCCCCAGGTTAAAATAGTTTGCCATCTCAACCGCAGCCTTGATGGTGTTTGCACCCTCCTTGTCCTTGGCAAATCCTTGGAAGTCACGGATGAACCTCTTTTTTTTTTTGAGACAGACTTTCGCTCTTGTTACCCAGGCTGGAGTGCAGTGGTACGATCTTGGCTCACTGCACCCTCCGCCTCCTGGGCTCAGGCAATTCTCCTGCCTCAGCCTCCGGAGTAGCTGGGATTACAGGCAAGCACCACTGTGCCCAGCTAACTTTTTCTATTTTTTTTTTTTTTTTTTTTTAGTAGAGACGGGGTTTCACCAAGTTGACCAGGATGGTCTTGATCTCTTGACCTCGTGATCCACCCGCCTCAGCCTCCTAAAATGCTGGGATTTTACAGGTGTGAGCCACCGCACCCGGCCGATGAACCTCTTGAGTGTCTTCTTCCAGATGTCATTTATACATTCCTTGGTGACATCACCCCAAGTCCAAGCAAGGGTCCTGATGGAGTCAGAGATGGAATCCTTTGAGAACTGCAGAACTGCATCAGCGTCTTCTCCACGTGTTTTCCTTGTTGCAGCAATAACCTGAGCAAAGGTTCTCCTCCTCTGGCAGTGGGCCTTAAAAGCTGCTGTAACCCCTTGACCCACTGGTTGGTAGTCGTTAATTTCTTGTTTCAAGATTAGTCACTCAATGTGGCCTCTTACCGGCAACAGTAGCCATGGATTTTGTATGCTCAGGGGCCAAGATGAGCAAAGCAACAGAAGATTAAATCAAGCACAAGAGAAAATAATGCGATCGAGAGATGCAGCAAACCAGGCATTTATGAGGCTACTTCTGGTATAACCCGACATTCGTTTTTTTTTGTTTGTTTTTTGTTTTTTTTTTGTTTTTTTTTGAGACGGAGTTTCGCTCTTGTTACCCAGGCTGGAGTGCAATGGCGCGATCTCGGCTCACCGCAACCTCTGCCTCCTGGGTTCAGGCAATTCTCCTGCCTCAGCCTCCCGAGTAGCTGGGATTACAGGTACCCGCCACCGGGCCCAGCTAATTTTTTGTATCTTTAGTAGAGACGGGGTTTCACTATGTTGACCAGGATGGTCTCGATCTGTTGATCTCATGATCCACCCGCCTCGGCCTCCCAAAGTGCTGGGATTACAGGCTTGAGCCACCGCGCCCGGCCCATTTGCTGGTTTTGTTTTTGAGACAAGGTCTCTCTCTGTCATCTAGGCTGGAGTGCAGTGGCACCATCATGGCTCACTGCAGCCTTGACCTACTGGGCTCAAGCGATCCTCCTACCTCAGCCTCCTGAGTAGCTGAGACTACAGGCACAGGCCACCACATGCATCTAACTTTTTTAAACATGTTTTTTATAGAGATGGGGCCTCACCACGTTGTCCTGGGCCCAAGCAATCCTCCAGCCTCAGCCTTCCAAAGTGCTGGGATTATAGGAGTGGACCACTGCAGCCAGCATACTGTTTTACAGTAAACGTTTTTTATATGTAGAAGGAGCATACTCACAATGAAAAGTACAGTATAATAAATACAGAAACCAGCATCATGGTCATTTATGATCAAGTATTAAATACGGTTCACAACTGTATGGCCTACTCCTATACATCTGGGAATGCAGGCTTGTTTACACCAGCATCATCACAGACAGGTGAGGGACGCGTTGGGCTGCACTGGACCTTACCATGGCTACGTCACTAGGTGACAGGAACTTTTCAGCTCCATTACCATCTCATGGGACCTTAAGTCGTATATGCAGTTCATCATTGACAGAAACGTCACTATGTGTGACATCACCGTGTAAACCTAAGTGTCTCTTCCCGCTACGATAAAATCTCAGTCCTGCAACCTGGGTTCATCATCTTTAGAACAGAGGTGAGAATACTCTCCACGTAGGCTTCAAATAAAGGAAGCTTTGCTGCTGACTAATCTCAACTCAAAAAGAGAGGCTCCAGGGACCAATTCATCGGAGAAATGGTGACTTTGCCTTTTTTTTTTCCTTTCTTAACTTTGTTCCTGATTTTAATGGAAATACTTTTTTTTTTTAATAGACGGAGTTTTGCTCTTGTTACCCAGGCTGGAGTGCAATGGCGCAATCTCAGCTCACCGCAACCTCCGCCTCCTGGGTTCAGGCAATTCTCCTGCCTCAGCCTCCCGAGTAGCTGGGATTACAGGCACGCGCCACCATGCCCAGCTAATTTTTTGTATTTTTAGTAGAGACGGGGTTTCACCATGTTGACCAGGATGGTCTTGATCTCTTGACCTCGTGATGCACCCGCCTCAGCCTCCCAAAGTGCTTTTCTTATTTCACTGTTGATCATATGAGTCTGGCCTTTCCTCCTCAACATCTTTTAATTTTGAAATGATTATAAATTCATAGAAGTTGCAAAGATAATGCAGAGTCTCGTGTTCCCTTCAGCCAACGGTTTGCTTATTACCTGTGTAATACAGTATCAAATTTAGAGACAGGTTTCTCCATGTTGGCCAGGCAGGTCTTGAACTCCAGACCTCAGGTGATCTGCCTGCCTTGGCCTCCCGAAGTGCTGGGATTGCAGGCATGAGCAACTGTGCCCAGCCTCAGTTTCACTCGTTTTTCTGTGCACTCTTGTATGTGAGTGTTTATGTAGCTCTACCCCATTTTATCACATCAGTAGGTAGATTTATGCAGGCACCACCTGAATCAAGATAGAGAACTGTTTCCTCTCTACCTAGGAACTCTCTTGCAGTATCTCTTCATAACTGACTTTGAAAGTAACTTGGCAAGATTGGTTGCTTTTTTAAACTTTCATTTCACTATAATATACAAAAAAGGATACATATTTCAGGAAGTGAACAGCTCAGTGAATTCTCAGAAACAACACACTCTATAACCAGCACCCAGAACAATGAAATACTACCAGTCCCTGCTTGTGGCCCCTTCTGAAATGACTGTTTCTCAGTGAAGTCACTGAGGCTACAGGTCTTTCTTGTTGGTTTTGAGGACTTAATGTTGGGAAACATCTCATTTTTCCTCTAAGATCAACAGGATAATACTTCACTTTGGGAACCTTTAAAACAAGACTTTCATGCTAAGCCTTAGGCTGATTAAGTTACCTGTGCCTGTTAGTTTGCATTGCTGTAACAAAATACCAGACTGGGTGGCTTAAGCAACAGATGTTTATTTTCTGAGTTCTGGATGCCAGGAGACCAAGATCAAGGTGTCGGCGGGTTTGCTTTCTCCTGACGCCCCTCATCTTGGCCTGTAGATGGTCACCTTCTTGCCGTGTCCTCTCACGATCTTTCCTCTGTATCTGTGTGCCCCTGATGTCTCTCTGCAGGTCCTAATCTCTTCTAACAAGAAAACCAGTTGAAGCCAGGCTCGGTGGCTCAAGCCTGTAATCCCAGCACTTTGGGAGGCTGAGGGGTGGGCAGATCACAAGATCAGGAGTTCAAGACCAGCCTGGCCAACATGGTGAAACCCATCTCTACTAAAAATACAAAAATTAGCTGGGCATGGTGGCGTGTGCCTGTAATCCCAGCTACTCAGGAGGCTGAGGCAGGAGAACTGTTCGAACCCAGGAAGTGGAGGTTGCGGTGAGCCAAGATGGCGCCATTGCACTCCAGCCTGGGTGACAGAGTGAGACTCTCATCTCAAAAAAAAAAAAGGAAAGAAAGAAAACCAGTTTATTTGAACTAGGATTCACCTTAATGGCCTCGTTTTACTCATTTTAACTTAATCACTTCTTCAAAGGATCTATCTCCAAACACATCTGAGGTACTGGGGGTTAGAGCTTCAACCTATGAATTTTGAAGTAACAAAATTAATTTAGTTGGCTGGGCACAGTGGTTCACACCTGTAATCCCAGCACTTTGGGAGGCCAAGGTGGGTGGATCATTTGAGGCCAGGAGTTCAAGACTAGTCTTGCCAACATGGTGAAACCCAGTCTCTACTAAAAATATTAAAAGTAGCCGAGTATAGTGGCAGGTGCCTGTAATCCCAGCTACTCAGGTGGCTGAGGCACAAGAATCACTTAAACTAAGGAGGCGGAAGTTGCAGTAAGGGAGGTTGTACCACTGTACTCCAGACTGGGCGACAGAGAGACACTCTGCCTCAATAAATAAAAATTTCTTTAGTTTCAGTAATGGAAAGTCATCATCGTTGAGATTATAAAGATTTGGTTCCTCTGGCCGGGCGCGGTGACTCAAGCCTGTAATCCCAGCACTTTGGGAGGCCGAGGCGGGTGGATCACGAGGTCAAGAGATCGAAACCATCCTGGTCAACAAGGTGAAACCCCGTCTCTACTAACAATACAAAAAATTAGCTGGGCATGGTGGTGCGTGCCTGTAATCCCAGCTACTCGGGAGGCTGAGGCAGGAGAATTGCCTGAACCCAGGAGGCGGAGGTTGCGGTGAGCCGAGATCGCGCCATTGCACTCCAGCCTGGGTAACAAGAGCGAAACTCTGTCTCAAAAAAAAAAAAAGATTTGGTTCCTTCACTTAGCCTCCTATTTGCTCTCTCAGTAAACTAATGCAGAACTCTTACAGGACTGAAGATGACACAGGAGCCACTTAATTAGTTTAACTACAATGCCCCATTCCCATTCTCAATACCGCAACCAGCATTTTCCTCAGCAGAATTATGTGAACAAATGTGAATTTGAAAGTGCCAATCTTTTAAGATAAATCCACAGTGGTTAACTGGGCCTAAATTTAAAACAGACCTAAGTGGGGACATCCCCACACACACACTGTAGCTCACAGCTGTAATCTCAACACTTTGGGAGGTAGAGGCAGGTGGATCACTTGAGCAGAGGAGTTAGAGACCAGCCTGGACAGCACTGTGAGACCCCCATCTCTACAAAAAAAAGTAGCCCGCACTACTCAGGAAGCTGAGAGGTGAGAGGATCACTTCAGCCTGGGAGGTCCATGCTGCAGTGAGCCATGATGGCACCACTGCACTCCAGCCTAGGTGACAGAGTGAGACCCTGTCTCAAGCAATCAAAAACACCTATGTGATTATTTGCTAACTAGATGTCATACACATGCTCTGAGTTCCCCAAAAACCCACACATTGGTTCAGGTGAGCTCCGGAGTCCCCAAATTGAACAAATCAATCAGAGCTTACCTGCCTTAACCAATCAGGGCTCAGCTGTATCAACCAACCAGAATGCAGCTACACTGACCAATCAGAACTAAGCAAGTTTCACTCCTTCATTTACATATGGACCTGATTGGAAACCTGGGTGGAATTTTGCTGTAAATCCAGAAGGCTTGCTTTGCTTTTTGAAACACACCTGTTTTACACAGAAGGCTGTATCTCTGTGGTTTGGAAGCTGTTCATGCAATAAAGTCTCTTTCCTTCATATTCTTTTTCAGAGAACTTCTGTTCACAGTTGCTAAAGGAGTGAGTTAAAACAGCCTGGAAAGGAAGGGTCTTGTTTGAGGGGAGTTCCACACGGTACTATTATACATGAAACTCCGAAAATACAAGCTAATCTCTAGTGATTGCCAAGGGAGAGGGGGATTACAAAGAGCCACAAGGAAATGTTTATGGGTAATTATATTTGTTCAACCGTTTATTGTGGTCACGGTTTCACAGATGTGCACATACATCAAAGCATCAAAACTGTACTATGTGTTTATTTTTTTAATTGCATTTTAGGTTTTGGGACCTAAAGAACATGCAAGATAGTTGCATAGGTACACACGTGGCAGTGTGATTTGCTGCCTTCCTCCCCTTCACCTATATCTGGCATTTCTCCCCATGCTATCTCTCCCAACTCCCCACGCCCCCGCTGTCCCTCCCCTATTCCCCCCAACAGAACCCAGTGTGTGATGCTTCCCTCCCTGTGTCCATGTGTTCTCATTGTTCAACACCCACCTATGAGTGAGAACATGCAGTGTTTGATTTTCTGTTCTTGTGTCATTTTGCTGAGGATGATGGTTGTGCAGTTTAAGTGAATTATACCTCAGTCTGCCTTTCTTGAGACAGGGTCTCATTCTGTCACCCAGGTTAGAGTACAGTGGCCTAATCTCTGCTCACTGCAACCTCCACCCACAGGGCTCATGCAATCCTCCCACCTCAGTCTCCTGAGTATCTGAGACTACAGGCATGCATCACAATGCCCAGCTACATTTTTTTGTGTTTTTGTAGATACAGGGTTTGGCCATGTTGCCCAGGCTGGTCTTGAACTCCTGGACTCAAGTGATCCACCCACCTTGGCCTCCCAAAGTGCTGGGATTACAAGCATGAGCCACCATGGCCAGCCCTCAATATGCTATTTTTAAAAATGGCTTTATTACTGATAAGAGCTAGATTAGAGGATGCAGTATAAGTATACTCTCCCCAGAATCTAGTCACCCCACCACACTGCAGGCCTTCTAGCACTAGGGATAGACCTCCTGTTAATAGCAGAAAGCTGGCCAGGTGCAGGGGCTCACGCCTATAATCCCAGCACTTAGGGAGACCAAGGCAGGTGGATCATGAGGTCAGGAGTTCAAGACCAGCCTGGTCAAGTTGGTAAAACCCTCCTCTCTCTACTAAAAATACAAAAAATTTAGTTGGATATGTTGGCAGGCACCTGTGATCCCAGCTACTTGAAAGATTGAGGCAGAGAATTGCTTGAACCAGGGAGGCAGAGGTTGCAGTGAGATTGAGCCACTGGACTCCAGCCTGAGCAGCAGAGCCAAACTCCATCTCAAAAAAAGACACACACACACAAAAAATAGCAGAGAGCCACCCGCGCAGAGGAACGCAAGTTGACTGCGCATTCTCAGTTCTTCCCAAATGCTTGTCTTCCAACAGCGAAGGAGCAGGGGATACTAGTCCAGGCTTTTCCACAATTTTTTTTTCTATCAACAGCCAGATAGTAAATAGTTTAGGCTTTGCAGACAGTCCCTGTCAAAACTACTTTGTTGTAACATAAGAGCAGCCATAGATAATACATAAATGAATGAATATGGATGTGTTCCAATAAAACTTTATCAACACAAATCTGTATTTCATATAGCTCACGTTTCAAAACATTTTTTGATTTATTTGTAACCATTTGAAAACATAAGACCCACTTTTCGGCTCGTGGGGCGTGCACATAGAAGCTGCAGGCCACAGTGTGCTGACCCATACTCAAGGGAAATCCCACTACAATTTAGCATGAAGAAAACAAATTTCCCCCTAAAAATAACTAAGCATTACAGAAAATACAGACACCGTTCGACTAGTGTGTATATTTAATAGCGTTATATTGGAAATGATACTTTGTCAACACAGGGGAAAATAATACATTTTAAGAAATAAAACCAAGATTAAAACAGTCTATAATAGCAGTCACGCTCCTACCCGTGCACGAAGGTGCCGTCGCAGCTTATTAAGCGGTACATTTTCTCACCTCACTGCACGGTTCTGATAGTCCTTTAGTCATACACCTGCTTAGCCTTGTCATGCCAAGGTTTGAATCCTCCTTCATAGAATATAAACCAGCAGCTAAAATGCTTGTTAGTCTGTGAGCCCTACAGTCACCCACTCCCTTACCCGAGGGCCTGTTTTTCATTGTCCAAAGCTCTTCGGGTGCTTTATCTCCCAAAGACCCTCAATAATAAGTGACTACCAGGGCTGGTCATTCCATCTCGTGCTCTGCTCTGCTGAGAAATGGGGTAACCAGACAGGACCCACTCTCTGATCAATACTGTGATGCTTCATTTCCCATAGATTCAAGATCCTTCCTGTGATGGAAGGGTCAGAGGCCAGGCTCAGATGGCCAAGGACAGAAAAGGAGGAGGCAGAAGCACACAGCAAAGCTCTAGGGAGGGGCGGCCTGGTGTGATGCACGGGAGACTAGGCAGGCCATCTCTCCCTCCGTCCTTGGCTCTCTGCACCTATTAAAAGGAACTCCTCTTAGTCCTGGGAACAGAACTTTCAGGTGGCCTGAAAGTTCCACCAGAATTTGCCCTCCACCCATCAAGGCAGGAGTTCTTTGTGTACTGGAAAGCAGAATTCACAGTTTAAAACATCTGCATTCAGTTCTTAGATCCCCTACTTCTTGGCCCTGACCCCTGGCAAGCGACTTAACCTCTCTAGGCCTTCAGAGGGCTGTCTGCAACATCAGAACAGTGTCTCCTCTTCAAGGTTGGTCCTCAGGATCAACTGAGGATGTCAAATGCACGTTATGTAGGTGAAGCGGTAAGTGTCCACTCCCTTCTTCAGCATTATGCCCGATGTCTTCACATTTGGGCGTCTGCCCTCTATGCCAGAAATTCCCATTTGCATGCAAAGAACCATACCCCTGGTCACTTGTTAGCGCAGATTCTAGGCTTATGAAGCTCTATACTGGTTTAAAAAAAAAGCATCACATTTTCCTTCTAACACTATAGACAGTATTGAATTGGCTAGTTATACAGAAAGTGTAGGCACAAGCAGAATTATTTTAAAAATAAAATGACACACACTTTTTGGTTCTACCTTTTTTTTTTTTTTTTTTGAGACGGAGTTTCACTCTTGTTACCCAGGCTGGAGTGCAGTGGCACGATCTCGGCTCACCTCAACCTCTGCCTCCTGGGTTTAGGCAATTCTCCTGCCTCAGCCTCCCGAGTAGCTGGGATTACAGGCACGCACCACCATGCCCAGCTAATTTTTTGTATTTTTTTTAGTAGAGACGGGGTTTCACCATGTTGACCAGGATGGTCTCCATCTCTTGACCTCGTGATCCACCCGCCTCGGCCTCCCAAAGTGCTGGGATTACAGGCGTGAGCCACCGCGCCCGGCCCTGGTTCTGTCTTTTCCCAGTAAATTACAGTAAGTAAAAGTAAGAAGGTCCCATGAGGATGAATACTCCTGAAGATGGCAAAAGTACCTACAAGCTGAGTTTTTTTTAGAGCCCATGGAGAAACACTTTATCTGGCCCTCCTGCCCTGTCCTTTAAATACCTTATTAATCAGCAATGCAATCCCAGTTTTCCCACGTTACAAAAGCATTGTGCAACAGGGTATTACTCAGGTGTGGTCACAACACTGGCTCTATCTCTCATTCTGATCTTCCCACAAAGAATGCCAAAGGCACCACCAAAGCCACCAGCCTTGGGGCCAAGGGCGGATGGGAACTGCAGTGAACCAGTCAACTCAGCAGGCTATAATTAACTCCAGTTAATTGCTCCGGAATCCTGCTCTGTAGGTGGGAATGTTTTAATTTTCTTTCATGTTTGAAGTAAGATTTATTCAGTAGAAAAACTTAAACATATATATTTCTGATATGGAGTTTCGCTCTTGTGGCCCAGGCTGGAGTGAACTTAAATTTATTTATTTAATATTTATTTTTAAGACGGGGTTTCACCATGTTGGTCAGGCTGGTCTTGAACTCCCGACCTCAGGTGATCCGCCCGCCTTGGCCTCCAAGGTGCCTGGATTACAGGCGTGAGCCACCATGCCCGGCCTTAAATGTATTTTTAAACATATGAAGTGAATACATCTGTGTCCAGTTCTTTTGGAAAGTACCTGTCGGGTGTCGGGGACCAGAGTATCATAACCACACCATCCAAGTTAAGACCGGATTTCAGTTCTGGAATATATACACAATTGCTGAGTTGTAATCCCTATCTATGGCAGTCCAAATGCACAGCCTACAGAACATAATAAATATTTAATGAATTAATCACTTCTGCTGCATTTAATGTCGGTTTACATTAGAGAACTACCCTACTAAACAACACCGAGAGGCTTAGTGTAGTTTTTCTTAGAGGAAGAAAAGATAAAGTTAAAATGCTACCTTCAACCTACACAGTATGAAGCTCCTCCTCCCCTTCCCTTGGCCTCAGTCCTGAGAATACAATTCTTCCTTAGCTCTTCAACTGCCAACAGCTGCTTCCTCGAGAGAGGCGGAAAATGCCATTGACGTAGCACAGAATTAAAAACCAGGAGGGCTTTGCGCTGAGCGTTGTGAGCAGAAAGCTTGCTGCACGCCAGAGTCTCCGCACCTCCAAGAAGTCAACCCATGCCTCTTACAGAAGCTCTTTTAACAGCCGTCTGACTACGGGTTTTACAAGAGAAACCCTGTTTAGAATGCTGTTCCTTAGAGGCAGTCACAGCTGCTAAGAGAGAAATCATCCCTCTGTAAATCCTTAATTGAGCTTCTCTAAGGTTCTATAGAAAGAGTTGTTCATCTTTAACATGAGCAATATGATATTGTGCCGGCAACAAAAACACAAAACTCTTAAGTATATACCTTAGAGTTTTACCCAGGCTTTACCTCCATTAACAAGCAGCCCAGTTAAAAGACCAACCTTTTGTGCCTCAAAAACCGGTCTTTTAATACGTGGAGATACACAACTAGCCCGCTGTAAAAGGATGTAAATGAACTATTCGAAAAGAGTGGGTTATGTGCCGTCACTCACGCTGACTGGTCCTGGAGTGGAGGATTCCTGTGGGGTCTTCTGCTCCATTATCTGTCCTTTGAGCAGTAACTGGAGGAAGCTCCGTTTCTGATGGAACCGTTCATGGAAACCTTTGGATTCCTTCTCTCCATCTTTTCTCGGCTGAAGATTGTGTCCTGGTCACTGTCAAACTCAGACTCGGATACCATCAGGCTGGAGTTGTGCTCTGTGCTTCGGTGCTTGACACCTAGAGAGAAGCACAGAAGCGCCTGAGGAACGCCACGACTCACTTCCAGCCGTCAGTCGTTCTGGTTGCAGGTCCCGTGGTGAGGCGGAGCGGTGCACGGCGCACCTGGAGCGCAATCGCCCACAGCAGCAGGCAGGTTGAGTTTCCTAGCAAGTAACTGCAGGGGGTTTGGTGCCTCACCTGAGCTTCAGCCGCAGCTTTGACAATCGCCAGCTGCTTAACCCTGGGCACGATACCTGAGCTCTCTGAGCTTTCAGTCTCTATAGGGAGGGTAACACAGCATCTACCCCGTGAGTTTTCGGGGAGGATTAAGTGAAGCAGTGCATTCAAGCTCTTGGCCCATCCTTTAAAGTATCATAAGCATCCAACAAATGAAAGCTTCTGTGATTTTAACACTTGGTTAGAGTATTTTTGGTAGAATATTTGTTCTCATGGGGTCAAAGTAAGAGACAGAACAGGTATTAGATACAATTCCTACTCGCAAAGAATTCATAGTGTCTAGCTAGGGGTTTAAGACACACAACTGGCTGGGCATGGTGGCTCATGCCTGTAATCCCAGCCCTTTGGGAGGCTGAGGCAGGAGGATCATTTGAGGCCAGGAGTTCGAGGCTGCAGTGAACTATGATTGTGTTGCTGTACTGCAGCTTGAGTGACGGAGCAAGACCCTGTCTCAGGAAGAAAAAAAAGACATAAAAGGCACAGACTCATGAGAAGATGGCTCATGACAGGTAATATTTTTTAAATCTTCTATAAATTCAGAGGCGATAAGCACATACACTTATGACAGGGGTTGCTGCAGTGACGATTCCTGCAGGGTAATGTTGCAGAACCTTCTCCTTATTCAGCGAAAACCGGGTTCCTGTCACACTACCAGGAAAGGCGAGGCTCTCGGACACATAGAAAGGTGAGAAAAATGGAACTTATTGGGCAAAAAGTAAAGAAAGAAAAACTCTCAGCAAATAGAGGCGGAGTCTTGCCAACACCCTCTCTCCTCACAGATTGAAGTCCAGACAGGAATTGGAGAGGCAGGCTTCACCCCACTGCACATCACGGGAACTTCCTGTGGCTCCCTCCCCTTCCCGCAGTGCGCAGGTGGACATTATTGACAGGATCAGCTGGGGAAGGGCGGGGCTTTCTCAGGGCCCAGCAGCCCGGTGTTTCTGCCTTCAGGGTTTTAGGCTTGAGGGTGGCGTTTTGCCAGGGACCCTTGGCTGTCTCCTGTCTCTATCAGTGAGATTTGAAGAAGGAAGAGAAATTAGGAAGGCAGGGGAAGGGCATGGAGTGTGCAGAGGCATCCAGGAATAGTTAGAAAAAAAGTAATTTGTTTGGAGCAAATGATTCCTGTAGGAAATAATGAAGGAGAGGCTGGAGAGAGGCAGGGACCTCACAGAAAAGCACATGAATACAGTTTGGATTTTATCCTATAGGCAGAGGAATGACACTATTAAAGTGTTGTTCTAAGATATGAATAAAACCACAGTGTGCAGGCTGGAAGGAGAACAGACAGTAAACAGAGAGGCTGCCAGGGTCTGAATGTTCGCACCCCCACAAATTTAGGTGCTGAAATCTAATCCCTAAATGGTGGCACTAAGAGGTGAGGCCTTTGGGCGGTGATCGAAGGGGATTATTACTCACATGAAAGAGGCACCAGAGGCCAGCCATGGTGGCTCACACCTGTAATCCCAGCACTTTGGGAGGCCAAGGAGGGCGGATCACCTGATGTCAGGAGTTCGAGACCAGCCTGGCCAACACGGCAAAACCCTGTCTCTATTAAAAAAAATATATATATATTAAATAGCTGGGCATGGTGGCAGGCGCCTGTAATCCCAACTTCTTGAGAAGCTGAGGCATGAGAATAGCTTGAACCTAGGAGGTAGAGGTTGCAGTGAGCTGAGATCGTGCCACTGCACTGCAGCCTGGAGGACAGAGACTGTCTCCAAAACAAAAAGAGGCACCAGAGGCTGCCTTGCCCTTTGCACCATATGAGGATGCAGGGAGAAGGCACCATCTATGAGGTGGCCCTGGCCAGATGCTCAGTTCGCCTTCCCAGCCTCCAGAACTCTGGGTAAGAAATATCTGTTGTTCATAAGCCTCCCCGTCCGTGGTGTTTTGTTAGAGCAGCCCCCGTGGGCCAAGGCGGAGGCAGTGCAGGGTAGAGGAAGAGGCCGGCCTCCAGCCCGCCTTCGCCACTCAGCAACTGTGTTACTTGGGCAAGTTGCTAAACTTTCCTTTGCCTCAGTTTCCCCTTGTGTAAAATGGGGATAATCATTGCACAGACCTCATAGCGCTGTGGGTAGGATTAGAATTCCATGAGTAAAGTGCTTCAGAAGTACCTAGTGCGTATTCGACATTAAATATCTGTTAATTGTTATATTACTATTAGTTCACAGGTGAAACTGTAAGGACCTGAACTAGGGTGGTGACAGTAATAATGGGGAAGAGGGCAAGAGACTAGCAAGGTGGGGGGGTCTGGAGTGGGGGCAGCGTGTGTGGAGCACCAGTGACTGAGGTTTCAAACTGGGGCGGTGAGGAGGCGGGTTCTATGAGTAGACACGGAAATGTAAGAAGGATGAGTGTATTTAAGATAAGGTGGGTGTGACAATGCGGCCTACGCATTGAGCTCTTAGGTATAAAGTCAGTTGATAATACTTCTGATGTTACAGAATGCAAATGGCCAGCACTCCGCCTGTGCGGCCATGTCTACTTCCTGTGACGCTCTCCTGCCAGAGCCCTGTTCGCTACACTGTCTGCACACAATCAATCGTTCCTTCTGACCCAAGTGCTCCTACGCCTCATCGTCCATGCGCTGGCAGAACTCCTTGCACCCCAGTACAATGATCCTCCCTCAGGCTGTGAGCTCCTGTAGAGGCAGGCTCTGTGCTTCCTCCTCTCCCAGTCTCCAGGGACTGCCCCGGTGTCTGTGCACAGGGTAGGCATTCAACACTCACTATGAACAATGTTTTGCACCTCACAGCTCTGAAAATGGTATCTTCCACAAAAACTCACCTAGTCATGAACCCAGAATTACGGAAAATCTACAGAATTGGTGTTCAGCAGCCTCAGAGGGCCAAAGTAGTTTCATTAAGTATGCAACAGTTAAAAAAAAAAAAGGCCAGGCACCGTGGCTCACGCCTATAATCCCAGCACTTTGGGAGGCTGAGGCGGGCGGATCACAAGGTCAGGAGTTCAAGACCAGCCTGACCAACATGGTGAAACCCCGTCTCTTAAAAAGAAAGAAAAAAGTATGCAACAGTTAACAAATGAGACTGAAAGGAGTTAACC
>CM052651.1:3391453-3428886 GCA_028533165.1 Leontopithecus rosalia | reverse complement strand
GACTTTGTGTCCATCTGTATCAGTGGCTAAGTAGATAACTCAGCTGCTGAAAAATGTGAGGCTTTAAAGTGCAAGTGTCTTCTTGCTGCATTTCTGGCCTAGCAGACCTAAAGGGACATTCAGAGGCGGGTTGTGGGAGCGTCTTCCACTGTCCCCCACCCTCCCACCAGGAGGAGAAAAGCACCCAGGTGCTGGGGACACCTCTGTTTAAAGAGCAGTCTTTGCCCTGTGGTCACTGGTTGGCGCTCAACTGATGACACTTCATATCCCTTATCCATTCATGCCTCGAAGTATCATGCCAAAATTTATTAAATTTATAGTGAAACTCCTGCCTCCCACACCCCACCCTATGTTAGCATATTCTCAGGAGAGATGAAAGTTGTTTTCCTTTTTCGTTTTTTCGAGACACAGTAGCCCAAGCTGCAATGCATTGCTGCAATCTCACCTAAGTGTAACCTCCGCCTCCTGAGCTGAAGCGATCCTTCTGCCTTGGCCTCCCGAGTAGCTGGGATTACAGGTGTGTAATCAGCCACCACGCCTGGTGTTTTGGTTTTTTTTGTTTTTTTTTTAGTAGAGACAGGGTTTCACCATGTTGCCCAGGGTGGTCTTGAACTACTGAGCTCCAGCGATCCACCCGCCTTGGCCTCTCAAAGTGCTTGAATTACAGGCATGAGCCACCGTGCCTGGCCTGAAGGTTGTTTTTCATCACAGAATCCCAGCCTCACTGTTTCCTCGAAATCAAAGTGCTGACTCCAGCTGACCGGTCTCCCTCCATCCTGGTTAGCTCACAGGCACACCGAGGTTAAATCGTGGGAAGATGCCAGGCAATGGCGCTAGAGACTGCCTTACCATATTTGGGCCTCAGTTCCATCCTTTCCTGTTCATCCATGTTATCCAGGATGGTGTACTTTGTTTTCTTCCTGATTTTAGTCCTTTTTTGTCTGAAAGCAACAATGAAAAGCTCAACTCAGATCTTTAGAAAGGTAACTGAGATCCAGGATTTCAAACACAGGAAAGACACTGAAGGATACATTTGCCTTTATTATGAGGCAGTTTGGGTCTTTAATTAAGGAAGCATACACAGGCCAGGTTGAAGCTCAGAGGGACATTATGCATCTTGGAGAAACACATATCGGGGTATAAACAGCCGCAGCACTCCCACCCACTTATGTACAGGTCTCGGCTAAGCCTCAGGCTGCCAGGCCAAGACCTTTAGTGCAATTCTCAACACCTGTGTGTTGGCCCAAGGAGCTCCTCTTCATGACTAATTCCTTACTCAGAAAAGCCTGGATGAGCAAGCGTTCCCCTGAACCTAAACCACCCTGCAATGTCCAATGGCTCAGTAATGAAAAGATGTCTTGAACTGGCCATTAGAAAAAAAAAAAATAGCAAAAATTGGCTGGGCGTGGTGGCTCCTGCCTGTAATCCCAGCACTTAGGGAGGCTGAGGCTGGTGGATCACCTGAGGTCAGGAGTTCGAGACCAGCCTGACCAACCTGATGAAACCCAGTCCCTACTAAAAATAGAAAAATTAGCTGGGCATGGTGGTGGGCACCTGTAATCCCAATTACTCAGGAGGCTGACACAGGAGAATCGCTTGAACCCCAGGAGGCGGAGGTTGCAGTAAGCCGAGATCATGCCACTGCACTCCAGCCTAGGCAACAGAACAAGACTCCGTCTCAAAACAAACAAACAAACAACAAAAAAAATATAATAAATTCCCAAAATTAGCTACAGCTGTTCCCTACCTTTTTCCTTTTTTCTTCCCCTCCACATATGAAGGCTGGCTGGTCCCATATACCTCATCCTATGTACAGAAACTCTTTGAAAATACACATCGAAACCATGCTAAGGCATGTAGAGAACAAGACAGTAATTTCACAGCCTGAAAGCAATTTTCTGAGAGCGTGATGATCGGGAGCATGGGTCTTAATTTAGCACTTACTAGCTGGTGACTTTGAGAAAATTAATGGAGACTTTTGTGCCTCCATGTCCTCACCTGTAAAATGGGATTAAGAATAGTTCCTTTCTCACATGGTTGAGGGAGGACTAAATAAGATAATACATACAAAGCACGTAGCCATTTATCACAATGGCAGATACTTAATAAATGCTCACAGTTATCCCTACCATCATCATCTTCTACTAGATAAAGTCCCAAAGCTGCGGATGTTTAATGCCACGCGCGGTAGGGTCACACCATCCCAAATGGCTCCGGGAAAACTTAGTGGAATTTAGGCCTCTATGTGCCTGTGCCTGGCTCCCTTTCACCAGCCTCACTTTTGGGAACATAATCACAAATAAAACTAAAATAGTCTGTAAGTGATTTCTGAAAAACAACTATTAAAAATATATATATTTTTTAAGACCGAGTTTCACTCTGTTGCCAAGCTGGAGTTGAGTGGCGCAATCTCAGCTCACCGCAACTTTCGCCTCCAGGTTCAACCAATTCTCCTGCCTCAGGCTCCCAAGTAGCTGGGATTACAGGAGTGCGTCACCACGCCCAGATAATTTTGTATGTTTAGTAGAGATGGGGTTTCACTATGTTGGCCAGGCTGGTCTCGAACTCCTGACCTCCAATGATCCACCCTCTTCAGTGTCCCAACGTGCTGGGGTTACAGGCGTGAGTCACCATACATGGCCTAAAATATACTTTTTTAAAAATCACATCTTTGGAGAGCATTTGTAGTGTTTCACATGAAAGAGCAGACCTGATGCTCTCTTCCAAGGACTTGAGTAATCACCTTCCCTACAAGTCTCCTCACTGAGGGCTGAGCATGGAGTTCTGGAAGATTTGGCCAATGAGGCAGCTCAAGGCTTCTCAGAGGCCAGCTCCATAGAAAAAGGAAACACTGAAGCAAAAGTTCTCTTTGGTGGTGTTATTGCCTCAATTACAATTTCAGATTTATTAAAAATGATTTGGGTGGATTATTGTTTCACAAAATGAAAATAATCACAATCTGCCATTTGTAACAGTAGACTTCTAGATCGCCTTCCTCTGCTGAGACCTGGAAGGCTACTTACATACTTCTGATATATATATAAAATAGATGTACATTTTTATCACGGTTCCTGGCTAATAATTCCCATGGCCCTTATTATAATGCTGGGGTACTTTGGGCCTCAGAAAACAGAATCTCCCTCTCTCTCTGACCTTCTCCTGCCCTCCGTTCACCTGCTCTTTATTCTCCCCAAGGCAAGAACCTTCTCCTGCCTTTCTGTCTCCAATCTGGCCATAAAGAAATTCTCTGACCTACTTTGTCTGATTATAGGTCAAAAAAAAAACCCAAAAAACAAAAAACAAAAACCCTCATTTCAGAAGGAGTTCTGCCTCCTACCCAGGAGGATGGAGGGCTTTACAGAGGGGTCGAGAAGAATCTGGACGGGACTTGCTGGGCTTGCCCACTCAGCCTGTTAGTATCAGATCCTACCCTTTATGTCCAATTACTTTTATACATAGTTATAAATCATGCCTATAACTATCCAATGACGTCTTCAAAGAAGGCCTAAGATGATGGGGTTCAGAGAGCTTCCAGACAGCCAAATATGGGGTTCCCGGAGGATGGCACGCCCAGAGAGGGCACGGAAGCTCTGGGCCCCTCCCCCATACCTCGCCCTGTGCACCTCTTCTTCAGTATCTCTGGTAGTATCCTTTGTAATTACCACTGTGTCTCCCTGAGGTCTTTGAGCCACCCTAGCAAATTAACTGACACCAAGAAGAGAACCGAGGGACCCAATTTAAGTCAGAAGCCCAAGTAAAACAACCGGGTATGTAACTGGCATCCGAATGGGGTGGGGGGCAGTCTTGGGGACAGAGCCCTTAACCTGTGGGATCTGACGCTATCACCAGGTAGACAGCGTCAAAAGTGAATTGGAGGACACCCAGCTGGCGTTCACTGCACACCTGTTGCTTGCCTGGTGTGTAGGGAGAAACTCCCAAACACTGGGCACAGCAGTCCTCTGTTGATTGCTGCTGAGTGAGAATACAGTACCGGTTTAGTGACTCTAATGTGAGACTGGCAGAGAATCACATTCGATTCGATAGAGAACCACCGAACCTCCTAGAAATCACAAGAGCTGCAATGAGAAGAAGCCGCCTCTAACATTCCGCTTATCTGGGCACTTATACCTGGTGGCAGAAAGTGCATTATAAGGTGTACTTAAAGTCGAGTTTGTCTTCACAGATAATGTGATTATTAAACAGCTTAGCAGTTTAACAAGCCCAAGTAAACAATACCCAAGCTGCCATAACACACAGTGTGGGGTCTCCGTTTCCCGCGAGTAAGAGCTCTAGGTACCTCTTGCAGCAGCAGATGCAAAGCCAAGTGAAGCCTCCTGTTAGCACAGTAAGAGTAAAAGCCAACAGTGTCACAGAGAATATGCTCCACTCTGAAACACAAGAAAACCAGACAGGACACAGTTAGAGGCTCTCTGTGGAACGACTTTATTCTGACGATTCACAACAAATATTTCTGAATCGCTACGAGTAAGGGCCGCCTGTGACCTACCGTCTGTAGCAGTATGGAGTTGATAACGTCTCATCAGGCTGGTAGCAAGGTAAAACACAGAAAAATCAAGAACAACCTAAAATTGCCCTACTTTTATCTATTGGGTTTCAGGGCCTCACGGATCATATATTTCATGCTAACCTGGGAACAGAATAATCTGAAATAACTAAAAGTAGTCAGTTACATAGTAATGCCTTTTATATAAACACACACATATGCCACACCAAAATATTCATTCCAGAATGCCAAAAATCACAACCCCCACCCCTAAAAGTTCTGGCTTGGTTTTAATAAAGTGTCTCTATGGCCGTTTATGGCCTGAAAACATTTTTCACAGCCAGAGAACAATTCAGAAACTACTTGACCCTCGTTCTTTCCTCATCCTTGCAGGAATCTAATGTGAAAACCTCTGCAACAGTAATTCAGTGGCAGAGAAGCCCAGTTTAACTATTAGGGAGCAAAGTTTAATAGGCTGGGCATGATGGCTCACGCCTGTAATTCTAGCACTTTGGGAGGCTGAGGCGGGCAGATCATTTGAGGTCAGAAATTTGAGACCAGTCTGGCCAACATGGCCAAACCCCACCTCTATTAAAAATACAAAAATTAGCTAGACATGGTGGCGCACACCTGTAACCCCAGCTACTCAGGAGCCTGAGGCAGGAGAATCGCTTGAACCCAGGAGGTGAAGGTTGCAGTGAGCTGGGACTGTGCTACGGCACTCCAGCCTGAGCAACATGGCAAGACTCTGTCTCAAAAAAAGAAAAAAAAAAGTCTAATTTTATTAAATGTTACAAAATCTCATTGGAATAATGATCCAAGAGCTGGCTATTTTCTGCTTTTTATATAGTATTCAATGGAAACAGAATTTGGCAGTCAGCTCTTATTATCTTTGCTGCCAATTATGTCCATCTGGTTCCCCAAACAACAAATTTACTTAGTAGACTGCCATTAAATTATAATTTTCTCCCCAGAAGGGATCTCAGAGGCACCAGCTTGGCCTGCTGTGGCTCCAGCTTTTGTTGCCTGCCTGTGTGAACAGCTGGAAGAGTGGGCCAAATTCTCTTCTTTACCTCATTCAAGCAGATCCACACCAGGGGCCACTTCACCAGCAAATCACACTGAGCCTCAGCCAAGGCAGGCGTAACCTGCAAATGCAGCCCATGGCCCAGGCAATTCTTTCTTAGAAATGCCACAGTAGTGAGCCGGTTCTGCTCTGCCAAAGGGAATTTTCTCATTAGGAGGTTTTATGTAAAAGCCTAAAGACACCCCAAAAAGTAGATTGTAAGAAGGGTCTTAACTCGCTACCAAGTAAGCTGGTTCACGTGGCTTCAGGTGAGAAAACACTGAAGGTTTTATAGCTGCAAAGCTAGGCAGATAGTTCTTTTTCTCTTCTCTTTTCTCTTTCTTTCCCTCCCTCCTTCCTTCCTTCCTTCCTTTCTTTCTTCCTTTGTTTTTTTTGAGTCAGAGTCTCACTCTGTCCACTCACTGCAGCCTTGACTTCCTGGGCTCAGGCAATTTCCCCACCTCAGCCTCCTGAGTAGCTGGGACTACAGGTGCATGCAACCGCACCCAGTTAATTTTTAAAGACAGGGTCTTACTATGTTGTCCAAGCTGGTTTAGATGTCCCGGCTCCAGTAATCCTCCCGCCTCAGCCTCTTGAGTAGCAGAGGCTGTGAGCATGCCCCACCATGCCTGGCTTATTTTTTCAGTTTTTTGTAAAGATGAAGTCTGACTAGTTGCCCAGGTTGGTCTCGAATATTAGGCAGATTTGCCTGAGAATGAGCTGCCTTAAAGCTCCTCACCCAAAGCCACCTCTGTAGCAGAACTCACCACAGTTGCTCTCTCCATCCCGGATATAACGCTGTATAAGGTTCTCCATCCACAGCTGAGAGCAAATGCAGCGCTTTGTGAGGGGGTCACAGTGGCCATGGCCAGAACACTTCAGAAGGCAACCTGCGGAGCGATGTGCAGGGCTGAGGTCAGCACACAGGAAAGGGGATCCCTGCACTCAGCGTCTTTTCTGTTTTCAGTAGCATAAACCCCAAATAAGTGCATCTTGCTGAATTAAGAGCCTCTTACAGTGTGGACAGGGCTTCTAAACATAGCCTCTCATCGTTGACAATCTCATCAGAAAGCAGATGGCAGAAAAAGCCAATGCATACCACGTAGCAAAAGCCTTAAAAATCTTTACTGGTGGGGCACGGTGGCTCACGCCTGTAATCCCAGCACTTTGGGAGGCCGAGGCAAGTAGATCACTTGAGGCCAGGAATTTGAGACCAGCCTGGCCAACATGGTGAAACTCCATCTACTAAAAATACAAAAAATTAGCTGGGTGTGATGATGTGCGCCTGTAATGCCAGCTACTTGGGAGGCTGAGAGGTTTTTTTTGTTTGTTTGTTTGTTTTCCGAGACGGAGTTTCACTCTTGTTGCCCAGGCTGGAGTGCAATGGCACAATCTTGGCTCACCGCAACCTCCGCCTCCTGGGTTCAGGCAATTCTCCTGCCTCAGCCTCCTTCGGAGCTGGGATTACAGGCATGCGCCACCATGCCCAGCTAATTTTTGTATTTTCAGTAGAGACGGGGTTTCACCATGTTGACCAGGATGGTCTTGATAAGAATCACTTAAACCCAGGAGGCAGAGGTTTCAGTGAGCCACGATCACACCACCACACTCCAGCCTGGTGCTCAAAAAAGTAGCAAAAACATAACAAGAAAATAAGGCTGGCCTAAGAACAGAATTCTGAGTATTTATCTGGAGTGTGGTAGCAATCATTAAGGACATGCCCAAAGATTTATCTACATTGTAGCATTATTTTAAAATGAACCTTAAAATCCATGAACAAGGAACTGGCTGTACAATTATGGAATATATCCAGGGTAGAATACTATGTGGCAATAAAAATCTTTGAGGACTGGCCGGGCGGTGGTGGCTCAAGCCTGTAATCCCAGCACTTTGGGAGGCCGAGGCAGGTGGATCACGAGGTCAAGAGATCGAGACCATCCTGGTCAACATGGTGAAACCCCATCTCTACTAAAAATATGGAAAATCAGCTGGGCATGGTGGTGCTGGGCATGGTGGCGCGTGCCTGTAATCCCAGCTACTCAGGAGGCTGAGGCAGGAGAATTACCTGAACCCAGGAGGCGGAGGTTACTGTTAGTCGAGATCGCGCCACTGCACTCCAGCCTGGGTAACAAGAGCGAAACTCTGCCTCAAAAAAAATAAAATAAATAAAAAAATAAAAATCTTTGAGGACATAATCATAATATATATTTTTTTAAGAGGCAAGGTTTTGTTGCTCTGTTGCCGAGACTGGTCTCAAACTCCTAGCCTCAAGACCTCCTCCCTCCTCAGCCTCTGGCATAGCTGCAATTACAGGCATGTAGTATTGTGCCTGGCTTATATTACAATTTGAACTTAAAAATCAGATTAAACGCCTGTAATCCCAGCACTTTGGGAGGCCGAGGCGGGTGCATCACGAGGTCAAGAGATCGAGACCATCCTGGTCAACATGGTGAAACCCCGTCTCTACTAAAAATACAGAAAATCAGCTGGGCATGGTGGCATGTGCCTGTAATCCCAGCTACTCAGGAGGCTGAGGCAGGAGAATTGCCTGAACCCAGGAGGCAGAGGTTGCAGTGAGCCAAAATTGCTCCATTGCACTCCAGCCTGGGTGACAGAGCAAAATTCCATCTCAAAAAAATAAAAATTTAGTCCATATTATAATTGTGAAAGTCAATTGTATGCAGACACACACACACACGCACACGCGCGCGCGCACACACACACACACACACACACACACACAGAGAAACAAATTAAGTTTTCCCCGCCCAAACTTTATCATGTCGCCGTTAAGTCTCACTTCCCTGGTGTCTACTGAAATGACCACTTCAACCTAACACGTGATTTGTGTTACTCATGAAATGAAGACAGAAACAGTGGGACTGTGAATCATTTTGGTGCCCTGGAAGGGGTGGTGAACAAGGAGCTGAGAAAAGAGGTTCACCCGGAGAAGGCATTTGTGAGCTGCCTTAAATTTCCAAGGAGCTCTGCGGCATTATCAGCACAACCTGGGGCAGGATGTGCAGAGGACATAAATTACATCCACGTGGCTTTTCCAGCCAGTAACGCTGATTTGCCTTTAACATGGTTCTTTCTGCCAACGGCCATTATCTTGTGAGTATAGCCTTAATTTCTGGCCCATAATTATTATTGCTCTCCATTTTTCTTCTAAGACCAAGAGTAGTTGGCAAATGTGTGTTGCAGGAAACGTATTGGAGGAAGAAATGCAGAACAAGTCCCTGGATGCCAATGGGAAGATGTTCACGTCACTCCCCTTCTGTGTTTCCAAAACTTATCCATGATTAGCAAGTCTGATTATTCTGGAATATTCCATAGGAACATACCTGCTGTATCAATCCTCAGGACCTTGAAAAGCAAGAAGTCAGCCTTCTCCTTTGAGAGCCGCATGTGCAGACTTCGGGCCACTTCAGCAGCTTTGAGAACCTTGAAAGGTGGCCCGCTCTGTACGTAAAACACAATCACGGTGCTGCGGAGGAGACAATGGGAGAGGACAGTCATGTGGTCATTCGGTGACTGACATGGTCTGCCCACCGTAGCATCTGACCTGTGAAGTCAGGGAGGTAGAGGGCCACAGCTCTGTGGCTTGCCAAGGACAGGGGCGTATCTGTGAGCCAAGGAATTGACCTGTTTCTATTCACAAAGCCTCTTCAGTCTCAGCGTACAGCTGATCAAAGACAGATCTTCAGATAAAGGAGCAATGTGTCAATTATGTATCAGTTTCTGAAAATCCTAAGCAGAGGGGTCTGGAGAGCTACCCGGTTAGTGAACAAGAATGCATCTTTGTGCTGGGATGTATGAAGTGTTACACCCCAAACTCCATGGGGATGGAAGCTCCTGTGCACAGGCCCCCTCTAGACCTTGCCCTATGTACCTTTTCATCTGGCTGTTCACTTGTATCCTTTAATATATCCTCTGCAATAAATCCATAATGTAAGTTTTAAAAAAGGAACCATGTCTATATGTGTGCAAAAAGACAAATATACACAAAATGGAAACTCGCAGACATGTCTTTCTTTTTACCCTTTTTGAGACATGGTTTACATATCATAAAATTCATCCTCTAAAATGTGAATTTCATGGCGTTTAGTATATTCACAAAGCTGCACAACCATCACCACTATCTAATTTCAAAACATCTTCATCACCCCAGAAACCACACTCATTAGCACCCCTCCCCACTGTCCCTGGCAACCACGAATCTGCTTTTGGTTTCTATGGATTTGCCTCTCCTGGACACTTCAGGTAGAGGGAATCATAGAATACGTGGCCATCTGTGTCTGGCTTCTTTCACTTAGTGTCATGTTGTCAAAGTCCATCCATGTTGTAGCACATATCAGTACTTTATTCCTTTTTATTGCCAAATGATATTCCGTTGTATGAATGTATCACATTTTTTATCCATTCATCAGTCGGTGGACATTTGAGTTCCTTCCACATTCTGGCTATTATGAGTTCATGCTATGAACATTCATATACAAGTTTCTGTGTAGACATAAGTTTTTCATTTTTATTGAGTATACACCTAGGAATGGAATTAATGGGTTATATGGTAACTGTACATTAAGCATACATTAGCATATTGAGGAAGTGTCAAACTGTGTTCCACAGTAGTTGGTTGTACCATTTTACATTCCCACCAGCAATGTACAGTGCTCCAGTTTCTCCACAGGCTCGTCAGCACTTGCTATGGCCTGTCTTTTGGATTCTAGCCATCCTAGTGGGTATGAAGTGATAGCTCACTGTGGTTTTGGCTGGCATTTCCCTGGTGGCTAATGGTGAGCATGTTTTCACGTGCTTATCCGCCATCTGTGTATCTTCTTTGGAGAAATAGCTACTCTAATCTGTAATCATCTCCTAGGGTTGCTGTAAAACATGTCCCACAAAGTGGGTTAAACACCAGAAACCTCTTCTCACAGTTCCGGAGCAATCATCGTGTTCCGTTAGTTTTGGTATTCCTTAGCTATGGAGGAAACCACTCCAGTCCCTGCCTCTGTCATTAAGTGGTGCTCTGTCTGTCTGTGTGCCTCTCTTTGTGTCTCTTGTTCTCTTCTTATAAGAATGGCTGTCATGGCCGGGCGTGGTGGCTCACATCTGTAATCCCAGCACTTCGGGAGGCCGAGGCGGGAGGATCACAAGGTCAGGAGATCGAGACCATCCTGGCCAACATGGAGAAACCCCATCTCTACTAAAAATATAAAAATTAGCTGGGCGTGGTGGCAGGTGCCTGTAATTCCAGCTACTCAAGAGGCTGAGGCAGGAAAATCGCTTTAACCCAGGAGGCAGAGGTTGCAGTGAGCCGAGATCGCGCCACTGCATTTCAGCCTGGCAACAGAGTGACACTCCATCTCAAAAAAAAAAAAAAACAACAGCAGTCATATTGGTTTAAGAGCCCAGCCTACTCCAGTATAACTTCCAACTAATTATATCTGCAATGACCTTATTTCTAAGTAAGGTCACATTCATAGGTACCAGAGGTTAGGGCTGGACTAGATTTTCAGGGGGATATAATTCGACCCGCAACAAGTGTTTTATCATGAAAGGGTGTTGGATTTTGTCAAATGCTTTTTCTGTGCCTATTGAGATGATCCTGTGGTTTTGTCCCTTATCCTATTAATGTGGTTTATTGCATTCTTGATTTTTATACATTGAACCACACTTGCAGTCCTGGGATAAATCCCACTTGGTTAATCCCACTTGGTTATGGTCTATAAACCGTATAAGTTGCTGGATTCAGTGTGATAGTATTTTGTTGTAGATTTTTGCTTTGATATTCACAAGGAATATTGGTCTGTAGTTCTCATTTCTCGTGATGTCTTTGATTTTAATGTCAAGGTAAAACTGGTCTCATTAAATGAGTTGGGAGATGTTCCCTCCTCTTCTATTTTTTGGAAGTTTGTGAAGGACTGTTAATTTTTTAAACATTTTGGAGATTCCACCAGTGAAGTCATCTGGTCTTGAGCTTTGTGGATAGTTTTAACATTACTAATGTAATCTCTTTATTTGTTATAGCTCAATTTAGATTTTTAAGTTATTTTCAAGTGAGTTTTTGTAGTTTATGTCTGTTCAGGAATTTGCCCATTTCATCTAGGTTATCTGATTTGTTGACACACAATGATCCATAGTATTCCTTTATAATCCTCCCCCACCCACAGGGTCTCATTCTGTTGTCCAGGCTGGAATGCAGTGATGTGAACGTGGCTCACAGCAGCCTCAACCTCCCAGGTGATCCTCTCACCTCAGCTTCTTGGGTAGCTGGGACCAGCCTCGATCTGTTGCCCAGGCTGGGGTGCAGTGGTGCAATCTCAGCTCACTGTAACCTCTGCCTCCTGGGTTCAAGTGATTCTCCTGCCTCAGCCTCCCCAGTAGCTGGAATTATAGGCACTTGCCACCACACTCAGCTAATTTTTGTGTTTTTAGTATAGAAGGGGTTTCACCATGTTGGCAAGGCTGGTCTTGAACTCCTGACCTTAAGTGATCCACCCAGCTCATCCTCCCAAAGTGCTGGGATTACAGGCGTGAGCCACTGCGCCTGGCCATCTGGCTAATTTTTTGTGGAGATAGGGTTTTGCCATTGCCTAGGTTGGTCTAGAAGCCCTGGGTTCAAGCGATCTGCCTGCCTTGGCATCCCAAAGCATTGGGATTACAGGCATGAGCCGCTGCACCCAGCTCTTTTTATTTCTGTAAAGTCAGGAGTAACCTGCCTTATTTCATTCCTAATTTTAGTAATATGAGTCTTCTCTATTTTTTTCTTAGTCAGTCTACATAAGATTTATCAATTTTGCTCATCTGCCCAGGAAACAACTTTTGGTTTTTATTTTCAGGCATGTTTTGGATTCAGTATTTGATATTTTACAAGGGAAATATATGATCCATTTTAGAAATAGTTTCTGCGGCCAGGCGCGGTGGCTCAAGCCTGTAATCCCAGCACTTTGGGAGGCCAAGGTGGGTGGATCACGAGGTCAGGGGATCGAGACCATCCTGGTTAACATGGTGAATCCCCATCTCTACTAAAAATACAAAAAATTAGCTGGGCACGGTGGCTCGTGCCTGTAATCCCAGCTACTCAGGAGGCTGAGGCAGGAGAATTGCCTGAACCCAGGAGGCGGAGGTTGCGGTGAGCCGAGATCGTGCCATTGCACTCAGCCTGGGTAACAAGAGTGAAACTCCGTCTCAAAAAAAAAAAAAAGGAAAGAAACAGTTTCTTAGAAAACAATTAGAATATGTTTTAATTTGGTGTTTTTCTAAGTGAACTTATATAGTTCTCTGGAAAACTAACCGAAGTGGATGAGCTGACAATAGCTAGGCAAATGGAGTTACTGTGAATAGTGGGTTTTCATTTCCATCTGCTTTCTCTCCCTCCTCCCACCCCATCCTGGGCTAGATAAGACTTTAAAAATAAAACTCAGCTGGGCGTGGCTGCTCACACCTGTAATCCCAGCATTTCGGGAGGCCTAGGCAGGCGGATCACTTGAGGTCAGGAGTTTGAGACCAGCTTGACCAACATGGTGAAACTCAGCCTCTACTAAAAATACAGAAATTAGCCAGGGGTAGTGTTGGACACCTATAGTCCCAGCTACTCAGGTAGGTGAGGCAGGAGAATCATCTGAATCTGAAAGGCGGAGGTTATAGTGAGCTGAGATCGTGCCACTGCACTCCAGCCTAGGCAACAGAGTTAGACTCTGTCTTAAAAAATAAAAATAATACGTAAGCAAATAAATAAATAAATAAATCCCAATTAAATACAAAAATCTCATAAAAACTAAAGGCCGGAGTTTCAGTCTCATATCCTCCCAGGAGACGGCAAATGGTAGTCAGTGATCCTTGCACATGGAGAGAAGCCTCAGTCCCCACAAGCGTGGGGTGGGGACCAGCCCAGCTGTGAGGCATCCTCTTCTTTTTTTTTCTGAGACGGAGTTTCGCTCTTGTTACCCAGGCTGGAGTGCAATGGTGTGATCTCAGCTCACTGCAACCTCTGCCTCCTGGGTTCAGGCAATTCTCCTGCCTCAGCTTCCCAAGTAGCTGGGACCACAGGCACGTGCCACCATGCCCAGCTAATTTTTTGTATTTCTAGTAGAGACGGGGTTTCACCATGTTGACCAGGATGGTCTCGATCTCTTGACCTCGTGATCCACCTGACCCCTTGCCCGGTTCTGAAGACACCGGAGCTCACAACCGTCTCCCTCTGCCGTTCCCCAGCTCCTTCCCTCAGAGCATTCCCCATCTGCAAACATCTACTGAGAATCACAGGAAGGACCTGAAAGGAGGTGGGCCTTCCTACTACCCTTTGAGCAAAAAAGAATATGCACACCTGTAATCCCAGCACTTTGGGATACCGAGGCAGGTGGATCACAAGGTTAAGAGATCGAGACCATCCTGGTCAACATGGTGAAACCCCGTCTCTACTAAAAATACAAAAAATTAGCTGGGCATGGCGGCGCGTGCCTGTAATCCCAGCTACTCGGGAGGCTGAGGCAGGAGAATTGCCTGATCCCAGGAGGCGGAGGTTGTGGTGAGCCGAGATCGCGCCATTGCACTCCAGCCTGGGTAACGAGCGAAACTCCGTCTCAAAAAAAAAAAAAAAAAAAAAAGCATATGAATGGGATGAAAGTGTGTGCAAAATACAGAAGACACAGAGGGACGAACAGTTTTCTCCTGGACTGGGATGAGGTGAGAGCTGGAACTTTGTAGGGCCGAGGCCCTGCCTTGCATGTGCAGCTCCTACCTGAGATCCGAGTGGGCCCGAATCTTCTGGACCTTGATGTCCGAGTCCAGCACGTTGAGCAGCACAGCCAGCTGCCTCACGAGCGTGTCCTTCCGCTGCTCGGTCAGCTGCCCGGCACCAACCTGCAGGGTCAGCTCCACCAGGCCACTCTTCCTAGGGTCTGGGAAAAGAGAAGGGACAGGATTTGCACAGGCTTTAGCTTATAAGAAGCAAGGTTTCCATAAGAGCTCAAAATTACTCCCATGCCATTTCTACACCTGAGTTGCAGAGCGCAGGGAAATTCTTCTAAGCGTTCAGAGGCCCAGTATGTGGGAGGCCCTTCCCGTGTTGAATCCCAGTTTGTTACTGTTTTTTTTTTTCCAGAAGATAATCAGGTGTACCTAATTAGCCTCTGGGCTAACTGAAAATTTCAGCCTCTTCCTACACTTCCCCAGAAGGAGAATTTTGCTCGTGCCAAGGGCACTGCGCAGTTCCGTTAGCGCTGGGTTGTTAAGGCCGTTTCACTGGTGCTGCCTCTTCCGTGCCGCGGCATGGAGGCCCTTGTGTCACCTTCACACTGGGTCTTTGTCTTCTGGCAGGAAAAGAAAATCTAGTTGCCAGATAACATTCTCTCTTTTTTTCTTTTCTTTCTTTCTTTTTTTTTTTGAGACACAGTCTTGCTCTGTCAGCCAGGCTGGAGTGCAGTGGCGCGATCTATGCTCACTGCAACCTCTGTATCCCTGGCTCAAGCAATTCTTCTGTCTCAGCCTCCCAAGCAGCTGGGATCAAGGTGTGTGCCACCAGGCTCGGCTGATTTTTGTATTTTTTTTAGTAGAGATGGGGTTTCACCATGTTGGCCAGGCTGGTATCGAACTCCTGACCTCAGGCAATCTGCTCTCCTCAGCCTCCCAAAGTGCTGAGATGATAGGCATGAGCCACTGCACCCAGCCAACCAGATAACATTCTCTTTAAAGAGTAAAAAGGCTGGATCTACCTGGGGATACACAATAAGGTGTAAGAGACATCCTCAAAGTGGGTCAGGCCAAGAGCTGGAGCCAGCCACAGGAGGCCTCCCATGCTGGTCACACCTGTCCGCACAAAGACTGCAAAGGCGACCGGCCAGATCATGCATGGCCAGCCCCAGAGCCCAGGAACACACCTGGCTGCACTTCCACAGTGGCAGTGTCCGTGTCCCAGGCTCCCTGACTGTCAGTGACTCGCAGGTGGAAAGCGTACACCCCCTCCACCAGATTCGTAAGCTGCAGCGCCATGCTGTGATCAGAGCCATCAATGACATCCTACGAAAGAACACGATCACAGGCAGTTGTCAATACTCACGCCCCAATTTCTGGCCTTCTGTTGACCCCAGTGTCCCATCTTTCTAACACAGGAATGACTTTCAGAGGGAGGCTGCAGGGGAATGAGGCTGCTGGGATAGCTAAAGACAGGAGAAATCCTCAGCATCTCTTCCCCAGAATGCGCCAGGGGGAGCATCCTCAGTATTTCCTGAGCAGAGTTTACCAAGCACTTTGCAGGAATTATTACCACATAATTAATTGTATGCAACAAAGGGAAAGACCATTTGAATTAGGGCAAGGACCCTGAGAACAAAACACAGGTTTTCTGGGTCCTGTTTTCTTTTTCATTTATTTATTTAGAGAGGGAGCCTTGCTCTGTCACCTAGGCAGGAGTGCAGTGGTGCGATCTCTGCTCATTGCAACCTCTGCCTCCCGGGTTCAAGCAATTCTCCTGCCTCAGCCTCCTGAGTAGCTAGTATTATAGGCGTATGCCACCATGCCCGGCTAATTTTCTGTATTTTTAGCAGAGATGGGGTTTCACTGTGTTAGCCAGGATGATCACAGTTTCCTGACCTTGTGATCTGCCTGCCTCAGCCTCCCAGAGTGCTGGGATTACAGGCGTGAGCCACCACGCCTGGCCCTAGGTCTTATTTTCAGACATAGCTTTACAAAACTCTCATCTTGATTTCACTCATAACATACCATGTTTACCTCAAATAATGCAAGAGCCTGGGTAGAACCCTCTGTTCTGTGTGCTTCTAAGCTCCAAAGAATTAGAGAAGAACCTCCCAGACCCCTGCTAGCAGAAGGGATGATAACAAATAAGTGCTCTGTAGAGACCCACTGTCATTCCATTTACAGGCTCACCCCATCTAGTTGAATCTCTGTACAGAGACCCACTGTCATTCCGTTTACAGGCTCACCCCATCTAGCTGAATCTCTGTACAGAGACCCACTGTCATTCCATTTACAGGCTCACCCCATCTAGTTGAATCTCTGTACAGAGACCCACTGTCATTCCATTTACAGGCTCACCCCATCTAGTTGAATCTCTGTACAGAGACCCACTGTCATTCCGTTTACAGGCTCACCCCATCTAGTTGAATCTCTGTACAGAGACCCACTGTCATTCCATTTAAAGGCTAACCCCATCTAGTTGAATTGGTGCTAATTCTAGAACTGCTTAGAAGGCATAAAGCCTTTTCAGTTCCTCCCCTGTGGCCACTCCTTCAGTGCAGCGCCAAGAGTGAATCTATCACTGCAGCCCTCAGAAACAGCAGGAATGAAGACGTACACAGAGTTGTGTCCTGAGAGGCAGAGTGATGTGATGGGGGCAATGTGCCTGCCAGGCGCTAAGAACCCGGGCGTGTCTAGTTTGATTAGAAATGGATTAACCTTGGCCAAGTCACTCTTCATCTCTGCATTCTGCTTTCTGCATCTGTGAAACGGAAACCGCAATCCCTGACCTACTGACTCATCTGGTACAATGTGAGGAACGGGAATGAATCCACCTAGGCCAAACAGGAAAGATGGAAAAGCTAAGGAGCAGGATGATTCCCGCTGGAAGACGTGACCTCAGAGTCCTTCCAAGCTACGGTTTCCTGCCCCATCCAAAGTCTGCTCAGGAAAAAGAAAGGATTTCAGCTTTTGTTTAAATCTCAAAGCAGCCTGCTGCCCCCAGCCTTGAGAACATTCAAATGTAGAAGCATAAGCACCTTACAGGGAACGTGGGAAGACAGATGAGGTTACAATAGAGAGGCTGCCATGGACTGAACTGTGTCCTTCCCCAATTCATATATTGAAGCCCTAACCCCATGTGATTGTATCTAGAAATAGGACCTATACGGAAGGAGTTAAGGTTCATCGAGGTCATAAGGGTAGGCCCCTGATCCAATAGGATTAGTGTCCTCATAAGAAGAGACACCAGGGCGCTCTGTTCCCCTGCTGCGGGAGGACATGGTAGGAAAGCAGCTGTTTGCAAGCCGGGAAGAAAGACTTTGCCCGAAATGGAATTAGCCAGCAACCTGAGCCTGTCTTTCCAGCTTCCGTAAGGGTGACAGAGTGAAATCCTGCTGTTTAAGGCTCCTTATGCTTACGTCCTTACAATATTCTGCGGTTTGCTATTGAGGCAGCCCAGGCTGACTGGCGCAAGAGGTAATGATAAGTAGTCCAAGTGCCCTTCGCTGTCAGTACTCACTCCAGCTGCTGGACTCTGGCCATCCCGGATCCACAGATAGGACACAATTCCTTGGTCATCAGTAGACTCTGAACCATCCAAAGTAATGGAGTTATTGGGAAGCACAAGAATATGTCTTCCACCAGCCTGGGCTCTGGGAGGGCTATTAGTTTCTAAGTCAAATAGAGCAAAAATGAAAGCAAAGAGACTGATTTAAAACACGGGTGATGGAAGAAGTGTGTCATAAAACACCCACAACTCTTCCACCTTGCAGATACAGTATGCAGACTTTAAATATCCAAAAAAGCGCTATTTTCTTTCCCAAATGCCTATAAAATAATGACAGGCTTCCTTAAAGCTCCATTTGTGCTTAGCTAGCTATAATTTGCGATGAAAAGGTAAAGCAGGTGGCAAGCAATACACTGGGAATTTTTCTAATTTTTCTAATATTGTTATGCTTTTTCCATCCTTGAAAAACAGAAACAATGATCCTACCTACACTTAGGGTGCTAAAAGTGAGAACATTTTAAAATATACTCTGGGTCATTTTGTACTGGCCCACACTATCTGGCCAGAAATATTTCCACTTCAAGTACTGCCAAATCTTGACTCTCTAAGATAAAAAAAATAACTGAACAAAATGTAGGCTGTGTGCAGTGGCTCACACCTCTAATCCCAGCACGTCAGGAGGCTGAAGCAGGAAAAATCACAGACCAAGAGTTTGAGACTGGCCTGGGCAACCCAGCAAAACTCCATCTCTACAAAACATTACAAATTAAAATAATAGCAGTGATAATTCGGCGCTCACCTCTCAGACCAGGTGTTAAATGTAAATGAGGCAAGGCCAGGCACGGTGGCTCATAACTGTAATCCTAACACTTGGATTACAGTTAGAGGCTGTAATCAAGTGATTTCAGCCTCAGAGGCTGAGGCAGGAAGAGCACTTGAAGCCAGAAGTTCAAGACCAGCCTGGGTAGCAAGACCCCGTCTCCACAGACCCAAATAATTAAAATTATTAGCTGGGCACAGTGACACACACCTGTAGTCCCAGCTCCTCAGGAAGCTGAGGTGGGAGGATCACTTGAGATCAGGGGTTTGAGGCTGCAATGAGCTATGATCGCACCACTGGACTCCAGTATGAGCAACAGAGCGAGACCCTATGTCTATTTTTAAAATAAAATAATGCGGCAACGTAAGAGCTATTTCTATGTAAGAGCTTCAGAAAAGAGAGGCCAGGGGAGCACTAAGAAGACTGAGGCAGGGTGGGGAGACCACAGTTAGACGCAGCGTCCATTGAAGATGAGGCTGCCGTGAGGCAAATCCTGCTTGTCTAGATGGGGCTCTGGGGCCCAGCCTGATCCCTCCAATTTCCCCATAGAAACAAGGCAATGTGCCTGTACAGACTGTTCTCTCTACTTTTATGTATGGTTAAAAATCTCTACAATAAAATCGTTTTAAAAACCCTAATCTGTGTCACTTTGCTATTAAAATTGCTTCAGGCTCTCCCAGCTGCCCAGAGGATAAAGTCCAAAGCCCTAGGCATGGCCCATGGCACATACAACCCTCCATGGCAGAGTCTGTGCCTCAGGCTGCTGCCACTCTCCCCGTGTCCCACACCCCTGCCATTCCACAAAGCTTGGACCTTTCCATCCGGCCCGGCTGTTACGCTCCCCTGCCCTTCAACTCGTAGTGAGCATCCATTCACTGATTCTTTCAACATCTCTGATTTGCCGTGAGTCTAGCACTTGCTATACTTAGGATACGGGGATGTCCGAAGCAAAGGCACTCAGGCAGCTCACAGTCAAATGGAAGACAGATGAGGAAACAGTACCTAAAGCAGTACTGCCTCGTCTAGACCACAGATTCCACATTCAGAAACAATACGGAATTTGAAAACATCTCTTTTCTTGAATTTCCAAGGGAGAAAGAAATGAAAAAGCGTAATGGTGTCATTTGGACAGGGGTCGGTCATCGCTGGCAGTCGCAGAGGAAACGTGATGTCGTTGGAAGATACGCTTCGCGATAAAAGGAAAGCCTTCTTGCAGAAGGCAGCAGGAGACAGCTCACGGGAGCAGAAGCGAGCCGGCTTTTTTTGGCCAGGCAGGGGTTCGACATCTGCTGTGAAGAAATAAGCAAACGCCAATGTCTCTGAACAGGCGTGACCCGGCTGATGGCCCTGCAGACCCAGGGTGGAGCAGGCCCAGCCCCGTCCACCTCAGACCCACTCACCCTTCTTCACGGCCACGGTGAGCGTGGACGTGCTGCTCAGTCCCTGCCGGTCTTTCACTGTCAGGCGGAAGTGGTAGGTCCCCACCTGGAGACCGGTCACGGTGGCTACCGCTCTGTCAGCGTTTCCCATCTCCACTGCACTGGGGCCTCTGGAACACACGGAAGCCGTTACCGCGAGGGAGGAGGCTGGGCTCTGAACATGACAGGCATGTGACTTGTACGCTCATCAGTGTTTTGTTCCGGCTACAACATATACCATTCAGAGAATTCTGAGAAAACTCAATTCATCTGTACTCCCTAGTTCAGTGTAGAGTCACAAGCTAAACCTATTTCAGACGGAGTCTGCTGGATTACCGGGAAGAGGATATTTGTTCTCCATTTTTTTTAAGTCAAGCTGCCATTGAAATCTTCTCTCCTTGGAAAATGGAGCCTTAGAAATGACTCCCATTTCTTCTTTGAGTAAAATTAGGTTAAATCGTCCTGTATCTTTAGGGAGAGCATGGAGGAGGAGGGAATAAGCCAGAGAAGCCCTCTCCTAAGAGAGAAGCCACAGTGCAGTCATGAAGACGGGGGCTTGTCAACAGTACCGAGGCGGGTCCAGGCTCTTTCTCTGACTATCTGGGCAACCTTAGTCTGTGTGGTCTCTTTAGTGTCACAAGCCTCAGTTTCTTCAACTTTAAAGAGGAATAAGATTTTTTTTTTTTTTTTTTGAAACGGAGTTTCGCTCTTGTTACCCAGGTTGGGGTGCAATGGCACGATCTCGGCTCACCGCAACCTCCGCCTCCTGGGTTCAGGCAATTCTCCTGCCTCAGCCTCCTGAGCAGCTGGGATTACAGGCACGCGCCACCATGCCCAGCTAATTTTTTGTATTTTTAGTAGAGACGGGGTTTCACCATGTTGACCTCGTGATCCACCAGCCTCGGCCTCCCAAAGTGCTGGGATTACAGGCTTGAGCCGCTGTGCCCGGCCAAAAAGGAATAAGATTCTTATTTATCTCTTACAAGCTGATACAGGGTTCTATGAGACAGAGCATGTAAAGCTCAGAAAATGTTAGATGACATGGGTCACCCTTACACTCTGCTCTTCTGCTATCTCCAGTCCCTGCAGGGTGGGGTAAGTGTAGACAGGATCTTACACAGGTTTTCCTGAGCCTCTTCTGCCATGAGCTGGTCTCACACCAGGACAGCCCTGTTCCCCTGCCCCGAGCTCCGCCTCCCTCCACTGTCAATGATGTCCACCCACATTTAATGTCCTCTTCAACCAATACCGCCCAGCCACTTCTAGAAACGTGCTTCAATCCTGACTCCTCAAAACACTCGAGATGGCTGTTTACCGCAGATCCTGCAGAGAAGGGATAATATGAGCATTCCACATGGGCGTGAATCTAGCCCGGTGGTGGGACAGGCTACCTGATGTGCTCCCAGCGGTAGAAGACGATGCCGTGGTCATCGCTGCTGCGGCTCCCATCCAGGGTGGCACTTTGCACTGGGAAGATCAGCTCTTTATCAGGGCCAGCCACAGCCACTGGAGGTCTGTTGTTTTCTGGGATTACGGAAACAGTGTGAAAACGTATTATCTCTTTGCATTAAGTCTGCAATCCCGTGATTTCTTGATTTAAGCAAATCACTCATCTTCAGAGCAGGCAGCCATTAGAGTCCTGGAGTGAAGCACTGCAGGCTCCCAGCTGATCCAGGAGTTGAACAGTTCAAGTTCAAGTTACAGGCAGCCAAGAAACACTGTCTCTAATACACACATCTTTGGTTTCTTTAAAAGATCTTCAGTCACAGGGATGGAGGAAAGGGAAAAAGGGTGGAAGAAGAGAGGAAAGAAGGGTTAGGGAGGAAGAAAACAGAGGAAGGAAAGAAGGAAGGGAGGGAGGAAGGGAGACAGAGGAGGGAGGCGACATGACAGACAGGGTGGGGGGACATCCATGTGAAGAGACCTGCTTCCTCAGGTAGGGCTTACTTCCTTTTGTCTCTGTAGCCTCAGTGCTAACATTTTAAATTAAATGTTGAACAAAAGTAAAAGATATAAAGTATGGCTGATATTGGCGGGGCATGGGAGCTCACACCTGTAATCCCAGCACTTTGGGAGGCCGAGGCAGGAGGATCACTTGAGGCCAGGAGTTTGAGACCAGCCTGGCCAACATGGCGAAACCCTGTTTCTACTAAAAATCCAAAAATTAGCCAGGCATGGTAGCACATGCCTGTAATCCCAGCAACTCAGGAGGCTGAGGCAGGAGAATCATTTGAACCTTGGAGGCAGAGACTGCAGTAAGCCGAGTTTGTGCCACTGCACTCCAGCCTAGATGACAGAGTGAGACTCTCTTGAGGAAAAAAAAAATTGCTGATATTTATATAAATAGATGAAATATCTATTAACAAGTAAAAGATCCAGTTGTGGTGGTTCACGCCTATAATCCCAGCACTTTGGGAGGCCAAGGGTGAGAGAATTGCTTGAGCCCAGGAGTTTGAGACCAGCCTGGGCAACAGAGTGAGACCCTGTCTCAAAAAAAAAAAAGTCAGGTAGTCAAAAGCCATGGCAGCCATTACCCAATGTCCGGACCACACCACAGACCCAGTGACCCTACTCACTGCAGGACGGTGGTCTCCCTGGCTTTAGGACAGAGTAATGGGGTGACATACATTTACAAAGCCCTTTAGGATGGAGCCCCTGGCTCGCTGGGATCATTTAATGTCATTCCAGTGCCCGCCCTCCACACCTCGTCCCATTCCCACACCTCTACCTCTTTTCTCTCTCTTCAGCCATAGTAATTCCTTTTCATCTTCGAATGTATGGGACCCCCTTCCCTGGCGCTCATGCACACTGTCCTGTACTGTTCGAATGTACGGGACCCCCTTCCTTGGCGCTCATGCATACTGTTTCCTCTGCGGAGAACTCTTCCTCTTGCCCTGCACTGCCCACCCCTCCCCTTCTTCACCGACTGTGTCCTGTGCTTCAACCCTGAGCTCCTGTAAGAGCTCTGTATGGATGCGTCACACCCAGGCGAGCGCTCCTTCTTTGGAGTCCTGTAACGCCCTGTGGTTAGAAAAGCACCGATCACATAGTTTTATGTGAACTTCTCCAGAAGCCCTGCAAGGACAGAGCTCAAGTCCATCTTCTTCAGTTCCACATCCCCAGGTCTAACTGACAGCCCTTTTTATGTATTAGCAGCATAAATACGTGGTCTACAGTTGAGTATAATCTCATCGCTACCACTTTGACTCAGGGGTGGGCAGAGGCCTGCGTTTTCAGGAAACAGCTAATCAACAGTGACGCTGAACTGGAACATGTTCCCCAGGGTCGGGCTACATCTGAGTGTCAGGCCACACATGGGAACCAGCCCCTTCAAGACCCCTGGAGCTCTCTACAGAATGAGGCACGGATGGAAGCGTCCACATGGCAAATCGGAGCCCACAGCAGTGCTGTGGATGGTTCTCACTTCATCCTTCATACCACAGATTACAGACAGTCGTGGCAGGATTTAGAACCTCAAAACGAAATTAGTTTCATATGGATCTTCAGCAGCCAGAGGCCAGTAGCACCAAGTGTGGCATCTTCAGAGCCCAGAAGCCCCGCTATCATTTGTGCTTTAATATCCAAGGCCGATCTCTTTCCCCTCCACCTACCAGGCAAGACGCTCACAGTCACCATAGCAGTAGACTGTTGCCTTGAAGAATCTGTCACCATCAGCTGAAATGTATAATCTCCTTCCTGCATTGCAGATAAATGAAGGAATGGTGTCTGTACTCCCTAAGTAATCACAAATGCAAAAATAAAAACAAACAAAAAAAGTTAAAAAGCACAAGTAAATAGTATGACAGAATGAAAACTAATGATTTTACTTAATACAGAGATCCTGCTCAAAAGACAAACGTGTTTGGCCGGGTGCGATGGTTCACATCTGTAATCCCAGCACTTTGGGAGGCCAAGGCAGGTGGATCACTTGAGGTCAGGAGTTAGAAAGCAGTCTGGCCAACATGATGGAACCCCATCTCTACTAAATATGTATATTTAAAAAAATCAGCTGGACACGGTGGAGGGTGCCTGTAATCCCAGCTACTTAAGAGGCTGAGGCACAAGAATCACTTGGAACTTGCGAGGTGGAGGTTGCAGTGAGCTGAGATTGTGCCACTGCACTGCAGCCTGGGTGACAAAAAAAAAAAAAGAAAGAAAAAATGTGTTGGTCCTCAGGAAAATGTAACCTAAAGTCTACCATGCATCCTCATACACTGTTGAAGGAGTGTAAATTAGTATGTGCTTTTTGGAAGCCAATCTCAAAACAGCTATTAAAATATTAAATAAGCACATCCTACAACCCAGTCATTTGACTTCTTAGTATCTATTCTAGAGAAATGCACAAGGGGACTCGCCCATGGATGTTGACTGAAGCACAGTCTGTCACAGCAAAACATGGAAACAGTCCACATGCCACAACAGGAGGGCGGCCAAGCACCCTGCAATCCACTGAGGAGCGCTGGTCCACAAGAAAGAAGCTGACTAACGCCCTTCTCAGCCTTAGCCGACCTGCACCCAGGTAAAGAAAAATTTAAATTAAATTAAAAATAAATTAGTTTAAAATCATGAGGCAGGTTTATAAATACTAAAATGGAAAATGCCAAAGACACGTTAAGCAAAAAAAAAAAAGAAAGTTGGGTTGTATTCAAAAGCAAATGGCAAAAAAAAATTGTGGAACAATGCATACAGTTTGAAAGATATTGCTGCATGTACACACACACACTTACACACATGGAAGGGATTCTGGAATTATACACGTTAAACTGATAAAAGTAATTATCTCCAATAAGGAGAACTGGATGACAGTGGTGATCAATTTATTTGAACTTATTTTACCGAAATGTATTTGAGCTTTTGTATTCTAACCACAAGAGGCAATTCATTTATTACTTTTGTAATTGGAAATAATTTTTTGCCTCCAAACTGATCTGGTATGTGAATGACTCTGCACACAATGTGAAGGAATGCTGTGGCAAATGGCAACTGAGCAGACTGCTGTGTCTCACCCACGTCCCCAAGGCAGCCATGTTTCAGGCAATTGCAAAGGCTTCACTTCCTTCCCCAGCAAGAGCACAGCCTCAGCAGGCGGCTTGGCACAATTTTTAGATGAATATAAAAGAGGCTGATTCGCAGACCTCATCTTCGTGATTGCTCCAGTTAATACAGAGCATCACCCCTTTGGACATCTTAACCAATCAAGCATAAGGCAAGAAGGCTGTGACTGTGGATATGCTTTGGAAAGGAAGAGAGAGGGTGTCTGACAGCTGGGCTGGTGCGTAGAGGTGAGGCTCACAGTGCGGCCCAGCTGGGCTGCTTCGTAGAGGAGAGGCTCACAGTACGGCCCAGCTGGGCTGCTTCGTAGAGGTGAGGCTCACAGTGCGGCCCAGCTGGGCTGGTGCGTAGAGGAGAGGCTCACAGTGCGGACCAGCTGGGCTGCTGCGTAGAGGTGAGGCTCACAGTGCGGCCCAGCTTTCAGGAACTTTGGATACATGTGCAGTATGCATGGATGAATGCTGGAGTGTTAGCTTTGAATGCATAATTCCTAATAATTAAGTAAAAGAAAATTCGAATTTTTTTTTTTTTTGAGACGGAGTTTCGCTCTTGTTACCCAGGCTGGAGTGCAATGGCGCGATCTCAGCTCACTGCAACCTCCGCCTCCTGCATTCAGGCAATTCTCCTGCCTCAGCCTCCCGAGTAGCTGGGATTACAGGCACGCGCCACCATGCCCAGCTAATTTTTTGTATTTTTAGTAGAGACGGGGTTTCACCATGTTGACCAGGATGGTCTCGATCTCTTGACCTCGTGATCCACCTGCCTCCGCCTCCCAAAGTGCTGGGATTACAGGCGTGAGCCACTGCGCCTGGCCTAGAATTTTTTTTAACCATGAAAATACAAAATATCCCATCTTTCTGTGTTGTATCCAACCCCCCTCTGAATCAGAATTTTTTTTTTTTTTTGAGACAGAGTTTCACTCTTGTTACCCAGGCTGGAGTACTATGGCGCCATCTCGGCTCACCGCAACCTCCGCCTCCTGGGTTCAGGCAATTCTCCTGCCTCAGCTTCCTGAGTAGCTGGTATTACAGGCACGCACCACCATGCCCAGCTAATTTTTTGTATTTTTAGTAGAGACAGGGTTTCACCATGTTGACCAGGATGGTCTCCATCTCTTGACCTCGTGATCCACCCGCCTCGGCCTCCCAAAGTGCTGGGATTACAGGCGTGAGCCACCACAACCGGCTGAATCAGAATTCTCAACACAACAGAAGCAAACAGAGCACTTGCTACAACCCCTAGGTAGAGATGGACACCACCGAGAGGGCTCTCCAGGGATATCCAGACAGCTCATGGCTCTTTGGTTCCGTAAATCTACCCAGTCACTTTTAACCCCTTATAGTTTCAAAGCATGTTCCAAGAATACTGGAAGGTTAAGCAGATAAGTTTCCATGGAATATCTGATTTTAACTTAAATACTAATGAGCAATGTATCTTGGACAGGCGAGGCAAAATTTGAAGAAGCAAAGGAAGCTGGAAATGTAAGGTCCTAGGTTTTGGTTTTTTGGTTTTTGTTTTGTTTTGTTTTATTTTTTTTAACAAAACTCTCAAATAATAACATAACTTCAAAAACACCAAGCTGGTTAGCCACAAAAACAGATAGCTTTGCCTATCACAAAAAGAAGAATAAACAAACAGCTCATACACACAACAGAAGTTTCAAGATTATTATGTTGTTAGAGAAATACACTGAAAAGGTTTGAACAAATCAAAAGGTGGATATAAACAGGGTCCTGAAAAGCAAGCAGAGGATGCAGACAGGGAGCAGGGAGTTCTACAAACAGGAGAAACAGAGTAAAAAACCCGATTCTGATAATGAGGCTTAGATTCCATTACTTCTAAGGTTGCTCCCAATACTAAAATATTCCTCTAACAGATGTGAGACTTTTCTCAAACTGATCTCAAGATCTAATTGTCAACACACAACCAACTGGTTGCTGTCCTGTGCTTATGTAAGTGGGTGAGGGGAAAAGGTGTAAACTTGGAAGATTTGTGAGCTTAGGTCCTTTTCTAATAGTTGTGATATATCAGATAATTTCACAAAACAAATTATCTAAATTTAACTGCCTACCCCAACCAATAGCAGATAGATAGATAGATAGATAGATAGATAGATAGATAATAGACAGACAGACAGGTGGACGGATGACATATAGACAGACAAGAGTCTGAAGGCAGGATGGAGAACTTGCCTGCATGGCCACATGCTTGCCCTCGCTCCCAGGACCCAGCGACCACTCATAGAAAACAATCTGGTGGTCGTCACTGCTCTGGTTTCCATTCAAAGTGATGGAGTTTTGAGGCAAAGTTATGGTGTGATTTGGTCCTGCATTAGCAACTGGTGGGAAGTCCACAGCATTGTTGACAATTAGGGCTGCAGTTGTGGCATTAGTGGCTCCATCTGAGTCTGTAACTGTCAACCTACAGAAAGGAGAAGAATCCATAGTTGCAAGAACATGCCAGGCTGGGCACAGTGGCTTGTGCCTGTAATCCCAGCACTTTGGGAAGCTGAGGTAGGAGGACTGCTTGAGCCCAGGAGTTCTGAGCCCAGCTGGGCCACAGAGTGTGACCCTATCTGTATTTAAAAAAAAAATGGGTGTTGTCACACATACCCGTAGTTCTAGCTACTTGGGAGGCTGAGGTGTGATCTTTTGAGCCTGGGAGGTCAAAGCTACAGTAAGCCGATATTGCTCCACTGCACTCCAGCTCAGGCAGCACAGCAAGAGACTGTCCCAAAACACAACCATAAAAAAAAAAGAAAGGCAGACCAAAAAAATAATTGCCAAATCTCAAGGTACACTTAGGTCAATTTATTCAGTTCATGGAACAGTTCTCAGACCAACTTAGAACAGGTATAAACAGAAATTTAAGGAGGAAGCAAAGATAAACACACAGACTTGATATTTCTGTTTGATTTTGTTCCTGTTGACTATTTTATTTTTAGTTCATAACATATTGATGTTAGAGTTTAACCTTTATGGATTTCTGACTAGTCTTTGAGATGCCGGGTGAAAAAACCATCCTCAACCAACATAGACGCCGCTCTCTGGTAACGGAGACTAAAAATGGGTCAGGTTTAAGTTCTGCCTTCAGGTTGAGCATACAGACAGAAAATCACTCCTGAATTTTCAGCTACAAAGCTTTTTAATTTTTTTTTTTTACTTACAATAGAAAGTTTATTTTTTGTTCCAGTGTTTTTTCCTTAAAAACAAATACCAAAAAACAAAACAAAACAAAAAGCTGATCACAGTTTGCTGAAAACAGCCAGTTTTTAAGCAGTATTTGGGCAGTATTTGAAACTTTGTTCACAAAAACATACATCACTGAAGCTGCGCTTATAAGAGCCGCTTCCAGAGTTCGTGCAAAGGGTCCTACAAAGGCACGCAGGGACACACCGCTTGGAGTCACAGTTTTCGTCACAGAGTCACTAGTCACTACACGTCGAACAAGTCATGTCTCATCAAGTCTCCTCTACAACAGCATTAATTACACATATTATGTTTTCAGGATACACCTTGCAGAGCACTGTTAGGATTAAGCACTTTCACATGTGAACCAAGGCTCACGCTCTGCAAAGAGAAGTGCACTCACCTTCCTGCACTAAACTGATGCCTTTTTGTGTGCGTGTGAGACACAGTCTCGCTCTGTCGCCCAAACTAGAGTGCAGTGGCACGATCTCGGCTCACTGCAACCTCTGCTTCCCGGGTTGAAGCGATTTTCCTGCCTCAGCCTCCTGAGTAGCTGGGATTACAGACACACACCACCACACCTGGATAATTTTTCTATTTTTGGTAGAGACAAGGTTTCACCATCTTGGCCAGCCTGGTCTCAAAATCCTGACCTCATGATCCACCCGCCCTGGCCTCCCAAAGTGCTGGGATTACCGGAGTCAGCCACCGCACCCGGCCCCACTGATTCCTAATGTGGCCCTGAGAACAGTGAATTCACAAATAGGTCACTTCATCCTTCTACATCAAAGATGGTGGTAGGGGGCAGTGATGATGCTAAGTGAGTATCAGTAGGCATATGACAGTGAAGCTGTGGCGGAACACAGGCCTTCCTCGCAGGGCGGGTACACGCGGGGCCTTCCTCGCAGGGCGGGTACACGCGGGGCCTTCCTCAAAGCGTGGGTACATACGGGGCCTTCCTCGCAGGGAGGGTACACGTGGGGCCTTCCTCAAAGCGTGGGTACACGCGGGGCCTTCCTCGCAGGGCGGGTACACGCGGGGCCTTCCTCAAAGCGTGGGTACACGCGGAGCCTTCCTCGCAGGGAGGGTACACGCGGGGCCTTCCTCGCAGGGAGGGTACACGCGGGGCCTTCCTCGAAGCGTGGGTACACGCGGGGTTTTCGTCTCAGGAAGTACACGTAGGGGGCACCTGTGCATCCTGAGCTTCCTTCCACACTATGCCTCACACTCCACACAACCAAGATCCAGCTTCTACCCTGGCTCTGACAGCAAACCAAACACCTAAAAGTCCTTCCTTCTCAACCAGGCTGAGTCAGGACACCTTCTGGGCCCTTTAGAAAATTTCTTCCTGGGTTAGCAGCAGTAACCTCCTCAATCAGATGGTAAAGCATAATTAAATAGAAATGAATCAAATGAATCTCATAAAGTGTATTTCACTATATACAAATTTTACCCCAATAAATAAATAAAGTTCATATTGAGGAGGATATCAGAGTTTCCAGCAGCATCCAACCAAAACCCCCATGAAAGCCAAATCTCCTCTCTTGATCAAAATAAGAAGTGCAGTGTTTTATATGCATTAAAGAAACAGTCAAAATTTAAGTCGCAGGAAGCACAGTAAAGGCAGGACCCACGTGCCTGAAAGTGTAGTTACCAGGATCCAGGTGAGACAAGCGTAAGACGGGGGAGTCAACGGAAGTCTTCTCTTCTACAACGGGCCCGCTTATCTCTTCCCAGTGATAACTCACTATTTCAGTGTCATCTGTACTTTCTAAAAGATTAGGAAATAAAGACAAGAATGAAATACAAGACGAGGAAAACTTAGGTTTTGTAATTTGATGACTGCGTATTTAAATTCATTTGCATATGAAATTATATACTTGCCTAGAACTCAATTGCTATGTACTGTATATTAGAAGGAGGTACTTTCCTACTCCCGAAATTATCATTGCTATTTTTCTCCTGGATTGCCACCAGGTTTGAGCGAGGCTGTTCCCACTCAGCTGAATATTTAAGAAGCACAGTGACAGATGCTTTTGCTTTTAAAAAACAGGAGCCAACGAAATGCAGCACATGGAAATGCTACTTCCGCTCACCTCAACTACAGCAGGTGGGCTCCTACTGATCGCTGTGAATAGGCATCTGAACTGACAGGCTCAGACAGACTCGAGGTGCTTTTCTAGAGCTTTTAAAAACATCTTTTACTACCTTCATTACTAAGGGGTAAATCCAGAGAAACGCCATATGCCTACATAAACATTTTCCATTTCTACTTTAAAAGTCAACAAACAAAATGTACCATGCGGATTCACAGAAACTTAGACCTGGAAGCGGGTGGGTTTCATCTAATCCATTTAAGGAAAGAGCAAGTTTGTGTGACAGATTAGTGACCCTGAACAGTTTCCTGGAAGTAAGCCAAAGTCAATCAGAGGAATCAAACTGCGATCCATTTCCATTTAAAATCTACTTTATTTTCACATTGCTAAGAAAGTTCTTTAGGGCTTGGCCACTTGATCGGCAATTACTGTGAAATATGGGCTATATTTGAATAGATGCAAATCGTCATGTCAAGGTGCTCTCTGTACATTTGCAGGCTTGCAAAATAGAGCAGCTTTAGCGGCTAACTAGTATTCTCCCGATAACCAAGTGGCTCTCCTTGTTAGCGGCTAACAAGAATTCTCCCAAGTATTCTCCCATTCTTCTCTCTACAGGATTTGGTATTAGCTTTGTGATTAAATGTCCATAAAACGCAATTACCTGGTACACTGATAAAGTTGAACCTAGTCAATCACAGGATGTTTTCAAAATATATTTACACAAACATCTGTAGTCACTCAGGGGCCCCTTCCACATATACTCCAATAGAAGAATGAACTATGAACTAATAATTTAAAATACCACACTTCCTCACTGAAGACACCCTTTCTAAGAGTTGTTAAAAGTGATATTCCCAGGCCAGGTGTGGTAACTCACGCCTATAATCCCAGCACTTTGGGAGACTGAGGTGGGCGGATTACGAGGTCAGGAGTTCGACACCAGCCTGACCAACATGGTGAAACCCTGTCTCTACTAAAAATACAAAAATTAGCCAGGTGTGGTGGCGTGCTCCTATAATCCTAGCTACTCAATAGGTTAGGGCAGGAGAAGTGCTTGAACCCAGGAGGCAGAGGTTGCAGTGAGCCGACATCGCACCACTGCACTCCAACCTGGGTGACAAAGAAAAACTCCATCTCAAAAAAAAAAAAAAGTGATTTTCCCATCTGGTCGGGGGCACTTCCCCTCCTGAGGATCACAGGAGCTCCCTCTGGCATCTAATTAATTCTTTTAAAATAATCTTCTAAAATAAGTTATATACATAAAGATGCATTTACATAGTGATTTTCCAACTGCTAATCATATATTCCAAACCAGAAGAAGACTCCTCAATGGATGCTCTATCCCAATCACATGGCCAGGCCCTAAAGAACTTTCTAATAGAATAGACAAAAGCTGAAGCGAAAATAGGCACAGAACAGAGAAGCTAAAGGAACTAAAGAAGGCATAAAACTGAGGAAGGAAGTGATCGTTTATCAGAGTAAGAGCCTGTAAGTCCTCCCAGCCTTGAGGCAGAGCACCCACTACACTTCCTAGCATGTAGAGAAAAAAAAAATCCCTAAACTATCACAGGATACGCACGGCTGCCATCAATGAGGGCTGACGTCAAAGGCAGAGCGAGCTCTTGCATTTGGGGAGAAACAACAGCTACAGGTGGTAAGTTGACTCTTCTGGCTGTAACCGGGAAAAAAAGGGCAGTGACTGAGCCCACGCTGTGTATGCGCATGTCATGACCCACATAAAATTATCTGCTTTCAAATGATTATAAATGTCTTGTCAAGAAGGTGTTTACCCTACAGGCCTCAACTGTGGAGAGCACTTTTTAAAGTCGGGAGTCTCTCTGTGAATTTCAGGAGCTTCTCTGTACATTTTAGACTTTTGAATGTAAGCCCAGGCTCAGTCAAGATAGGCAGTAATAACCAAGGGGCTGGTCACAGAACATGACCAGTAATTCCAGAGCAGGAGCAAGGGGTTACAGCTCCAGCTCCTGGGATTAACAGGATCTTCAATATCTGACTAAAGGCCAGCCTCCACTCCCAATCATGCTTCAGCTGTAATAAGAACCAGGCAGAATATGCAAAAGATAGAGCTGTCAGGTCCTCAGGCTGGGCTCAAGTTGGTTCGGGGGAGGTTCACCTTAATTGTGTAGGTTGTGCTCTCAGCACAGGTGAGGGGGTGGTGGAGGCTGAAAGCCAGCCCGTTCCACTCACCAAGCCAGGGCTGTGCCCGCCCAGCCCAAGAACCGCCCATTTCTAATTCACATGAATGCACTGACCGATGAGCACACATTTTCCCCTGACCTCTTAGTTGCTCCGTTGAATGTATTTAACATGCCCCCTGCTCCGAAGGTGAAGCTGACCCGTGGAGAGTGGAGAGTGGGCAGAAGTTAGGGTGGATGGAGTAATTGTCTGTTAGAGAGGGCTGAGCAAGATTCGCCACCATTCAAGAGCAGCCAGCAATAACCTTGTCAAGCAAGTACTAAGTGTTATACAGAAAGTAAAACACAACAAAACAAAACCATAATCTTCGCATGTTTTCTCTACAATAGAGTCTACTATAAAATAGGTTTTCTTTCTCTCTCTCTCCCTGGATAGACAGATAGACAGTCATCCAGGCACCAAAAATTGAGATAAATGTGTGCGACAGGAGGCCATTCTCCTACACAGGCTTACCAGGCTTAACAGTGACATTGACAAATGCTTCTCCAAAGGCATTTTCACTAGAAACAGCGACTTTGAAGACATAAAGTCCGACAGACAACTGTAACATAAAGAAAAGTTACACAAGTCAACTTGCAAAACCTATGATGGGTCCATTACCTAGTAAAAGCTAACATGTCCCAGAAGCCACACTCCTAAAGTCGGCACGGAGAAGCGGCTCAGCAGAGAGGCTCATCTGGATCTGTCAAGAGGCTGCCACGTTTGAAGCCTGCATTCCAGAACACGGAGGATCACCTAGACAGGCCTTTAGCTTCGCTGCAGAGGGCCTCACAGAGGCCTAAGTGAGGTAAACCAGCAGAGGGCAGCAGTTCTCAAACGTGTGTGTGGGAACCAAGCATTTTTACCACCTAGCTCTGGTGGGTTGGCTGCAGCTGGCTGGACGCCACACTTTGAGAACCAGAGCTCAGTGACATGGGGATGATGCAAGTCCATGCCGCACCATTAGCTGCGTGGTCCCAGGAGACGAAGCCAACATAATCATCTGGCAGGAAAGCAGACCTCTAGCTGCAAAGTCAGTTTATAGAATCTCCTAGGCCAGAAAGACGGTGTGTTTCTTGTGAATGCTTGTATCCTACAGCAATATGGGATAGGGCGATCTGTGACCTGGGATGGAATTATTGGCAACTCTAGAGATGTGCCTGATTGAGAACCAGAGATAAGTTGAATGTACTTAACACTGCAAGGAGAGCAGGTGTTAGAACAGGTTTTAACCTCACTGCGATGCCTGTGGGACACCCAGACTCTTTTCCCCAAGCTGAGATATACCAAGTAACTCAAATCAAGAAAAGCCGTCCGATGCCTCTTAACCATCTGCCTGCTTACCTGCACAGCTGAAGCTTTATTCATTCATATCCTTCTTTTGATCTTACCATAAGAAAGACACTTACAGCCAGGCGTGGTGGCTCATGCCTGTGATCCCAACACTTTGGGAGGCTAAGGAGGGTAGATCACTTGAACTCAGAAGTTCCAGACCAGCCTGGCCAACATGGTGAAATCCCATCTCTACTAAAAATACAAAAAAATTGGCCGGGCGTGGTGGTGTGCACCTGTAATCCCAGCTACTCAAGAGGCTGAAGCAGGAAAATCACTTGAACTCAAGAGGCGGAGGTTGCCATGAGTTGACTGAGCTACTGCACTCCAGCCTGGACAACAGACAACGGAGTGAGACTGTTTCAAAAAAAAAAGAGGCCGGGCGTGGTGGCTCACGTCTATAATCCCAGCACTTTGGAAGGCCGAGGCAGGTGGACCACAAGGTCAAGAGATTGAGACCATCCTGGTCAACAAGGTGAAACCCCGTCTCTACCAAAAATACAAAAATTAGCTGGGCATGGTGGTGTGCGCCAGTAGTCCCAACTACTCGGGAGGCTGAGGCAGGAGAATTGCTTGAACCCAGGAGGCAAAGGTTGCGGTGAGCCGAGATCGCGCCATTGCACTCCTGCCTGGGTAACAAGAGCGAAACTCTGTCTCAAAAAAAAAAAAAAAAACGAAAAGAAAGAAAGACGTTTGGGTTCCACAGCTGAGAATGTCTTAATTAACTGAGCTCTGGTCTTAATTAACTGAGCTCTATGCCGTCAGGCTGTGTTGTCAAACACAACCCGTCTGCAGTTACTTACTTGAGAGAGGGTAAGAGTTTGCATGCGTCCTTGTTTTATTTCGCCTCGGTAGTCTATGGGGTGGCTTATTAAACTCCATTCATAGTTGTAGGTTGTTTCTGAGAGCAAAAAATAAATATGAGTACTTATAAATTCTGAGAGGTCACTGGGTAACCTGGGCAGAGGGCCAATGATAGCCTTAAAACCACCAGCACAGATTTCCTTAGATATACTAAACTCTGCTTTCTTTTTTTTTTAACTTATATATTTTTTGTTTATTTGTTCATATGCCCTCAGTCCTGCTATCATCTTAGGAACTTGATTTTCAACTATCAGCCAGGTAAAAAATAACAGGTATCTTCTTAATATAAAATTTCTTTTTTTGTTATAAAAGCATACAACTTACAGAAATTTTTTTAAATGTATAAAGTTAAAAAAATAAAAAGCTCCCTAATTTAACCATTAGTATTTGATGACTTTTTCTCCTAGGGTGCTACATCTGATGGTCCATATCAGTTTTAACATAGTATAATCCACTGTGCTTTTCTCTTTTTAACAAAAGGCAAGGAGACCTCCGTTCATTTGATCTGTTGTAGGGGTTTATTTAAGGACATGAAAGCAGAGTATAAACATGTCTCTGTGAAGATGAAACTGTCTCCCACCTTCAGATGTTAGTAGTTAAAGTATAAGGTACCTCATCTCAAAGGGTTAAAATGCAAATGCCAAATATTATCATCTCCGTTTATAAAAATTTGACCCATATGTTATGGAGAAAAAAATGAATCAAGGAACTAACCTGAATGAGAAATAGTCAAACACCTTAAGAATGAGTCTACCTTAAAAACAATGCATTTGACAGGCCACAGGTCCCAGGTCAAATGTTCACTGAATGGTAGAGCATTGTGAATAAATCTTTGTGAGCAACTAGTGTGAGGTATCCTGAGAACCTCGGAGCCGTGACTGTCAACACCACGGCATCTGCAAACAGACCTATGGGTGCGCACCACTTCCCTCTCATTCCAGTGGAATCTTCCCAGGTTCTACAGATTATCACAGGTCAAGAACTGGTACGTGACAGCCTGTCCTGCTCTGCTTTCCACCATCAGACATCTATGACTTTCCATCCTGACCAGTTAGACGATATCTACTGTATTTAATGTCCTAGACTCTTACTCCACTTTAAACTGTTTCAACAAATGTTGATGCTTAGGGTAATCAAAGCCTTGTCTTCCACCTTTGTGACGTCCTGCGACGTTGTGAAACAGAATCACGTTGTAAATAGCGTGTCAGGACCTGCAGAGGGAGAACACCCAGTTCCTAGTGGTGAGGGAGGAAGGTTAAACTCTCACCTGCAGGTGGCGCTGGCGCAACAAAGGCCTTCAGTTCAACTTCATTGTCGGGAAAAGTTATTATTAAGTTTTCTCCAGCCGATACCGTAAGTTCTTTCACTAAAAGTTAATTAGAAATAATACATGCAATTATAGAATATAATGATGTTGCATTACTGTTCTACAATAGATCTGTTTTTAGTATCCATAACATAAAATAGCATATGCTTTTGTAATCGTTCATAAGATTTTGGCTAAGGCACGTTTTTCCTCCGTCTAGAAACTGAACTGTGCCCTATATTATAGCGCAGGGCTTTAAACCACGTATACGAGTTGGCGCTGTGACAAAAACGATGATTCAAACTGAGCGATGTATTGGGTGACGAGAGTCGCGTGAAACAGGTCTCACACGATTGTGCATTGGGTCCATTTCCTCCCTTGCTCCCAGCTTGTCTTGACCCCCTGGTCTTAGCTATTTTTGGTTGGAAAAAGACTGAGTGTAATCCTAAGTGTTTCTGTCTCCTTAGTCCTACTCCACTGGGTTCTCATGAATCTCTGCTGATGGCCTCGTACTTGGAACCTTTCCAAAACAAAATCCAGTCGCCCGCAATGTAAAGAGCCTATGTTAACTTAAGCAGCAGGAACATTAACTCTTATCCAAAGTGCGTATCCGCCAAGTGAGCATTCAGAACAATACTTGTGTACTTTCTCTATAACCAGGATTACATTGATCTAGTCATCCATTCTATCGGTTTGAGTCCGCTAGACATTAGTTTCACTTGTAAAATATATTGCGGTATGTCCAGATACTACATAGAGAAAAATCAAAGACTTTTTTTTTTAAAAAAAAGCTGAGTGCTCTGCAGAGGGACCCCTGCTAGAGGGACAGGCTGCTCATTTAATCTTTGAATCCCCTCCTCCCCTCAGGCCTCAGTCCCTCACGTCCTCCTAGATTAGCGGCAGAGGCTCTCAGTGGCTTTGCTGGCTCCTCTCTTTTTTTTTTCTTTCTTTATTTTTTATTTTGTGTGCTGGCTCCTCTCTTTTTTATTTTTTTATTTTTTACTTTGTGTGCTGGCTCCTCTCTTTTTTATTTTTTATTTTTTATTTTGTGTGCTGGCTCCTCTCTCTTTTTTTTAATTTTTTATTTTTTGTGCTGGCTCCTCTCTTTTTTATTTTTTATTTTTTATTTTGTGTGCTGGCTCCTCTCTTTCTTTTTTTTATTTTTTATTTTGTGTGCTGGCTCCTCTCTTTTTTTTTATTTTTTACTTGTGTGCTGGCTCCTCTCTCTTTTTTATTTTTTACTTTGTGTGCTGGCTCCTCTCTTTTTTTTTTATTTTTTATTTTGTGTCCTGGCTCCTCTCTTTTTTTTTAAATTTTTTATTTTGTGTGCTGGCTCCTCTCTTTTTTTAAAAAATTTTTTATTTTGTGTGCTGGTTCCTCTCTTTT
>CM052651.1:3359098-3390953 GCA_028533165.1 Leontopithecus rosalia | reverse complement strand
GGCTCCTCTCTTTTTTTTTAAATTTTTTATTTTGTGTGCTGGCTCCTCTCTTTTTTATTATTTTTTATTTTGTGTGCTGGCTCCTCTCTTTTTTTTAAAATTTTTTATTTTGTGTGCTGGCTCCTCTCTTTTTTTTTTAATTTTTTATTTTGTGTGCTGGCTCCTCTCTTTTTTTTTTAAATTTTTTATTTTGTGTGCTGGATCCTCTCTTTTTTTTAAATTTTTTATTTTGTGTGCTGGCTCCTCTCTTTGTTTTTTAATTTTTTATTTTGTCTGCTGGCTCCTCTCTTTTTTTATTTTTTATTTTGTGTGCTGGCTCCTCTCTTTTTTATTTTTTTATTTTTTACTTTGTGTGCTGGCTCCTCTCTTTTTTATTTTTTATTTTTTATTTTGTGTGCTGGCTCCTCTCTCTTTTTTTTTATTTTTTATTTTTTGTGCTGGCTTCTCTCTTTTTTATTTTTTATTTTTTATTTTGTGTGCTGGCTCCTCTCTTTTTTTTATTTTTTATTTTGTGTGCTGGCTCCTCTCTTTTTTATTTTTTATTTTTTATTCTGTGTGCTGGCTCACTAAGTCTTTGCCCTGAAAGTCAGGACTATAGACCTAGAAGGAGCATTGGCCCAAACCTATCATGTCACAGATGGGGAGATTAAATCCTAGGAGGGCAAAGTCGTTCAAGGCTATGGATAATTAGCAATGGGTCCACCAATATTTAATCAGTTTAAAGGCACTTATTTCAACAAACACTTATGTACCAGATTAAACTGTGCCAGGCATTGTCCCAAGGGCTTTAAAATGATCAATTCATTTAATCCTCATCACAACTATATGCAGTAGGTTCTATGAAAACGCACAGATCCTGGGCCAAACTCCACGCCAGTTTCTTCTTCCATAGACTACACAGCTTCCCTTCCACTAGTATCTTTCGGTCAACTGAAGCTCAGGATTAAAGCAAATACAAAAGTTAGAGAGAGTAATCTCCAAAATACATTGCCCACAGAAAAGCTCAGGAAACCGACCCTTAGGTCTTACATATTCTAGTAACTTCTTTATTGGACAGTCTAATGGAAGCTTTGCAATCCTCGCCATGGCCTTTGCAACACCTGGAGTTTTGACACGTCTTTTCTGGAACTGCCGGAGACCAGAACATGCTAAGCCAAAATATGACTTGTGAAAAGAAAAGAAACCTCCGGACCCCCAATCACACAGCCAAAGGGGAGAGTCAAGCTGGGAGTGTCAGGCAAAGCTGCCTCTCATTTTATTCCCAAATAAGATAACTACAAACATAAAAAAGCTACATACTCCCTCACAACTGGCCCTCAAGATCTTCACCCTAGAACAGTTTTGGTGAACTTCACCTTGGCCATGTAAATCGATAGCTTATCTTCACGGGTGCAGGACAAGGGACAGGGCTCCGTTGTCCCTCTGCTCACCTGAAACAAATGCATATCTAGTTGCTTTCTCTGCCCTACTGTTTATGTAAAAATACGGATTCACTGAGTCAGACAAGGCATAAGTGACTATTCCTCTCCACCCTCTCACAAGTACGTTGTATTTTCAGAGAGGCTGATCAAGGATTCAAAAGAATGCAACCTTTGTCTCTTACCTACCTGTGACCTAAAACACCCCCTTCCGGTTGCCCTGCCTTTCTGGACTGAACCAGTGTGCATCTCACACATACTGATTGATTCATGTCTCCCTAAAATGTATAAAACCAAGGTGGTCAGGCACAGTTGCTCACACCTGTAATCCCAGCACTTTGGGAGGCTGAGGCAGGCGGATCACCTGAGGGCAGAAGTTCAAGATGAGGCTGACCAACACGGAGAAACCTTGTCTCTACTAAAAATACAAAAATGAGCCAGGCGTGGTGGTGGGTGCCAGTAATCCCAGCTACTCAGGAGGCTGAGGCAGGATAATTGCTTGAACCTCGGAAGCAAAGGTTGCAGTGAGCCAAGGTCATGTCACTGCACTCCAGCCTGGGTGACAGAGCAAATTTCTGTCTCAAAACAAACAATCAAGCTGTACCCTGACCACCTTGGGTACATGGCATCGGGACCTCCTGAGGCTGGGTCCCTGGTACGTTCTTATGCTTGCAAAAATAAACTTTCTAAATTAACGAGACCTGTCTCAGATACTTTTGGTTCACAGACTGCAGGAGACTAGACTATGCTATTGAAAGTATAACTCTTTGATATATGAATTATTTTGAGCTAATTTTTTTTATTGAGAAAAAGCAAAGAGGAGCTCTGAAAACAGAAGTTACTCCTTTGTAAGGGGAACTGGTATCCACAAAGGAAATCCCCATGAGTTTTGTTTTGTTTTGTTTTGAGACAGAGTCTCTCTCTGTTGCCCAGGCTGGAGTGCAGTGGTGTGATCTCAGCTCACTGCAACCTCCGCCTCCTGGGTTCAAGCAATTCTCCTGCCTCAGCCTCCCAAGTAGCTGGGATTACAGGTGTATGCCACCACGCCTGGCTAATTTTTTTTGTTTTTTTTTTTTGAGACGTAGTCTCGCTGTCACCCAGGCTGGAGTACAGCGGTGCAATCTTGGCTCATTGTAACCTCCACCTCCCAGGTTCAAGCAATTCTCCTGCCTCAGCCTCCCGAGTAGCAGGGACTACAGGCACGCGCCACCACACACCACTAATTTTTGCATTTTTAGTAGAGATGGGGTTTTACCATGTTGGACAGGATGGTCTCAATCTCTTGACCTTGTGATCCGCCCACCTCAACCTCCCAAAGTGCTGGGATTATAGGCGTGAGCCACCACGCCAGGCCAGAAATCCCCATTTGTAACAATGTCCCTTTCTATACCAGGAGGAGAAGGGTGACTAAATTCCAGGGGATCCCCATCAGTGGAAAAGGTCCTGACAAATCTGCAGAGTAAGCCCCACTCTTGCTTACTTTGCTGTTCTGGGCACCTCTGGCCCCTTGGCTTCCCACAACCTTCTTTTCTTGTTTTAGTTCAAGATGCGATATAAGCCAGAGTTCCAGGCCACCTCTTTGAGAGTTCCTCATTTCCCTGGGTATCTCTCAGGTATAGGTAAGATGTCCATGTTATAAACTTGTTTTTTTTTCTCTTGTTAATCTATCGTTTGTTAAAGGGGCACTAGTCTAGAACTTAGAAGGGTAGATGGAAAATGGTTTTACCCTCCTCCGTAGAAGTCCCTCCCTCCTTTCTTCCTAGATTGTAGCTTTCCTCTATCTCCCACCTCTCTGGCACAACTACCCAATCAGTTTTACAGGCTCCTTCTGCACTGTCAGCTCCTTATATAATGATGTCCCTCAAGTCCCAGTACTCAGGCCTCTCCTTAGCTCACTCCCGCTGTCTCCCCAGATGATCTTCTATGTCCCCCATGCCTTCAACTGTCACCTCCACACTGAAGACTCGTAATCCTTTATCTTCAGCCCAGCTGCTCATCTAATTTTCGTTCTGTATTTTCACACGTCTTAGCATCCTCTTCCTTCGTCCTCACATTCATTCAGTCACTCATCAAATCCTTATGATTCTGCTCCCTTGCAATCTCCTGCATCTCGTTTCTTCCCTCCATTCCTGCAGCCATTCACCACAGCCTTTCCATGGATCTTGTTGCCTCTAGTCAATTAGTCAACTCCACACTATTTTCTTTTTCTTTTGTTTTCATTTTTTACTTTGTTTGAGACAGAGTCTTTCTCTGTCGCCCAGGCTGGAGTACAGTGGCACTGTCTTGGCTCATTGCAACCACTGCCTCCAACTTCAAGCAATTCTCCTGCCTCAACTTCCCAAGTAGGTGGGATTGCAGGTGTGCCCCACCATGCCCAGTTCTTTTAATTAATTAATTTATTTTTTGGTAGAAATGGGGTTTCACCATGTTGGCCAGGCTGGTGTCGAACTCCTGACCTCATGATCCACCCGCCTGGGTCTCCCAAAAGGCTGGGATTATAGGCGTGAGCCACCACGCCTGGCCAACACTATTTTCTTAATACAAATTTGATCCTTTTGCTTTCCTGCTTAAAACCATTCAGGGATTCTCTAAACCCATATAGTAAAGTGCAGAATCTTTAGCATAAAATACATGATCTTTCCAGTTCCTGCCCTGCTTGCCACTCTAGTTCCAGCCACACTGAATCCCTTGCACTTCTTCCAGAATGTCCCATGAGCTCCTGAACTTCTGTTTTTTTGCACAGGCAATGAATGAGATGATGGGTGAAGCACTGGGCATATCGCCTGGCACTCTATAGGTGCTCAGTAAATATAGTGATCAGTATTGTCATTAAGCATGTTGCTCCCTCAACCTGAACAACAGAGCAATGCCATTTTTGCTGGCTCACTGCACCCTAGCATCATCGCCTCTGGAAAGGCATCCCTGGGCCCTCCTAGTGGGTCAACGTGCCCCCTGCCTCCACAGCAGCCTCTTACGCACTCACCACCGTGTATCAGAACCACCCCTTTACCTGTCAGTCTCTTCTTCTGGACTATGGAGGCTCTGAGGGAAAAGACAATGTCTTATTCCTCTTTTTGTTCCCAGTATGCAGCACCGTTTCTGGTTAAATGCTCAAAATGTGTCTGGAGGGAATGAGTCAACTTTGAAAGCTGTCACTACCAAATTCTACAGCCTGTCTTCAGTACGTTTCTTCCAACTGTATTTTTTAAGAGTTACCTGTCCTGGGAGCAGTGGTAGGAGACATGGGTCGTTCAGATGGGGTGGACCCAGGGAGGGCTGTGCTACTGGGAGGTGTTGGGAAGCTGTGCTCCGTACTCCCCGCGGTGATGGTGAGCACTGGGCTTTTCTCCACGGTGGCTGGGCTGAGCTCCAGGCTTGCTGGAGGAGGACTATGGGAAGGCATTAGAGCCTAAGAGATCAATTACAAAGATAAATAGTTACAAACAACAACAACAACAACAGTTCAATTCTTCCAGCAACTCAGTGTTACCAACCTTTTCCATAAATAAGCTTCAGTGACGTTTGAAATGCCATGAATAATATTCCAAAACTCTCAAGTACACTCTTTGCCGTCCATTAGAAATAGAAGGCAACTCTGGGTTGGACAATTCATTCAGGTAAACACACAAACACTCAAAATAAAGAATGAGAAAGTACTTGCAGTAGCCCCTAAACTAATCAGTTCACTGGACTGAATGTTTCTGCCCCACACGTCCCCCCACACCCCACAGATTCATTTGTTGAAATCCTAACCCTCGATGCAGTAGTATTTGGAGGTAGGGCCTTTGGGAAGTAATGAGATTACGAGGGTAAAGCCTTCATAAATGGGACCAGTGCCCTTCTAAGAGGAGAGACAGCTAGCTAGTTCTCTTTCCTCCATGTCAGGACACAGCCAAAAGATGACTACCCACAAACCAAGAAACCCTCACAGGAACCCAACGCTGCTGGCGTCCTGATCTCAGACCTCCAAACATTAGCGCTGTGAGTTACACACGGTTAGGCCACCGAGGTCATGGCTCATATGGCTAGGCTTTGTGCCTCCACCCAAATCTCATCTTGAATTATAATCCCCATGTGTCAAGGAAGAGACCAGATGGAGGAAACTAGAAATGGAGATGGTTTCCTCCATGCTGTTCTTGCGACAGTGAGTTCTCACGAGATCTGGTGGTTTTATTTGGTCAATCAATGAGAGCATGTAACGTTGCTCAGGTTGGCCTTGAACTCATGGCCTCGCCTCCTCAGGCGCCAGGATAACTGGCTGGAGCCACTGTGGCCCCTGAGATCTGGTGGTTTTATAAGCATCTTTCCATTTCACTGCTTGCTCTCTCTCACCTGCTGCCATGACTGCACGTTCCCTGAGTCCTTCCAAGCCATCCAGAACGTGGGTCAATTAAAACTCTTTCCTTTGTAAATGACCTAGTCTTGGGTGTGTCTTTATAGCAGTGTGAGAATGGACTAATACAATGTATTTTGCTGCAGCAGCACAAGCTGACTAAGACAACCACTAAAGCAACAATTGAAGACAATCAAATAATTCCATAGTCAACAGGCTTCTAGAGTAAATCATCTTCATTCCTTTTATCCATTACATGTAACCAATAACTTAAAGTTACAGAGTTAGTCAAGTTAAAGTTGTTTAATTAAACAGGTGTGCCAGGGGGAAGATTCACATAATGTGATGATAAAATATCTGGTGAGACTTAAAGTCAGTAACTGGGTGGAGCCAGGTAAGTAAAATTCTTAGACTAAGAGTATAGAAAACCCACAGAGGCCGTGCACGTGAGAAGCCCACAGAAAGAAAAGCTGTAGGCCGGGCGCAGTGGCTCATGCCTGTAATCCCAGCACTTTGGGAGACCGAGGGGGGTGGATCATGAGGTCAAGAGATCGAGACCATCCTGGTCGAAATGGTGAAACCCCGTCTCTACTAAAAATACAAAAAATTAGCTGGGCATGGTGGCGCGTGCCTGTAATCCCAGCTACTCAGGAGGCTGAGGCAGGAGAATTGCCTGAACCCAGGAGGCGGAGGTTGCGGTGAGCCGAGATCGCGCCATTGCACTCCAGCCTGGGTAACAAGAGTGAAACTCCGTCTCAAAAAAAAAAAAAGAAAAGAAAAGCTGTAATCCAAATCTAAAAATGTAAATCAGAGAGGGGGCATTGGTGCTAACTGAAAAGACACTACTCTTTTCTACAATTCAGAAGAGTGAGTAAGGATACAGCAAAAATTTTGTGCTTGGAGGTGTGATCACTGGTGTCGACACTAATAGTAACTGAGCTCCCACTGGGTTCCAGATACTTACGGGCAACTTGTGAAACCTTCTGCAACCGAATTTCCAGAACCAAGGCAGAAAAAAAAAAGATGAAATAATGAAATTAAGCTGTATGATCAAACTAAGAGAAACCAGTTGACCTACATTTTAAAAATTAGGTAGTGGGTCCATGATGTCATTTTAAGATGTTTGGTGTAATTGAGTGTTCAGGCATCTGGCTTTGTGAAGTGAGTGCTATGGATTAAGCTGTGACGCTCTAAGAATAGTATGAAATTTAGAGTTACTACAAACCAGGGCTGCAGAATATGTGTGCACAGCATTTTACACTGGGGCCTCGGCAAGTCCCATGGGATAAACTGAGGGTTTGGTTGTTGTTTTTTTTTGTTTTTAGTTTTATCAAGTCCTGAAAAATTACTGCCAAGCTGAACTAAGGAATTAAGGCAGACAGTGGTCAGAGAAATTAAGGTACCCTGGGTCGAGGCCACTAAGCCAGAAATGGCCGAGGGGGAGGAAACCCTTGTCCTGCTCTTCTCTACGACATTCACTTCTCCAGCATGCTGCATCTCCAGGCGGGAATCAGATGCCAGTTCTTCCCTTCACTATTCGGTAATCCGCCCACAACCTCCAGCACAGAACTCCTCAGTAAGCCATCAGGACGCAAGGTCCTCTCTGACACACCCCTCCAAAGGAAAATGGATCCTCTGTGGAAGCCTCTGAGCACAGCATCGCCCACTTCAGCCTTCAAGTTCAGCTGGGCCTCGCCAGTAAAAGTCCCAAATGGCTCTTGTTTCCATGTTCTCTACTCATTTACTTTAAAACAGCTTGTTTTAGGTAATATCTCTAGTCTTGTCCACTAGAAAACACAGTTTCAAAAAATGTCCTTTATCCTCTACAAGTGTGATCTTGATTTATTTTTCGTAGACGTCCTATTCAATGGCACTATTTCTTGCACAGGGCTATTATGAATATTCACGTGCAAGTTTCTAGATAGACACGTTTTGTTTCTCTTGTGTAAATACCCAGAAGTGAAATTGCTGAGTCATGTGATAACTGCATTCAACGTTTCGAAAAATTGCAAGACTGTCTTCCACAGCAGCTACACTAGGGCCCGGCATAGCGGCTCAAACCTATAATCCCAGCATTTTAGGAGGCCAAGGCGGGAGGACTGTTGAAGCCCATGAGTTTACGACCAGGCTGGGCAACAGAGTGAGACTCTATCTCCACAAAAATAAAAATAAAAAATTAGCAAGGCTTTGTGGTGCACACGACATAGTCCCAGCTACTCAGGAGACTGAGGCGAGAGAATCACTTGAGCCCACGGGTCCAAGGCTGCAGGAGGCCACGCAGCACCGCAGCATTTCAAGCTGGGTGCAGAACAAGACCCTCTCTCTCAAAAAACAAAAACAAACCGAAGTGGCTGTGACATCTCACGTTCCCACTAGCTGTGTACAAGAGTTCCAGTTTCTCTACACCCTTATTACCACTTACGATCTGTTTTTTCGTTTTTCTCTAGCTATCTGGTAGATGTGAGGTGTCTCACTGGTTTTGATTTGCATTTCTCTAAAGATGAGTGGTGCTCAGCATCTTTTCATGAGCTTGTTGGCCATTCTTCTATGATCTTCGGGGAAATTCTATTCAGATCCGTTGCCCATGTTCAAATTAGGCTATTTGTCTTTTTATTATTAAGTTGTAGGAGTTATTTATATATCCAGCATATACAATATTTACGGTATATTTATCCCGTTTTGTGGTATATTTATCCCATGAAGAAAGCTTCCCTTTCTTGATGTTGTCATCTGAAATACAAAAGCTTCTACTTTTGATTAATTCAAATTTACCGCTTTTCAATTTTAATCCTATGCTTTTGATGTACTATGAAATAACTGCCTAGCTCAAGTTTACAGAGATTTATGCTGAGTTTTCTTCCATGTCTTTTAGAGTTTTAACTTATATTGAAATCATTGGTCCATTTTGAGTTAATTTTTAAAAAATAAGGTAAGAAGTAGGGGTCTAAATTTATTCTTTTGCACGTAAGTATCCAGCTGTCATAACACCATTTGTTGAAAAGACTATTCTTTCCCCATTAAATTTTCTAGGTACCTTTACCAAATACAATTGAACTATTTTACATATTTTTTTTTTGGTGAGAGAAGAGATCTTAGTTTATGTCATGATTTCCAAACTTGGCACTGTGTCACAAGGAAATAATGTTTCTTTTGTTTCTTTTTGTTTTAAGAGAGGGGGTCTCACTATCCTGCCCAGGCTGGTCTCTAACTCTTAGGCCCAAGCAATTCTCCTACCTCTGCCTCCCAAGTACTTGGGATCACAGCTGTACATCAGTGTATCGGGCTTGAATATATGGTTTCTTATTACACTATACATCTAATTTTTATGAACACTTATTCAGAGATTGTCTACACATCTCTTGTACTTCAGAGGAAATTCTGTATTTCAGTGGAAGACAGCATATCATCAGCAGGGCGAGGTGGCTCACATATGTAGTCCTACCACTTTGGGAGGCCAAGGCAGGCAGATCACTTGAGCTCAGGAGTCTGAGACCAACCTGGACAACATGGCGAAATCCCGTCTCTAAGAAAAATATAAAATATCAGCCGGGTATGGTGGTACGTGCTTGTAGTCCCAGCTACCTTGGTGGGGCTGAGATGGGAGGATTGCCTGAGCCCAGGAGGTCGAGGCTGCAGTGAGCTGAGATTGCACCGTTGCACTCCAGCCTGGGTGACAAAGTGAGACCCTGTCTCAAAAAATTAAAATAAAGTAAAAATAAATTAAAAACATTATCTACTGGATACCCCTCCAGGTTGTCTGACTTTCATCATTCTTATATTTGAGCTATTTTTACAACTCTGTAAGTTGCAGGTCACTGATAACAATGTAATATATTTCTTGTCTCCAGATATATAAATTCTCCCCTGCCTGCCAGAGGTTCAACTGAACTCCCTCCTTTCCTCACTGGAAACCCAGTTTTGCCTCTATTTGCACATTCATTTCAATATATTTTTAAATCCATGAATGTGTCTTCTTCAGGTTTTCTGGTAGGATAATTATAATCTCATAGTTCCCTCAGTGATTAATGAGTAGAATCAAATCTCTAACACATGTTCATTTTATATCTAAACAATTCACAATTCCACCTATTTAGACAATTATCTTTTAACAAAACCAACCTCAAAGAACTAATAAGCCAAAGGATTTTTAATAGAGCTTGATTTCAGAGAGTTCCACCTGTATAAACCAGGAAGTAAATGACTTGGCAGCATGAAAGAGGGTAAATTTTATTGATATTTACTGATATGAGTAGATATGGTTAATCTTTAATACTTTCAGATTATTTTTAATGGAAAGTTTTTTCATTTTAATCCAGTTACAAGTACAGAAAAATATAGACACTTTGAAGTTCAAAAAATATAAGCAGAAAAAAATCTTCTGATTAAATCTTGGCTGGGCGCCATGGCTCACGCCTGTAATCCCAGCACTACGGGAGGCTGAGGTTGGTGGATCACTCGAGGTCAGGAGTTCCAGGCCAGCCTGGCCAACATGGCAAAATCCCGTCTCTACTAAAAAATACAAGACTTAGCCGGGCACGGTGGTGCATGCCTATAGTCACAGCTACTTGGGAGGCTGACGCAGGAGAATAGGTTGAACCAGGGAGGCAGAGGCAGCTGTGAGACAAGATCGTGCCACTGCACTCCAGCCTGGGCGACAGAGCAAGACTGTCTCAAAAAGAAGAGAAAAGAAAAGAAAACCCACACATAAAAATGACTTCTAGACCCTTTTTAGTGATTTTTCATGGTTGAGATTGTGATGTAGAGTCAATTCAATCCAGCATTCCTCACTTATTCTAACATAAGCACTGGAATTTTAAAAAGGAAAACTTTTCCTTTAAAAAAATTCTTAAAGGACTCCCAGGTTCCTTTTTGACTTCATTTCCACGGAGGCCTCAGCTTCCTCTGATCAACATGCCGACCACATTGTCGAGTCCTGACCAGGGTCCAAACAAGCAGCCTCTGAGCTCTCCGGCTGCCCTCTGCTTGCCACACGCATGTCCTTCTCCGTCTCCCCACACGCGTGTCCTTCCCCGTCTCCCCACACACGTGTCCTTCCCCGTCTCCCCACACGCGTGTCCTCCGTCTCCCCACACGCGATTCCTTCTCCGTCTCCCCACACGCGTCCTTCCCCGTCTCCCCACACGCGTGTCCTTCTCCGTCTCCCCACACGCGTGTCCTTCTGTCTCCCCACACGCGTGTCCTTCTCCGTCTCCCCACACGCGTGTCCTTCCCCGTCTCCCCACACGCGTGTCCTTCTCCGTCTCCCCACACGCGTGTCCTTCTCCATCTCCCCACACGCGTGTCCTTCTCTGTCTCCCCACACGCGTGTCCTTCCCTGTCTCCCCACACGCGTGTCCTTCTCTGTCTCCCTGGCCTCCTGCCCTGACACTTGGGCTTTCCACCTGCTTTTGAAATCGTTCCACTCCAGTGACTCTCTCTTTTTTAACCTGAGCTTTTCCATGGAACTTTTTATGGCGCTTACGTTCTCTCCTTCGTATCTCTCGTCCTATCCACCTGTTCATGATACTTGTGTTCCCCACAGCCAGAGCACCTGGTTGGTCTGGAAGAAACCTACCAGCGTGATTTTCAAAGCCCCTGGGTGGGTGTGCGTGCTGGCTCCAGGGACCATCTCCCTGGAGGTCCCTGGGGGTGCTTCCCTGTGCTACGCCTCTCTCCCTCATTAGAAACTACTTTATTTTCAGGTTGAGGGAGATACCATCTCCCTCAAATATTGGTAGAGGCTTCTCTAGGGAGGAGTGCTAAGTCATTACGAGCAGGCTGACTCCTGAAGGCAGAACTGTTTGTTCTTTTTAACAGCCTGGCCACTGAGGCATAGCAAAGGAACGAGATGTTCTGCCTCCTAGAAAGCTCTGAGAGACAGTCACCTTGCTTGCCACACCTGAGACAGGGGCCGTTAGGAGGACGCTCCTTAGGCTCTGCAGCTCCTGAAACCCAGCCCCTCCGGCGGTCTGCCGCACTCAGCCCTTCCCACCCGCAAGCACATCCTGAAAACACCCACCTCTTTTCCAGAGCTGCTGCTGGGTTGTCCCTGGAGCTGAGAAGCCTTTTCTTTCTCCAGCACCTCTCCGGAAGACGGAGTGGTCGCCAAGGGAAGCAACACACTTCTCTCAGGGAGTTTAGGGGCATGGGTTGAAGCAGACTCATTCAGGTGATGGAGCTGAGGTTCCTGCTGCTTCTCCGCTGGCGCCGCGGGGCTATCTCCAGCAGAGGAGTTGAAGCCCCCCTCGCTGCCCGGCAGCAGGCCCCAGTCCGGGTACTCAGCACCCGCTCTGGGCTCATGCTTGCCACTGGGTTGCAAGAGGTCCTTCTCCAGCTCGCGGTAGTCAGCTGAGTACTCAGACATCTCCTCTAGGCCCCGATCTTTGCCTAGAAAGGGCAAGTCCTTTCTGATATCCTCCAGTGAGTCCCCCCAGGTCCCCGAAGGGGAGCCCCTGTTCAGCATCATGTCCCCATAGTCCAGCAGCTGTGCAGGCCTCTGAACAGGCCTGAGCACAAACGTGAGGTAAGACCTAATCGGGCCCATCTTCTTGGGCTCACAGTTCTCTTTGTGGGGGCAGCTCACCAGGTAGCAGCGGCCCTCCAGCCACCAGGCCAGGTCACAGCTGGGCAGGTCACAGCATGCAGCCGTGCAGTCTACCACAGGGAAGGTGTGAGACACCCGCATGATTCTGGTGGTTTCCAGGTTTGGTGAAATGACTGCATTGGAATACGTCCTCCCCTCACTGCACTGCTTACACGCACAACCTGAAAATAAAGCAGTTTCTAATGAGGGAGAGAGGCGTAGCACAGGGAAGCACCCCCAGCTTAAGAAACCAGGAAAAGGGAGTCTTCTCAATCCCTGGCCAGTCTGGCAAGCAAATAAACAATCAGCATTTCCCACAGAAAGATCACCGCATGATTTTAGAGTCAGTCCATCAAACCATCCATCCAAACATTCATCAAACCATCCATCAATCCATCAAACCATCCATCAAACCATCCATCCAAACATTCATCAAACCATCTATCCAAACATTCATCAAACCATCCATCAATCCATCAAACCACCCATCAAACCATCCATCCAAACATTCATCAAACCATCCATCCAAACATTCATCAAACCATCCATCAAACCATCCATCAATCCATCCATCAGATCATCCATCCATCCATCAAACCATCCATCCAAACATTCATCAAACCATCCATCAATCCATCAAACCATCAAACCATCCATCCAAACATTCATCAAACCATCCATCAAACCATCCATCAATCCATCCATCAGACCATCCATCCATCTATCAAACCATCCATCCAAACATTCATCAAACCATCCATCAATCCATCAAACCATCCATCAAACCATCAAACTATCCATCTAAACATTCATCAAACCATCCACCCAAACATTCATCAAACCATCCATCAAACCATCAAACCATTCACCCAAACATTCATCAAACCATCCATCAAACCATCAAACCATCCATCTAAACATTCATCAAACCATCCATCCAAACATTCATCAAACCATCCATCAAACCATGCATCCATCCATCAAACCATTCATCCAAACATTCATCAAACCATCCATCCAAACATTCATCAAACCATCCATCAAACCATCCATCCATCCATCAAACCATTCATCCAAACATTCATCAAACCATCCATCTATCCATCAAACCATCCATCCAAACATTCATCCTTCTACCTTCCTACACACTCACTCATCTTCTATCCACTCATCCTTCCATTCATTCTCCCATTCATATTTCCTCCTATCCTCCCACCCTCCTACCCATCCATCTGTCCTTTCACCCACATACCCATCCATCCACCTTGCCACCCACCCATTCATCCATCTTTCTAATCATCTACCTTTCCACCCATCCATCCATCCCTCCATCCCTCCACGCATCTACCCACTCATCCACCCACCCATCCATCCGTCTTTCTAATCGTCTACCCTTCCCTTCATCCATCCATCCATCCCTCCATACATCCACCCATTCATTCATCCATCTTTCCAATCTTCTACCTTTCCACTCATCCCTCCATCCCTCCACACATCCACCCACTCATCCATCCATCTTTCCAATCTTCTACCTTTCCACTCATCCATCCATCTCTCCATGCATCCACCCACTCATCTATCCATCCCTCCATCCCTCCATCCCTCCACACACCCACTCACTTATCCATCCATCTTTCCAATATTCTACCTTTCCACTCACCCATCCATCCTGCCATCTCTCCATGCACCCACCCACACATCCATCCATCTTTCCAATCTTCTACCTTTCCACTTATCCATCCATCCCTCCATGCATCCACCCACTCATCCATCAGAGATTCCTGCACCTGTCCATGCACCCTTCCATCTATTTGTTCTGTCTTCATATAGTTTCACTCCACTTACTCATATTATTTTAATACTTTGTTCCTCACATAAAATTCAATTACACAGGTTTACTTTACAAAATAGCAACATGTCTTTGTTGCACTGTTGTTGTTAATTGATTTTTTTTAAGTCTCCCAGGCTATTTTTAATTGGATAGATGGATAAATTGACAGGAAAGCAAACCGTCACAGGGAGGCAAGGAGACCTCTGTCTGGCAGACGCCTTCAACTCAAAGCTTAGGGCAGTGTGGAGTGCAGCTGGAGGTGGCAGATTCCTTGGCACACCTCTGGTGTGCACCAGTCCTTTGTTCTGCAAAACATCACCTGAATGGGGGCTGTTTCAATATGCATACCTTGAAAGCAAAGATCTTAAGGCTAAAGTTGTTTGAGAAGGTGGGGCTCCCAACAACTAAATCATTCTTTATTTGGTCCAAGTTGCCATAATTACTTCAGAATCTATTAGACACACTCAAGGAAGCTCTTCAAGAACTATCAAACCAGAGACCAGGGAACCTGTCGCCCATGTTTGTATGCTCTATAAATCCTAGCCTGATCTGGGGGCATAGTAGTTACTTGATGATTGTTGACAAATTAATAAAATCACTGTTCAGCATTTACAAAGGTAAATAAGATAGAGATGGCTGAGTGTGATGGCTCATACCTGTAATCCCAGCACTTTGGGAGGCCAATGTGGGAAGACCACTTAAGCCCAAGAGGTTGAGGCTGTAGTGAGCCATGATGGCACCACTGCACTCCAGCCCAGGTGACAGAGCAAGACCCTATCTCAGAAAACAAGAAAAGCACCTAGAAACACCTGCACCTTCTTGAATCTCCACCTGGTTCGACCCTCCTGCCTCCACCATGTCCATCAAGGTGACCCAGAAGTCCTACAAGGTGTCTGCCTCTGGCCCCTGGGCCTACACAAGTGGGCCCAGTGCTTGCAACAGCTCCTTGACCTTCTCTAGAGTGGGCAGGAGTAGCAGCTTCCAAGGTGGCCTGGGAACCAGTATGGGTCTGGGAGGAGGCTATGGTGGGGCCAGTGGTATGGAAGACATCACAGTTAATGAGAGCCTGCTGAGCCCCCTTAAGCTGGAGGTGGACCCCAACATCCAGGCCATGTGCACCCAGAAGAAGGAGCGTTCAAGACCCTCAACAAGTTTGCCTTCTTTATGCAGAAGGTATGATTCCTGGAGCAGCAGAACAAGATGCTGGAGACCAGATGGAGCCTCCTGCAGCAGCAGAAATGGCTCAGATGAACACAGACTGCATGTTTGAGAGCTATATCAACCTTCAGCAGCAGCTGGACACGCTGGGCCAGGAAAAGCTGAAGCTGGAGGCTGAGTTTGGCAACATGCCAGGGCTGGTGGAGGACTTCAAGAACAAGTACAAGGACAAGATCAATAATTTTATGGAAGGCTGGGCGCAGTGGCTCACACCTGTAATCCCAGCACTTTGGGAAGCCAAGGCTGGTGGATCACCTGAGGGCAGGAGTTCAAGACCAGCTGGACCAACATGGTGAAACCCTGTCTCTACTAAAAATACAAAAACTGGCTGGGCATGTTGGCGGGTGCCTGTAATGCCAGCTTCCCAGGAGGCTGAAACAGGAGAATTGCTTGAATCCAGGAGGCAGAGGTTGCAGTGAGCCAAGATCATGCCATTGTACTCCAGCCTGGATGACGGAGTGAGACTCCATCTCCAAAAAAAAAAGAACCACAAATGATTTTAGAGATGGAGAATGAATTTGTCCTCATCAAGAAGGATGTGGATGAAGCTTACACGAACAAGGTAGAGCTGGAGTCTTTCCTAGAGGGGCTGAATGATGAGATCAACTTCCTCAGGCAGCTGCATGAAGGGGAGATCCAGGAGCTGCAGTCCCAGGTGTCGGACACATTCGTGGTGCTGTCCATGGACAACAGCTGCTCCCTGGACATAGACAGCAACATTGCTGAGGTCGAGGCCCAGTGCAAGGAGATCACCAACCGCAGCCAGGGTGGGGCTGAGGGCCTGCACCAGATCAAGTATGAGGAGGTGCAGGCGCTGGTTGGAAAGCACAAGGATGACCTGCATCGTGCAAAGACAGAGATCCCTGAGATGAACCAGAAGAGCAGCTGGCTCCAGGCTGAGACTGAGGGCCTCAAAGGCCGGAGGGCTTCCCTAGAAGGCACCATTGCGGATGCCGAGCAGCATAGGGAACTGACCATTAAGGAAGCCAGTGCCACGCTGTCCCAGCTACAGGTTGCCCCACAGCAGCCACGCAGGACATGGCACAGCAGCTGTGTGAGTACCAGGAGCTGATGATCAAGCCATCCTGGACATTGAGATCATCACCTGCAGGAAGCTGCTGGAGGACGAGGGGAGCTAGCTAGAGTCTGCGATGCAGAACATGAGTTTCTGTATGAAGACCAGCAGTGGCTACTCAGATGAACTAAGCTGGGCCCAAGGGGGCCTCACAAGTCCTGGCCTCAGCTACAGCCTGGGCTCCAGCTTTGGCTCTGATGGCGGCTCCAGCTCCTCCAGCTGCACCAGTTCCTTCAGGGCCTTGGTTGTGAAGAAGATGGAGATCCATGATAGAAAGCTGGTGTCTGAGTCCTCTGATGTCCTGCCCGAGTGAATGGCCACAGCAGCCCCTCCCAGCCTACCCCCTCCTGTGGCTGCCACAGAGCCTGTGGGGGAGGCTGCTGTGCCGGGGAGCATGGGGGACAGGAGACCCACCTGAGGCTCAGCCCTTCCCTCAGCCCACCCACAGGGGAGATCACTGCCCCCTTGCCTAGGCCTCTGGTTACAAAACAATTCAGTTGGGTTTTTTTGTAAAATAAAGCCTCAGCTAGTTCTGCCAGCTGCCCCCCCACAGAAAAGATGGAAGCTGAGCACATTGCAAATAACATTTATTGGGATGCCGTAACTCAGGAACTGATATTTTGAATTAACAGAGACCACCACCTCATAAGAAAAAGGCAAAAGGAATGAAAAAGTAGAGATTTGCAAGGAAAAAATATGGGTCTCTAAACATTAATGACATCATCTAAAACATGAATGAAGGTATTTTCCGGAGCATATTAAACATGAAATAAGGGGACATTTTGTCTTGCACGCTAAGCAGCGGTGAGTTTAATAAGCTGGGTGGTGGAGGGAGTAAGTGACCTGCCTGCCAGTCATGGCAGGGCTTTTCCAGTGGCAGGACTGTCTGGAGTGGCCCTCACACCATGTAAGATGGTGCTGCCCAAAATTTGAGTGCTTCTAAATCATCTCCAGGTGCTGCTGAAAACCCAGATCCCCGGGCCACACCCAGGAGTTCTAATCCAGTAGGTCTGGAGTGTGGCATGAGAAACCGCATTTTAACAAGGGTCTCTTGGCCAGGTGCGATGGCTCACACCTGTAATCTCAGCATTTTGAGAGGCCAAGGTGGGTGGATCATGAGGTCAGAAGTTCAAGACCAGCCTGGCCAAGATGGTGAAACCCCATCTCTACTAAAAATACAAAAATGAGGCCGGGCGCGGTGGCTCAAGCCTATAATCCCAGCACTTTGGGAGGCCGAGGCGGGTGGATCGCGAGATAGAGACCATCCTGGTCAACATGGTGAAACCCTGTCTCTACTCAAAAATACAAAAAATTAGCTGGGCACGGTGGCGTGTGCCTGTAATCCCAGCTACTCGGGAGGCTGAGGCAGAATTGCCTGAACCCAGGAGGCGGAGGTTGCCGTGAGCCAAGATCGCGCCACTGCACTCCAGCCTGGGCGACAGAGTGAGACTCTGTCTCAAAAAATAAAAAATAAAATAAAATAAACAAGGGTCTCTCTAAGGGCATCTTCACTACGGCTTTGTTTCACTTCGTCAAACTGTACCTAACAGTCTTTCTGGTCATATCACCACCCTTAATCCTTGGTACGCTCAGATGGGCTGAGCTGGACCAGCCTAGCCACGGATCACCATAACCGGTGCTGACCAATGTTTTGCCATGAGTGTATCCACCATAAGCAGTGAGTATAGTAAAAATAAAGATTTCTGACAAAAGAAGGTCTGGCCTTTCCAGTCAGATCTAGTATGTAATTCTTCTCAATATACAAATATAAAGTTTTCCTAGTATATATGAAACGTGATTTTATTTTCCCATGAAACAGTCACGATAATAATACATTTAAATTCCTGTTTACAGATAACCACTCGTGCATGAGGTCTGCCTTTCATGCTTTTACATGTAAAAGAATTCTATCGCAAAGCAAACCAACAGCACCGTCACTCAGGTGGATCTGAGTTGCTTACATAGACAAGAAGCTCATGCCCAACACAGGTATCTCCAGGGTAGTGGTTTACCTGCAATTGCCAGCAGCAGCATCAATGAGCGCACACCTGTAGGGGCCGCCATTCTGCACCGCACGGTGGGCGATGCCCAGCTTTTGAAGCAGCCCTGAAGAGCGTTTGCTGCAAGCTTTCCTTGATGCTTTTCAGGAACCAGATTTGGCCTCAAGAACTTCAAAGGAAAAACAGAAAAGAGGAAGGAAGAAAATAGGTAAATGTGGAAACATCCAAAATTATTTCTATCATTCATTCATGTTGGTGGGAAGCCTGTCCTGGTCACATCACAGAGCCACATCCTAGGCATCCATCCACCCAGAGTTTGATCAAATAGCCAGTACAGGTTCTAAGAAGAGCCAAGGAATTTTAGGCTCACTCTCCTTACACGCTGTGGAAATAAACAAAGACCAAGCAAATGAGAAACGCAAAGGCTATTCCTTCAGAGCGTGTTACAGCAAGGCAGTCAGCCCCCATCACTTGTGTTTGGCAGACACTCGAAGACAGGCAGAGGAGTGGGAAAGCTTTAGAGTGGAGAAAGGGAAAGCCCCAGGTGTGCTCTAACTGGAGGCTGTTGCTGGGGAGGCTGCAGGCAGCTCACTAGAAATGGGGCATCCTATGTGCTTGGTTAAGGAGGCATGTCTGGCTTTCTGTGACTGGCCCAAAGTTGGAAGAAGGGATTAAAATGAAGGTAGCCACTAGGTATTAATCAAGTCCTGGTCATTGAGGGCTGATTGTTACAGAAGTTACTGTGTAGCTTCCAGGATTTTTTACAATATCAATTTGGCTTCCTGGAAGTCTGACTTAGAGCAGTCTGGCTTCCTAGGCTGCTTATTGCAGATAAGGGACTGGTGTCCTGGGCTGTGGATTGTTGGCCAAAATTCTATTTTATGTTTGATCTGGCCATTCTCTGCTTTTATATACAGGCTCTCAAAGCTAAAACCATGCAATTGTGATGGAATAAATCATACTACATTTTTCATAAATTCTTTTTATTTTTTTTTGAGACAGAGTCTTGTACTGTCATCCAGGCTGAAGTGCAGTGGCGCAATCTCGGCTCACTGCAACCTCTGCCCCCTGGGTTCAAGTGAGTCTCGTGTCTCAGCCTCTGAATAGGTGGCACTACAGGCATGTACTACCACACCCAGCTAATTTTTATATTTTTAGTAGAGATGAGGTTTTGCCACGTTGGCCAGGCTGGTCTCAAACCTCCGGCCTCGAGTGATCTGCCTGTCTCGGCCTTGCAAAGATTACAGGCGTGAGCCATCATGCCCAGGCTCTATGTCATTAATTCTAACACATAAATATTTTTACATTTTACCATTTCTGATATCAGGATGTCCTAGAGTTGCAGAAGGCCATGTGCCAGGCAGGAAGTGGGTGGCACTGCTTATGCATGCACATCAGCTGTGCAGAAGCGGGGTCAGAGGCTTGGAAGAACATCCCGAAGACAACACAAAGCATCCTCCTAAGAATGCCACCTCCCGCAAGCTCATGGTGGCACAGAGGCAATATCTGTCCTAAGAAACGCCTCCTCCCCCAAGCTGATGGTGGCACACAGGCAATATCTGTCCTAAGAAACGCCGCCTCCCCCAAGCTCATGGTGGCACACAGGCAATATCTGTCCTAAGAAATGCCTCCTCCCCCAAGCTCATAGTGGCACAGAGGCAATATCTGGAAAAGCCTCAGGCATCAGTAAATGCACTGACAAGTTATTGGGCAGGAAGAAAATTTAGGAATACCTTAATATATGTCAATGATACGTTCCTTTTTACATATGCACAAGCATGATTCACGATAAAAATCTGTCTAAGCCCCCCCTCCATCTCTTTCAATTTGTTTAAAACTCTAAGTGAGAGGAAAGGGATGTATTTTGGCTTAGCTGACAGCATTTTTTTCCTTAGTGGTATTCAAAATACTTGTGCATCTTATTAAATACAATCATAAGCGTCTTACATTGAATTGAATTTAGTTAATATAAGCACTTTATTTTTGCCTGGTGCTTTCTCAGTGTGATCTTCACAACTCAGACAGTATTATCATCTCTGCATTAGATGATAGAATTGAGGTTCAAAAAAAGTGAACTGTTTCGCTCGAGGCAGAAGAACCAGTACAAGGTAGTCTGGACATGGAGCTGCACTCCAAGTGCTTGTTATTTCAAATATGCAACAGAGGCTCCCAGGAGGAAGCACGCAAGTTCATGTTCAAAACACCTAGATAAGGTTTCCTAACGTGGTGTCAGAATCCTCCGGTGAGTTGCCAGTTGTTATGTTGCAGTAAACTAGATTTTAGTTCCAGTTCACACCATTCTCTCCCACCCACCCCACTTTATTCCTCCTCCCTCCACACAGAGGATGTGTGGATAAAACCTTATGGGAAGGTGAGACTCTTCCTTACCCCTGTTTCCAGAAGCCCTGCAGTACTCTTGGAAATTTGTAAGTGTTGGCCAGACGAAGTGGATCACCCCTGTAATCCCAGCACTCTGGCAGGCCAAAGTGGGTGGATCACCTGAGGTCAGGAGTTCGAGACCAGCCTGGCCAACATGGTGAAACCCCGTCTCTACTAAAAATACAATAATTAGTTGGGTGTGGTGCCAGACACCTATAATCCCAGCTACTCGGGAAGCTGAGGCAGGAGAATGGCTTGAACCCAGGAGGCGGAGGTTGAAGTGAGCCAAAAGTACGCCATTGCACTCCAGCCTGGGTGACAGAGTGAGACTCTGTCTCAAAAGAAAAAAAAAAGGAATTTATAAGCATCCTAGGGATGAAAATGAGAGAAGGAAACACCGCGACAGGTATCTCCAGTCAGTTATTTCAGAGCTCTGGCAGCCTAGGGGAAGCAGAAAGTAGCCGGAAAGGACAAGGAGCCTGCAAACAAATCAAACCTTACGATGCTGTCTGGAAGTTCTAGGCCTTGTTTTTGAGTTTAATCGAGAAACAACTGAAATCATGAGAGTGCCGGCTGTTGAGCTGCAGCTAGGGGCCTGCCAGTGACCGGAGCACGGGAGTGCCTAGCCTGACACCACCGCTGGCCATGTTCTGGGTAGGTGAAAGGATTTAAGGTCCAGAGTTGGGCTGAGTTAGACAAACGGACGGAGGAAGCAGAGCGCAGGTGAACTAAGGTAAGGTCAGGAGGCGGGTGTAATGCCTCTGTGTCAGTACAACGGACCTGAGGCTATCAGAACGCCGCTCTGAGAAGGTAAAACGGAGGGTGAAAACCAAGCATTTCATAGGTTTCATGCCTAAAACCTTAGAGGAAGGATACCTAGTTGTGCAAAGTTTGCCACCAATAACTCCCTTTGCCTCCAGCAAGGAAAATATGGTTTGAGATGGGAGGTGGAAGGGAAGGCTGGTGATCTCCCATCTGCAGCCACTGACCACTTCCTAACCAAAGGGCGAGAGAACAGCAACTGGTTTCCCGGAAATGACATTATACCCGAGGTGCTGGGGCCCAGAATAGCAACACTGCTATCAGCCAGGGATAACTGGTCAAGAACCCCATGGGTAAAGATTGAGCATCCACAGTACCATACGGTACCTTCAGGCAAATTAAGGAAAGGCAGCTCTAAGAGAAGATACAGCTCTGAAGGCACACACTTTGGCAAATGGACTGTAAACCAAATGCCCAATCCCACGGCCGTCTGGCGAATGGCTTTGGTTGTGCAAGGTACAACTTTCACAGCTATATTGTACCTGGAAAGCAATTCATTGTCATTATCTCAGTGCAAACTTACAGCTGCCGAGCATAAAAAGCATTTCCCATTCTCAACAGAGGTACATTAATGCAAGAAAACAATGCGTCTCCATTTCCTCAACATTAAAAGGCATATGGACTAGATGTTATCGAAAAATCCTTCAGCTCTAATAGCTTGTAAGTGTTGCTTTTTTTTGTTTTTGTTTTGAGACAGTTTCGCTCTTGTCACCCAGGCTGGAGTGCAATGGCACGATCTCAGCTCACAGCAAGCTCTGCCTCCTGGGTTCAAGCAATTCTCCTGCCTCAGCCTCTTGTGTAGCTGGGATTACAGGCACGCGCCACCATGCCCAGCTAATTTTTGTATTTTTAGTAGAGATGGTGTTTTACCATGTTTGCCAGGCTGGTCTTGAACTCATGACCTCACATGATCCACCTGCCTTGGCCTCCCAAAGTACTGGGATTACAGACATGAGCCACTGTGCCCGGCCAAGGGTTGCTTTTTAAATACATAGTTAATTAGTACTTTATGGGTTAAATACTGCTTCACATGTCTTATTTGATCTACTTGTAGCAACTGTTCCTGAATTAGGAGTTCTCAATTGTCATTTTACAGGAAAGGATGCTAAGTTTCACAGTCAGCCTTTAGACTGAAGACCTCAAGCTTTCGCTCTGGCACCCCCGCCCTCCTTGAAGGTTCTGTGAAGTGCGTCCACTCCATTCTGGATTACTTGAGACCTTCCTTACTCATTATTCAGTCTACAAATGACCCAGTTCTCTTGATAAACTCATGCTCTCTTCTGCTCCGTGCCTTTTGCCCACTGCACTGTAGTTTTCCGTCATTAAAAAGGCAGAATTTACATAGAAAGCCTGTCAAGTTCCTTAACAATTTTCATAAAAGGTAAAGCTGAACTGAGTGACAAAATAGAACTTTTAAAATAAGGCTTCACAAGTTCAAAATGTTATAAATAGCACAAGCCCATATATCCTTCCACAAACTGCATGGATCAATTTTATACATGTAAAAATCTGAAAGGAAATGTCCCCCCATGGTGAAAACTGGTGAGAATAATACATGCTTTTTTTCTTTTCCTTGTTTGCTTCCTTTCTGATTTGTATTTTCTATTTTTTCTAAACTGAACACATCTTATCTTTACATTAATAAAATATGCTTGCAGTTTTCATTTTTACAGAAAACAGATATTTTAACATGGTCATTCTGACACAGATTTTTAAACAAAATTACCGAGAAATGTTGGAATGGATAGTTCTGACTCCAGATCTTTCTGGCCAGATCTTGTTCCTCAGTCTCATCCCTTCTCTTGGTTTCCTGTCACGCATGACTATCTATCTGAGAAGCCTCACCCCAGCTGAATTCCCTCCCTTCTTTGGGTGATGGTGATGACATCACTGATTCAGAGATGGGATAAGGCTCTGACGGGTGTCAGAGAATGAATGAGATGTGGGGATGGGGTGAGCCCAGAGATGGGGCTAGAGATGGGCAAAGCACAGAAACGTATTCCCCAAGGACTGATGGAGCACTTCCTGTGCCAGGACATGGACAAGGAAGGGATGAAGGTCAAGGATGCAGAGAAGGAGGCTCAAGGCTAAAGATGAAGGTGACTGTGGCAAAGACTGCCAGTTCAGCGAACATTCTCCATTTATTCCTTAGTAATAAAACTCACCTAATTATCTGGGGTCCCAGAATACCCAGCTAACAGACTACATTTCCCAGCCTCCCCTGACCCTTTGCAGCTTAGTGTGGTCATGTGATTATGCGCTGGTCAAAGAGATAACTACTGAATACAACTTCCAAGGAAAGCTCTTTTTGTCTTCCTCCTCTGTTCTTCCTGCTACCTAGAATAGAATATAAGTTCTGGTGCCATAGCAGCCACCTAGGGCAACACGGGGGCCTTGAGAAAGCAAGCCAGTGCTGGGGAGATGGAAGACATGGCACTGGGTCCTGGAAGACATGGCACTGCCTACAGCCCCAGACAGCCAACCTTTGAATTACCTCTTTTTTTTTTTTTTTTTGAGATGAAGTTTCACTCTTGTTGCCCAGGCTGGAGTGTGATGGCATGATCTCAGCTCACTAAAACCTCTGCCTCCCAGGTTCAAGTGATTCTCCTGCCTCAGCCTCCTGAGTAGCTTGGATTACAGGCATGCACCACCATGCCTGGCTAATTTTTTGTATTTTTAATGGAGACGGGGTTTCTCCATGTTGGTCAGGCTGGTCTCAAACTCCAGAAATCAGGGGATTCCCCCCTCCACCCCACCTCAGCCTCCCAAAGTGCTGGGATTACAGGTGTGAGCCACTGTGCCCAGCCCAACCTTTAAATTCTTGAGGAGAAAATAAACTTTTCTCTCATTTAAGCCACTGGTTATCTTGAACATTCATTTCTAAGAAGCCAGGCCGGGTGTGATGGCTCACACCTATAATCCAAGCATTTTGGAAGGTGGAGGTGCGTGGATCACCTGAGGTCAGGAGTTTGAGACCAGCCTGACCAACATGGTGAAACCCCATCTCTACTAAAAATACAAAAGTTAGCTGGGTATGGTGGCGCATGCCTGTAGTCCCAGTTATTGGGGAGGCTGAGGTAGGTCGAATCTGGGAGGTAGAAGTTTCGGTGAGCTGAGATCACACCATTGCACTCCAGCCTGGGCAACAAGAGGGAGACTCTATCTCAAAAAAAATAAAAGAGAAGAGAGGAGAAAGGAGAGAGGAGAGAAGAGAAGCCAGACCTACTTTTATCTAATAAGTAACACTACTTAGGCTTTTTTTTTCCAGCTTATGGGTTACAAAATTCATTGGTTCAGGTAAGTTTAAAGCAGACACCTACAGTGAGTAGTGGCTGCTTTATGGAGAATGCATATACTATAAAGCCAAATGAGAATCTAGCAATTTTTAAAGTGGCAGATATATCCCTGAATTCTGAAATCACTTATATGATAGCTAATATGCTTTCTTATAGAAGCAATTAATTTTGTAGGTATACATATATTTTCTTTCCAACTAAAACATCAACTTCCTAAGGGACCAATTTAAAACATAAGCTGATACATTTATACTTCTAGGTTCTACTTACTTCTTATCTACTAATGATAACAATTTTAGTTAAAAAAAAATAAATGTTTAAGTATGCGTTTTAAATAAAAATATGTTCCTTTAGTTAAAAACATTTTTTTAAATGACACAGTTTCAAAATTGCCGCTCTGCGTGCCAAATAACTTTGCAATAACCAACCGTGAATGAAGGAATTGGCAACATAGAAACAAGATGCTTAAATGCCTACCTTTAAGTCTCAAGGAGAAAACAGTTTAAAAAATAAACAGAAGATTGAATTATATCCATCTCTTCAAATCCTAACAATTAACAACAGCCAGGTGGGAGACGTAGCAGAACACCAGCCCAGTTGCCACCGCCAGCCTGTGCAGCTGCTCTCCCACCACTCCACTGCCCCCTCCTCTGCCAGCCGCAAAGGAAGAAGAGGTCCAAGTGCTCAGTCAGTGACAATGGCTCTGGCGAATGCAAAGCTGGCTTTGCTGGGGACATGGGGACGATGCCCCCCAGCCATATTTCCCTCCATCAACAGGTGCCCCCGGCACTAGGGCGTGATGGTAGGCATGGGCTAGAAGGACTCCTACATGGGCAACAGGGCCCATCCTGACCCTGAGTTACCCCCTTGAGCAGCACATTGTCACCAATGGGACGATATGGAAATGGTGTGGCACCATGCCTTCCACAACGAGCTGCACATGCCCCAGAGAAGCACCCAGCACTGCTGACCAAGGCACCACTGAACCCCAAGGCCAACAGAGAGAAGATGGCTGAGATCATGTTTGGGACCTTCAACACCCTCAGCCATGTTTGTGGCTATCCAGGCCACGCTGTCCCTCTGTGCCTCCGGGTGCACCACTGGCACTGTCACGGATTCTGGAGACGGGGTCACCCACACAGTGCCCATCTACAAGGCTCTGCCTTCCCCCACACCATCCCGCATCTCGACCTGGCTGGCCAGGACCTGACCGACTACCTCATGAAGATCCTCACAAGTGTGGCTACACCTTCACCACCGTGGCCAAGCAGGAAATCCTCCGTCACGTTGCCCTGGACTTCGAGCAGATGGCCACCACTGCATCCTCCTCCTCCCTGGAGAAGAGCTACGAGCTGCCTGACGGCCAGGTCTTCACCATCGGCAATGAGAAGTTCTGGTGTCCGGAGGCGCTGTTCCAGCCTTCCTTCCTGGGCACGGAATCTTGTGGCATCCACGAGACCACCTTCAACTCCATCATGAAGTGTTATGTGGACATCCTCAAAGACCTGTATGCCAACATGGTGCTGTCTGGAGGCAGCAGCACATACCCAGGCATTACTGACAGGATGCAGGAGATCACAGCCCCAGTGTGAGGAGGATCACGTCGGGGTTACCACCTGAGATGCTGATTACAACCTGTGGAGGTTTGTTCTCCAGACCTTCACTTAACCACGGATGAATGAATGCACTTCTACACCTAGAACAGTATATCTGAGTGGGCTAGGGATGGTAGTTAGCTGCTTTTAGAGGGCGATTGCAGCTGATTCTGACTCCGTGTTCTTTTTGCATTTAGCATTAATTAAATAACAGAGGTTCTAAGTTAACACACTTGTGGATAATTAACATGGTTAAAAGAGTGGTTTTACGAAAGATGAAAAGATTTTGGTCTGGGGGCCTAGAATAAACACCATTAATGGGTAATTCTTTTTTGGCTTTCTCCTGAGAGGACCATCCAGCATGAAGTTTACATAGGCAAACAAATCAGAGTAGAGACAAAGGAATGTGGGGTAAACAGACTTAACTAGGGAAGGTTTTATTGTCTTTAAATTTTTACCTTATGACTTAACACTTTAAGAAGAACTGGCTGCTTTTAGCCTGCTCCATTAAAACTTTTTGGCCCTCCAAAAGGTTTGACACTATAATCTTCTAACTTCCCTAATATTTCCCTAAAATTTTGCCAGACACCCCGAGTGAATCCCAACACCCTGGCACCCAGCACCGTGATCAAAATCACCGCATCCCCAGAGTGCAAGCACTCAGTGTGGGTCAGCAGCCATCCTGGCCTCACTGTCCACCTTCCAGCAGATGTGGATTAGCAAGGAGGAGTATGAGTGGGTCCCCTCCGTCGTCCACTGCAAATGATTCTAAATGGACTGTGAGTGATGCACAGCATTTGCTGCATGGGTTAGTTCAGAACTACAAACTTGCCCCTGGCAAATGCATACGCCTCATGCTAGCCTCACAAAACTGGAATAAGCCTTCAAAAAAAAAACATAGAGAAATACTCGGCCAGGTGTAGCGGCTCATGCCTGTAATCCCAGCACTTTGGGAGGCCGAGGTGGGTGGATCACAAGGTCAAGAAATCGAGACCATCCTGGTCAACAAGGTGAAACCCCATCTCTACTAAAAATACAAAAAAAATTAGCTGAGCATAGTGACACATGCCTGTAATCCCAGTTATTCAGGAGGCTGAGGCAGGAGAATTGCTTGAACCCAGGAGGCAGAGGTTGTGGTGAGCCGAGATCGCGCCATTGCACTCCAGCCTGGGTAACAAGAGCGAAACTCTGCCTCAAAAAAAAAATAGCTGTTGAAGCTTGTATCTGGTATCAGCACTGGACTGTAGAACTTGTTGCTGATTTTGACCTTGTATTCAAGTTAACTGCTACCCTCACTACTTGGCAAATACTCTGTAGATATCTTTGATTTTAACCCTTAGCACATGTGGCTCGGTCACTTCGTGGCTCAGGTAAGAACGTGCTTGTGGTAGACAAGACTGTGGCTTGGTGGGTCTGGGTAGCCAGCAGTCTCTGACATGGGCAGGGTATTCATGTGTCAGTGCTGACTGTTCTGGGATTTCTATGGGGGCTGGCAAGGGCTCCTGAACCAGCAGTTTCTGCCCTGCCAGTCTGTCAGGGTTGGAAAATCCAACTCATAGGACCCAGTTTCCTTGCTTAGCTGATGTTTTCCTGCCAGAACAGTGCAGGCTGTCACTTGCCTTGAGTTGGAAGTGGACTGTATTTACACCTGTGTAAATGTATTCATCCTTTTAATTTATGTAAGGTTTTTTTGCATGCAATTCTCAATTCTTTAAAGAGAGGACAACAAATTTTTGTTTTCTACTGTTATGTGAGAATATTAGGCCCCAGAAACACATCACTATGTGAGGAAAAATAAAAGAAACAATAATAAGAAAAAAAAACCAGAAGACTATAGCAATAAAACTGCAGAAAGCGAAATAGAAGACTATAGCAATAGCCACAGCAAAAAACATAGAAGACATAAGACTGACTTTAACAAGATATTTGCATATCTATTTTAAGACAACCTTAAATTGCTACTGAGAAAAGTAAATAAAGAAATAAAATGCTGCTGAGGAACACACACAAAAAACCTTAAATGAAGAAAACCCTTAAATAAATGGAGAAAAAACATGAATAAATGTTCTTGGACAAATAGATTCAATATCATAAATACATCAGTGTTTACTAAATTAACCCAGAAAGTTCTTCATGTCCAGTAAAATGATACTGGCAGAAATTTTATTTGGGTGAATGAAAAACTAGAAAAAAATAAATTTTAAAGTTCACATGGGAAAATTAACAAGAAAAAAAGGCCAAAAATTATTGTAAAAAAAGATTATTGAGGGAAAACTGGTCCTACCATATAATGAAATGTATTGTAAAAAAATTATTAAGAGGATGGTACGGGTGCAAAAATGGATCACTGAATGGTATAGATATTCAATAAATGGATCCAAATAGTTCCAGGACCACAAGACATGATTAAAAATGGCATGTCAAATCGGTGGAGAAGGCTGGTGCGGTGGCATATGCCAGTAATCCCAGCGCTGTGGGAGGCTGAGGCTGGAGTTAGAAACCTGCTTAGGCAATAGGGCAAAACCCCGTCTCCACTAAAAATACAAAATTTAGCTAGGTGTGGTGACAGCCACCAGTAATCCCAGCTACTGGGAGGCTGAGGCACGAGAATTGCTTGACCCTTGGAGGTAGAGGCTGCAGTGAGCCAAGATGATGCCACTGCCCTCCAGCCTGAGTGACACAGATGGGTGGAAGAGCCAGACCCTGTCTCAAAAAAAAGAAAAGAAAAGAAAAATCACCATTGAAGAAAAGTTCACTATTAAATAAACTATTAGAGAAACAGGTAGCTATTTGAAAAAAATGCTAAGCTGTATGCCTGCATCACACTAACATCAAGATAAATTTCTTTTTTTAATTTTTAAAATTTTTACTTTTGGCTGGGTGCAGTGCCTCACATCGGTAATCCCAACACTTTGGGAGGCCAAGGCAGGTGGATCAACTGAGGTCAGAAGTTTGAGACTAGCCTGGCCAACATGGCAGAACCCTGTCTCTACTAAAAACAGAAAAACTTCACTGGGCATGGTGGCAGGCACCTGTAATCCCAGCTCCTCGGGAGGCTGAGACAGGAGAATCGCTCGAACCCGGGATGCGGAGGTTGCAGTGAGCTGAGATCACGCCACTACACTCTAGCCTGGGTGACAAAGTAAGACTCCACCTCAGGAAAAAAAAATTTGTTTTTACTTTTACAGGTGTTGAAATAAATTTCTAATGAAAAACACAAGCCCATAAAAGCAGTATAAGAAACTATAAGACTGACTTTGGCAAGGGTTCCGGGACAATTCAATGGTGAAAGAATAGTCTTTTCAACAAATGATGGTGCAACAAACAGGTATCAACATGCAAAAGAATAAAATGTGACCCCTACCACACACCATATACAAAAACAACTCAAATGGGGAGGAAGGCAGCAAATCACACTGCCACGTGTGTACCTATGCAACAATCTTGCATGTTCTTTACATGTACCCCAAAACCTAAAATGCAATTAAAAAAATTGTAATCAAGAATAATAAAAAGAAAAAAAAACTCAAAATGGATCAAAGACCAAATGTTAGAGCTAAAACTACAAAATGATTAGAAGAAAACGTAGGTGTAAATCTTCATGAACTTCAATTAAGCAACAAATTCTTAAATACAACACCAAAGGACAAAAACAAAAGAAAAAAACAGATAAAATCAACACCAAAGTGAAAAACTTTTGTGCTTCTAAGGACACCACAGAATGGGATGAAAATTCTTGCAAATCAAAATTCTAATAAGGGATTTGAATCTAAAATATACAAATAACTATAATTCAATAATAACAAGACAAATCATTTTAAATGCAAACAAGGATTGAATAGACAGTTCCCTAAAAAAGATACATAAAGGACTAATAAGCTCATGAAAATATGCTCAATATCATTAGCTATCAGGGAAATGCAAGTCAGAAAGACAATGAGATACCAGCTCACACCCACTAGCATGGACATAATAAAAAACAATTAAAAACGTCGTGAAGGACGTGAGAAATGGAACCCTCGTGCACTGTTGGCGAGAATGGAAAGCAGTGCCCGCACTTGGAAAACAATTTGGCAGCTCCTCAAACACTTAAATAGAGTTACTGTATAACCCAGCAATTCTACTCCTATGTATATATTCAAGAGAAATGAAAACACAGCCACAAAACAATGTGTACGTAATACAGGAGTTAGGCCCGGCAGGGTGGCTCCTTCCTGTAATCCCTGCACTTTGGAAGGCTGAGCAGGGAGGATTGACTGGGCCCAGGAGTTCGATACCAGCCTGGGCAACAAAGACTGAGCCTACTGGTTTTTTGAGCCAACGCTGTCTCAAAAAAAAATTGTATATGAATGTTCATAATAGTCAAAACGTCCATCAACTGAAGCCAAACATCCATCAACTGAAAAATGGATAAATATAATGTAGTCTATCCAAGTAAAGGCATATTACTAGAAATGAAGTACTGATACATGCTAGAGCATGATTAGCCTTGAAAATATGCTTAAAAAACCCAAAAACATTATGCTAAGTGAAGGAAGCCAGTCAGGAAGAAGCACATATTGTATGATTCCATTTATATAAAATATGCGGGATGGTCAACTCCACATAGACAAAAAGTAGATTAGTAACTGTCCAGAGCTGGGAGACTGGAGGGAAATAGGGAGTAAATTATAAGATGGACAGAGTTTTTGCCTTTTTTTTTTTAAGTAATAAAAACATTCTAGGCCAGGTGCAGTGGCTCACATCTGTAATCCCAGCACTTTGGGAGGCTGAGGCAGGTGGATCACTGAGGTCAGGAGTTGGAGACCAGCCTGGCCAACATGGTGAAACCCCATCTCTACTAAAATACAAAAATTAGCTGGGTGTGGTGGCAGGTGCCTGCAGTCCCAGCTACTCAAGAGACGGAAGCATGAGAATCGCCTGAATCAGGAGGTGGAGGTTGCAATGAGCTGAGATGGAGCACTCCAGCCTGGGCGACAGAGAAAGACTCTCTTGAAAAGAAGCCTATTAGACTTACAGCACATCTCTCGGCAGAAACCCTACAAGCCAGAAGAGAGTGGGGGCCAATATTCAACATCCTTAAAGAACAGAACTTGCGGCCCAGAATTTCATATCCTGCCAAACTAAGCTTCACAATTGAAGGAAAAATAAAGTCTTTTGGGAACAGGCAGGTACTCAGAGATTTTGTTACCACCAGGCCGGCTTTGCAGAAGCTTCTGAAGGAAGCATTATACATAGAAAGGAGTAACCAGTATCAGCCTTTCTAAAAATATGCCAAAAAGTAAAGAGTATCAACATAAAGAAG
>CM052651.1:3333224-3358998 GCA_028533165.1 Leontopithecus rosalia | reverse complement strand
GAAGGGAAGGGAAAGGGAGGGAAGGGGAAGGGAGGGAAAAATTGTATCCATTAATAAAATATATGGATTTTTTTAATGTTAATGGAAAATCACCCTAAGCAAAGTAAAAGTATCAACAACAAACTGGGAAAATATTTGCAACTCACATTGCAGACAAAGGATAATTTCCCTAATACTTAAGGGCACTTTGAAATTAATAAAAATTCAATAGAAAAAGTCTATCAACAGACAGAACATAGAAAAGAAAATATAAGTGCAATTGAAATACATTAAAAGGTGCTCAGGCCCGGGGACACAGTTGCTCACCCATGTAATTCCAGCACTTTGGGAGGCTGAGGCAGGTGAATCGCTTGAGCCCAAGCGTTTAAGACCAGTCTGGGCAACATAGGGAGGCCCTATCCCATAAAAAAAAAATTTAGGGTGGCATGGTGAGACGCGCCTATAGTCCCAGCTGCTCGGAAGGCTGAGGCAGGAGGATCACTTGAGCCTAGGAAGCAGAGGGTGCAGAGAGCTGAGCTCACACTGCACTCCAGCCTTGGTGATAAAGGGAGACTGTCTCAAAAAAAAAGATGCATACATTTACTCTTAAAAAGAAAAATGCAAATTAAAACAATGAGATGCCATTTTTTACTAAGAGATTGTCACATATGAAAAAAGTCTACGCCAGGCATGGTGGCTCACACCTGTCATCCCAACACTTTGGGAGGCCCAGGCAGGAGGATCACTTTAGTCCAGGAGTTCAAGGATGGCCTAGGCAACATAGCGAGACTTGTCTCCGCAAAAAATAAAAGCACTAGCCAGGCATGGTGGCGTCACCTATAGTGCCAGCTACTCAGGAGACCGAGGCGAGAGAATCACTTGAATCTGGAAAGTCAAGCCTGCAGTGAGTCCAGATTGTGCCACTGCACTCTAGCTGGTGATGGAGTGAGACCCTGTTTAAAAAAGAAAAGATGGAAGAAAGAAAGAAAAACTGGAAACAACCACGTTTGTCAGCAGAAAACCGATTAAATAACCTACAGTCTGCTCATAAAATGAAATACCTTGTATTACTAAAGAAGCTCTTCATGCACTGCGATATACCAGACCTTTTGTCAGGTGTGGAGAGCCAAGTGCACAATCGTATATACAATACTCACCTCTTATGGGAAAGGAAATGGGTGGGAAAAATATAAGTATCAATGTGCTTGAAAATGCATAAAATATCTCTGGAACAATACACAAAAAATTGTTAACATCTATGCTGACGAGGGGAGAGAGGGCTCAGGGAGAATTTTCTTTAACAAATCACCTTTTGTACTCTGTGAATTATGTGAATGTCTTTCATACTTTAAAAATAAATACATTTAATTTTCCTGCCTTTACTTTGGGTCACTGGGGGCTTACACCTACTTGGCATTAAGAGCTTCAAGTGAGTAACACCAGAGAGCAGAAAGAAAAGACCTGGGTTACGTGCAGGAAGGGAATCCACACGCAGCAGAGAGGAGCAGGAGACAGGCAGGGTGGCCAAGTTTAGCAAATGAAAATGTAGTGCAGGATTCCCAGGTAAATCAGAATTTCAGGTGAATAATCATTTTTTTCATTCTGCAATATTTGGGACATTGTTTTGTTGTTGTTGTTTTGAGGTGGAGTCTTGCTCTATCTCCAGGCTAGAGTGCAGTGGTATGATCTTAGCTCACTGCAACCTCTGCTTCCTGGGTTCAAGCAATTCTCATACCTCAGCCTCCTGAGTAGCTGGGATTATAGGCGCCCACCACCACACCCAGCTAATTTTTGTATTTTTAGTAGAGACAGGGTTTCACCATGTTGGTCAGGATGGTCTCAATCTCCTCAGCTTGTGATCCGCTCACCTCAGCCTCCAAAAGTGCTGGGATTACAGACGTGAGCCACCATGCCTGGCCAGTATTTGGGACATTCTTATACTGTTTTGTCTGGTAACTCTAGCTATGAGAAAATGCCTATGTGCCCCAGGCAGCCCATGGAGAACTACAGCTCATGTATGTCTCTCCCAGAATATCCCAAACACAACACCATGAAGAGAAAGAGCTGACATCTACACTTCACTCCTAGAAGCAACTGCTCAACCCAGATTTCAGTCCATATCCTGAATCTCCACTGATTTCTATAATCACTTAATATAAGCACAAACAACTGGTTAACAAGAGAAAGAACATGAGGAGGGACGGAGAGATCACTTGAGGGAAAGAAAGAAACAAAATGAGGGAAAGACCTCAGAAACAAACCAATGAACAAAAGGAATGGATTTTCATTTTAATTTTCAATTTTTTTGCATTGAGTAACCTTTATTTCAAAGAGATGGAACTATCATGCTGCTCTGGAACAAATTATTTTTCAGAGCCGGCTAACAGCTTTCATCTCAGCTGGGGCCGAGTGCATGAAAAAACAATCCTGTGTGTGGCAGCCAGGGTTCAACAGAGCCAGAATCTGACGTTTACTTCTTTACTGCCTGTGTTTTGGTAAGCCTTGCCCAGAACTATCCTGTGGATAACAGGAGGAACATATTATTCATAGATTTCTCTTTCCATTTCACTGCAGTTGAATTTACTTTTTAGAAAAGTAGCTGTGACCAATAAACACAGGTCAAATAAGAGCAACCTCAAGATACCCCACGGCAGGTTTCCCAAGCCTGTGATGAACTGCGAGCCTGTTTCACAGATTGATTCAAACGATGGAAGGGGCCAGCCGTAGCAATTCCTGCCGTATGTCAGGACAGATGCCTCGGGAGAGGAGGCAAATGCTCCCCGCCGTGTCTCCACGCCCTTCTCTTCTCCTCCTGCTCTTCTATCACCTCCCAGTTGTCCAGTGCTCGCTCTCATACCCTGGAAATATCCAGCTCAAAAGCCAGTTATCTCTGCAGCCTTCTTCGGCTTCCCAAACGCAGCCTCCAAGCTGAGGTCACTGCTCCCTCCTTGAGACAGGACCCAAGGCCAGACTATCACCATAAGAGTAACTATGTATTAAAATTATAATTTACATTTGTGAAAACTAACAAAATACGAAAAAAAATAAAAATAAAAAAAGAAAACTACCATTCATTCCAGGGTGTTCCTGGCACTTTACATCCATTACTTATAATCCTCCGGGAAAAAAACCAATTACATATTATTGTCCCCATTTTATAGATGATGAAACTGAGGCTCAGAACGGCGAAGGTGTCTAAGAATTAGACCCAATCTGGGTGTGTCTGATACCACAGAATATGTTCTTTCCTATGCTGTGCTGCATATGTGTCTCTCTCCTTCACTAAGAAAAAAAATCAATTGGGTTTTCTTCTAATTCACAAAAGCAATAAATATTTATCATAGAAAATCCAAGCAGTTAGGTGTAGCAGAGTGAATGACATCGTTTTACAGCCATTCCCTCAGTGTCATTCTCTTCTCTGCCAAGTGACCCCACTATGTCATCATCACTCAGCATCTCATTGCCTGATTCCCAAACATTCCATTGTAAGCCACAGGGCAAGGGCTCTGTCTCGTTCCCCAGCAGTATCTCCAGGAACTATAGGAGGTGTTGGTATATACTAATAGCTCAAATTTATTCAATAAATGTATGAATGAATAAATGAAGAATAAATCTCCTGAATAATTAAAAGTGAACCGTAATAGTATTTAGAGTTAATTGTTACAAATTTTTAAACAATTGCATTAATGGGCTGGGCGCAGTGGCTCATGCCTATAATCCCAGCAGTTTGGGAGGCCGAGGCGGGTGGATCACAAGGTCAAGAGATCGAGACCATCCTGGTCAAGATGGTGAAACCCTGTCTCCTAAGACTCTAAAAGAAAAAAAAAAAAGCCAGGCATGGTGGTGTGCACCTGCAGTCCCTGCTAGTTGGGAGGCTGCGGTGGGAGAGTTGCCTGAGTTGAGGCTCCAGTGAGCCACAATCAAACCACTGCAGTCCAGCCTGGGCAACAGGGCAAGACACTGTCTCAAAAGAACAACAACGAAAACAAAACCTCAAACAACAACAAAACCACACAAAAAGTACAAACCACCCAGGCACCACAAAGAAAAGCAACGGAAAAGAGACAAGAGTATTATTAGGTCCCAAAGAGTTCGTATGATGGAATTCTGGCATATAAATATAAAACAAGCTGCTTAATTTTTTTTAAAGGGTCAGGCGCAGTGGCTCATGTCTGAAATCCTAGCACTTTGGGAGGCCGAGGCAGGCGGATCACGAGGTCAGGAGTTAGCGATCAGCCTGGCCAACATGGTGAAACCCTGTCTCTACTAAAAATACAAGAACTAGCTGGGCATGGTGGCGCGTGCCTGTAATCCCAGCTACTTGGGAGGCTGAGGCAGGAGAATTGCTTGAACTGGGTCCCAGGAGGCGGAGGCTGCAGTGAGCCAAGATCGTGCCACTGCACTCTAGCCGGGGCAAAAAAAAAAAAAAAGGTAGCAAGGTACAAGACTTAAAAAAAAAAAAGGTTCTGGCAGATTTGAAAACCAACCAAGCACACTTCTAAAAACAAAAAGATTTTGCTATTAAGAACTCAACGATGAGCTAAATAGCAGATTAGACACTGCTAAAGAGAGAATCTGTGAATTTAGAAGGTCACATCTGAGCAAGGACTTAAAGGAGATGAAGGAGTGAATCGTGTGGAAAGCTGACAGGCAGGCCGGGCATGGTGGCTCAAGCCTGTAATCCCTGCACTTTGGGAAGCCAAGGCAGGTGGATCACAAGGTCAAGAGATCAAGACCATCCTGGTCAACATGGTAAAACCCCATCTCTACTAAAAACACAAAAAATTAGCTGGGCATGGTGGTGCCCGACTGTAATCCCAGCTACTCGGGAGGCTGAGGCAGGAGAATTGCCTGAACCCAGGAGGCGGAGGCTGCTGTGAGCCGAGATCGCGCCACTACACTCCAGCCTGGGTAACGAGCGAAACTCTGCCTAAAAAAAAAAAAAAAAAAAAAAAAAAAAGCTGACAGGAGAGCGTTCCCAGGCAGAGGGAAAAGAAACGCAAAGGCTTGGGGAAGGGGACTGTGCCCGTGTACTGCAGGGCCAGCAAGAAGTCAGCACGACTAGAAACGGGAAAGCACTAGAAGGCCAGGGAGCTGAGACGGGAGGCCACGCTGCAGGGTAGTACGGGGGATCCTGGCTCTGGCCGTGAGACTGGAAGCGTTGCAGGATGAGCTCCCTCCAGCGTGTGTTGAAAAGAGTGTTCAGCAGTCAACGGCAGAAACAGAGGCAGGTTAGCCGCTTCTGCAATAGTCCAGGTGAAAGGATGGGCTGTCGTACCAAGGCGGTGGCACTGAAGGCCCTGAGGAGTCAGAGCCTTGATTTATTTTAAACACAGCATGTAGGATTTGCTGATGTATAAGGTGTAAAACGTGACATAAGAACAAGAGCCCTAGACACCTCCCAGAGGCTGGAAGAACGGGGTTGCCATTCTCCAGATTCAAGAGACACTTGAACGTGGCACTGCTGAATAGGCCGCAGGATAAACACGCCCAGGGTTCATGGGGCAGAGGGCTGCAGATACACACCAGGAGGCATCATTGTGTAGCTGGTATTCAGAGCACAAGCCTGGTTTACACCACCACGAGAGTGAGTGGCAGTGCGAAAGGAATGCTCATGCTTGAGGGACAACTTCAATAGAAAGAGTGAAAATGCTGGATTCAGAGTCCAGAGTGCTAACCATTACACCATGGAATATTATGCAGCAATCAAAAATGATGAGTTTGTGTCCTTTGTAGGGACATGGATGAATCTGGAGAACATCATTCTCAGCAAATTGACACAAGAACAGAAAAGGAAACACCGTATATACTCACTCATAGGCGGGTGATGAACAATGGGAACACATGGACATAGGGAAGGGAGCACCGCACACTGAGGTCTATTGGGGAAATAGGGGAGGGACAGCCGGGGGGGGGAGCGGGGGAGGGATGGCATGGGGAGAAATGCCAAATATGGGTGAGGGGGCAGAAGGCAGCAAAACACACTGCCACGTGTGTACCTATGCAACTATCTTGCATGTTCTGCACATGTACCCCAAAACCTAAAATGCAATAAAAATTTAAAAAAATAAAAAAAATAATAAAAAAAAAGAAAGAGTGAAAATGCATGAGGGGGGAAATGGCCTATTTTCAAAATATTCCACGAATGTGTCTTACCGAGTCACATGCAGCTGCAGAGAGGCCTTAATGTGCAAGGAGGAACACTTAAAATAGAGACTTCTGATCTTGAGAGTGCCATATTTTGTTGCAGCAGGGGTGCAAATTCCCTGGCTGCTTCAGCCTGACTCAAAAGCACCGACCATCTGAAATGACAATATCTGGATCCCATTCGCTGTTCATTCGAACACTGCTGGATTAATTGGCTTAAAATCCTGCTTTGTATTTCCTTGGTCAATAATACACTGCTGAAAATAAGTTCGCGATTTGTTTTCAACGTATTTTGCCAAATTGGTTGGAATTAGGGGAGTCAAGCTTCCTGAACTTCATATTCAGACAGGAAAAAATATGCAAAACTGCTTCACGAATTTAAAAGAAAAATCATTTTCGTCACCGGGACTGTGGCACTCCAGAGCTTGGTTTTAATCTTAGCTAAGAAGATCCCAAACATGAGGCCCCTTCAATTTTTATTAAAAAAGGAAATGCTGACAATCCATAATTGCGTTTTTGTTTTTTGAGAGTCTTGCTCTGTCACCCAGGCTGGAGTGCAGTGGTGTGATCTCAGCTCACTGCAACCTCCACCTCTTGGATTCATCCCATTCTCCTGCCTCAGCCTTCCAAGTAGCTGGGATTATAGGCATTTGCCACCATGCCTGGCTAATTTTGTATTTTTAGTAGATGGGGTTTCAGCATGTTGGCCAGGCTGGTCTTGAACTCCTGGCCTCAGGTGATCCACCTGCCTCAGCCTCCCAAAGTGCTGGGATTACAGTCGTGAGTTACTGTTCCTGGCCCTATAATTGTGTTGTGTTTTTGCTTTTTTTCTATATTCAATCTTTCCCTAAACAGTTTTAGTCTGCTCAAGTTTCCATTAAAAAAAAAAAAAAAGGACTCTAGAGTGGGTGGCTTAAATAGCAGAATTTATTTTCTCAAAGCTGTAGAGGTTGGAGTCCCAGACCAAGATCTGACAACGTCAGTTTCTGGTGAGGGCAGCCCCAGCACGGGGCACTCTGGCATTTCTTCTAAGAAGTACAATAATTCTATTGGATCCAGGTCCCACCCTATGACCTCATTTAAATGTAATTACTTCCATAAAGGCACTACCTCCAAATATAGTCACATTGGGGGTTGAGCTTCTACATTTTGGGGGACACAAACACTCATTGTATAATAGCGCTTATCCCTATGCCTAGGAATGCAGCTGACTTCCTACTGCCAATTCAAAATAAGAAACAGAAGCTATGTGATATCAGCCAGGGTGGGTAGAAAAGAAAAAAAAGTGAGAAGCATACAGTTACGCTTACTTCCGTTTCAGGGAGTCCCTGTCACATCCTCCCCATCCTCCCATCATCTCCCTTCCATTATGTATCTACAAACTCAAGCTTCCAAATGAAGGTGTTGGCTGATATTTATTTAAGCCTTAAGGTTGTATTGTTTCTTAGGATGTCAGCATTTTCATACGGAGATTCCTGAAGACAAAAAGGTATTTGAGGTACCTTTGACAGACGATGGTATGGGAGATATCTGGGAGATGGGCGACTGTCTTACGGTTCTCTAGCAATAGTTCCTTAACACACTCATTTATTATCGAAGCTTGAGAGAAGCAGCCTGTTGTAGCAACAGACCAAGCCCCCAAGTGTGCATTAAAGAGAAAACTGAGCTCTCTGAAGAGGCAAATCATGGAGACAAGAATCACAATTCGAGGGGATATCCAGAGACACACTCCACACAAAAGATATATTCACATTAATCCACCTGGAGGAAACTGGCATCATTAATAAAATCTTGGACAGCTCAGAATACAAAAGAAAACTTTCTAGTTCAATATGGCAGATAAATGTCCATCCAGTTCTCCTCCTTCCTGCGCACGGTTCCATTTGGGGGAACAGTGAGTGGAGGCAAACAGGACACAAGAACAGACAAAAGAAAATAAACCACAGCAACACTAGATAATAAGAATGGACACCGTTAATAGACCGATCATTTCAAATAATTCCTGGAAGCTAGAAAGCAGACAGCACAGCACTGACTGGAAAGGAAGAGAAGAAACTCTTGTTGGTCAACATGGTGAAACCCCGTCTCTACTAAGAATACAAAAATTAGCTGGGCATGGTGGCGCGTGCCTGTAATCCCAGCTACTCAGGAGGCTGAGGCAGGAGAATTGCTTGAACCCAGGAGGCGGAGGTTGCGGTGAGCTGAGATCATGCCATTGCACTCCAGCCTGGGTAACCAGAGCGAAACTCCGTCTCAAAAAAAAAAATAATAATAACATGAAAGAGAAAGACTATGATAAACAAACAGAAGATTAAAGAAACAAAGAAAAACTTTAAACCACAACTAATATGAATAATTAAAATACTAATCAATAACCTTGAAAAACTTTGAAAGGACATTGCCTCCATAAAACGAAAATACGCTGCTACAAAAGAGGGCAATAAAATCAGAGAATAAGAAAAATTACTGGAAATTCAAAATATGACTGTTAAAATGAAGACTTAATGAACAAGTGGAAAACTTGTTGACAATGCTGGCAGCTAACACGTATTAAGTGCCTCCCACGCTCTGTTCTTCACATTTTAAACCTACTCGCATTCCTAATCATCGAACTAACCCAGTGAGGCTGGTACTGTTATTCTTCCCATCTCACAGGTGAGGAAACAGAGTTAAAGAGATTAATGGCAGGCGCAGTGGTTCATGCCTGTAATCCTAGCACTTCAGGAGAATAAGGCAAGAGGATCACTCGAGGTCAGGAGTTCGAGACTAGCCTGGCCAACATGGAGAAACACTGTCTCTACTAAAAATACAAAAATTAGCCGGTTGTGGTGGCAGGTGCCTGTAATCCCAGCTATCAGGAGGCTGAGGCAGAAAAATTGCTTCAACCAGGGAGGTGGAGGTTGCAGTGAACCAGGTCTGTGCCACTGCACTCCAGCCTGGGCAACAAAGTGAGATTCTGTCTCAAAAAGAGAGAGAGGGAGAGAGAGAAAGGGAAAGAGAGAGAGATTAAGTCACTTGCTTAAACAGCAAAAAATTAGTTGAGTCAGAATTCAAAGTCAAGCTATCTGGCTCCAGAAAACCTGTTCTATGTGGCTGAAGGCAAGTTACAAATCTGAAAGGCAGAGGTGAGCACATTCCCCTAATGTGGACATGAACACACACACACACACACACACACACACACACACACACACAGACATACACACACAAGGCCACTTGCCTTGGCCTCCCAAAGTGCTGGGATTAAAGGCGTGAGCCACCGCGCCCAGCAGAAGCTATTATTTTTAAAAATGTATTGAACACCTACATTTGCCGGGCACTGTTCCAGTTTCTGAGGATACAGCAGTGAATAAAAGGAGCTTACATTCCAGTGGAAGGTCCATATAAATGTCCCAAGATACCCAAAGAATTCTGAGCTTTTATTGTGCAATTGTGTTGGTAAACTGTGCAGAATAATGATGAAAAAGAGAGTTTCCAGAGGGTAGGAGGCTTCTGGAGCAAAAGTTCTAATGTGCAGGAAGGTAATAAGGTTATTTATAGAAATGGCAACTTGAGACTTAGTTACCACACTCCAGCAACATTCTAGAGTGAGTTACTGAACAGAAAATTCATGAGCCCTTCACAAAGGCAGTAGAGACGAATTCATAAGGGCGGTCTTACAAAAAGCAGGACAGGCCAGCAGAACTCAATTGTTTTTCTTTCTACTTTTCTAGATTTTCCAGTTTTTCCATAATGATAAAATGTAATATATCTTCACTAATAAAAAAGGACTGCATATACTTTTTAGATGGCTATTGTTCCCCTGTCATTAGATCAAAAGGATTACAGCCTGGCTGGCTCTCCCAAGACGTCCTTACAGGTACAGTGGAGAATTGCTCTGGAGATGATGTCACAGTTAGAGATCACTGTCAACAGGTGGTAATGTGCTACCTGCTAACTTCCTGGTCAAAACTTCTGCTGAGGACTTAGTGCTCAGTCATAGCCATGGAAAGAATCAACTGGGAGAGAAGGTGGTCAGATCTTAACGAGCATTTTCCCTCTCTCCCTCCCTTCCTTCTTCTGAAAGACAGGGCCATGGTCTGGATAAACAGAGGTCAGAATTAATGAACAAATAATATAGTCAGGAATTCACAGCAAGGGCCTGCCCAGGTCTTTAGCTGTGGTCCTAGCAGAATGAAGAAATGAATAGGATGTGTAGCCTGAAAACTGGAATTTACATCAAGAATCAAAGTAACCTTGCCTACTCTGTAATTGGAAAAAGAGGCCAAGGCTTCCAGCAATCTGCCTGCTGGTTTCAGTCCAGGGACTGACATTATGATCTTAAAAGAACACATAATTATCTAATGAACTGGTAATTAATACACAGAAGACAATCTAGAAGAGGAATATTTGTGTGCATCATTTATGTTTCCTATTCAAAAACTGTTAAATAAATTACACAAATAACAGCATAAATGTTCACCAGTAGAATACTAAAGACACGCCCTGAATGCAGTAGCTTCCTTCCGAATACTGCTTATTCTAGAGCAAAATTAACTGAGTCATTGTCCTAATAAAAAGCTGGACATTACAACATTGCTTCTATCAAATCTGACCTGCAGACTCTGGCTGGGCGATGGATGAAAGGAGTTCGCAGACACAGCTGTTTTACCTGTGAGAGTGTGGCTAGGGGACCCCACAGCTTACAGACCCCAAAGAGGGAGTCCAGCTGTGCAGCTCCAATATGCTGGAGACCCTCGTATTTATTTTAGAATAGGTTTAATGACATAGACTTGGAGCAAACACAATTTGTGGGTGATAAACACTGTCGACCCCTGGAGTAGAGAGCAGTCCTGTGCACAGGACTGATCAACGGTCAGTTTCAGGACAACATGAGTAAACAGGCCATTTAGATAAAATCTCTACATTCCTTTGTTGTCTACTCTTTGCTATTAGCTCAAGGTAAGAGGATTAGGCTGCCTTCAGCCATAACTCTTTCCCAAAGCTTTTGTAAAACCTTCCGGCCTTCCAGGAAGGTTTGTGTCAAGCACACATAGTGCTGGAAAGTACGTCCTAATGATTGGAGAACACAGGCAATAAAAACATCCTATAATGGCATTTAGCTTCCTAAATCACCATATTTTTAAAAAATCTAAACTTCCGAAATAAGTAAATTTGTGAGCTATTGCTTTTATAGTCCTTGTTTTAGAATAAGTACTGGCTAGAAATGTCAGGTATTATAGTTTTCCCACCTTTCTTTTTGCTTTCAGTTCAATAATTTTTCCTAAGTAACCCTATGTTTTTCTGTTTTCTAGCCTATAAGTTCTCTTTAAATTGTTTTTAATATGTCACATATGATTCTGTGGAATTCATGAGACCCGCTTGTATGTTTTAAAGTGTAATTGCCCTGTGGGTTTTTAAAAGATCTGACCAGGTCTAGTACACCTGTCCGTTTCCATTCCCCCATCAGGTTCTCATTGCAGTGCTTTTTTATTTAAGATAACCCTTGCATTTACCATCTGAATTAGTTTCCTAGGGCTACTGTAACAAAATACAACAAACTAAGTATCTGAAAAACAACAGAAATGTATTATAGTCTCCTACAGTTCTGGAACTTGAAAGCTGGAAATCAGTGCATCAGCTGGGCCATGTGCCTTTGAGTCTGATCAGAATCTTTCTTTGTCCCTTCCTAGCTTCTGATGGTGGCTGTCAATCATCGGCGTTCTGTCAGTTGCAGCTGCATCACTCCAAGCTGTCCCTCTGTTGCCACATGGAGCTCTCCTTGTGAAGCTCTGGGTCAAAATTTTCCTCTTATAAGGGCACAGGTTGCACTGGATAAAGGGCCCTCCAATAGCCTCTTTTTGACGTCATTTGCAAAAACCTTATTTTCACATAAGGTAACAGGCACAGGGATGGGGGGTTAGGATTGAATGCATCTTTTTGGGGGATACTATGCAACCCATAACGCCACTGTTTCTGCTTGTCAAAAGAAAAGCTTCCTGAAATTTGCCTGTCCTGTCCCATTAGCGACTGCAGGGAGTACCTAGAGCAAAGAGCATTTTCTAAGTTTAAGGTTAAAAACAACATCTACCTTATAGTGAGAAGAAATAACAACTCACGCCTTTAGACTCTAGGGGTTTTCCTTCATCTCTGCCCAAAGGAAGTCAGCCAATGATGAAATCAATGACAGAACACTCAGAATACATGAAACACCCATCCCAGCATAAGGTACTGTGCAGCCAGAAGTGATGGGTGTGGAAAGGTGAAGCTTTCTCATGGCTGCTGTTTTGTTTTGTTTTAATAAAAAGACAAAATAACTATGAAACAAATCTTGTGACCAAAACGTTGCTGTCCCTGTGACTGCTGCTTTATATTTGAGATAAAATTTTTCATCAAGGAGATTAGCGTGATTTTTAAAATTATATGTCACAGAACCTTGGAGAGGTACACACCAGGGGAAATGTTCTTTTATTGGCTGCACCTGTCTGCCTGGGCTCTAGCACACTGCCTGAATGGAGGCTGAGAGAATGAAATAAATTCTTCTTTAAATAGTGTGAAAAGGCCAGGTGCGGTGGCTCACGCCCGTAATCCCAGCACTTTGGGAGGCTGAGGTGGGAGGTTCACCTGAGGTCAAGACCAGCCTGGCCAATATGCCAAAACCCCATCTCTACTAAAAATACAAACATTAGCTGGGCATGGTGGTGCATGCCTGTAATCCCAGCTGCTCAGGAGGCTGAGGCAGAATTGCTTGAACCTTGGAGGTGGAGGTTGCTGTGAGAAGAGACTGCACCACTGCACTCCAGCCTAAGCAACAGAGAAAGACTTTGTCTTAGCAAGAAAAATAGTGTGACAAAAATTTACATTGAAAAAATTGCTGGGCCTGGTGGTCCAAACGGATCGCCCGCATGGCATGTCCTACAGGCTGTTAAGAACAAGCTGCATTTACAGGTTGTCCCATTTGTGGTTTACTGAGTGAGGAAACTAAGTTGGCAAAGCCCTGCTTTTTAGAGCCAGTGAACTCACACAAGACACAGCTATAATATATTTCTAGTTCAATTCAGCTGGTGGGCAGCCAGGGAAGTTCGCTTCTTTTGGATTCTTCTTTCGTTGCTGTATCAGCCACTATTTTGACAAAACCTATCTTTTCTAAGGCAGTCTTCACCTTCAGTGGTGAACGCAGGCCATGGGTCTACCTCCTGAGCACCTCCCCAGGAGTCACAGAAACAGTGCTGGAAAGGAACAGGGGGTTTCTCACTCACTGGGAGGGTCGACTTGGTAAAACAGAGAAAAGAACAATTCAAAGGACCAACAGATGGCATGTAGTGAAGGAGTGTATGTTGGGAGAAAGAAATGGTAAGAAACAAATATGCGACAATTGCTATGGTAAATATTTTACCATCTTTTCCACAGTCTTAGGTTAATGCACTGTCTTACAGCCCTCGTATTACAACATAACGCCACGGTTTTCTACTCCTGGAAACACTGTCCCTGCATTAGGCGAAACAATTGTAGAAAGTGAAACCTTGAGTGTACACCACGGGGCTTCAAATAGTTCCCCAAATTATGGAAGCAACTCAGCTTTCAAATGGCTCAGCACTTTTATTTCTCCCTAAATTCAATTCTTATCTAATGGGGTCACCTCTGCTACCTAGGTAGGTGCTTTGCCTTGTGCTATGGTAACTAAATGATCACCTTTAGAAAACATGCCCCAGGGAGGACCAGAGAAGGTGCAGACACCCCTGTCCACAACTGTGCAGCCCGCCCAGGCAGGGCTCCGCCCTCTCCAGGTCCGGAGGCTGGATGCTTTGTGTGTCAGTGAAAGTACATCTGCTTTGTGCCAAATTGTGAAGACAGCTGCTCATTACTAACCTGAGATGGGCCAATCTTTCAATTCTATTTATCAGCAGACCTATGACTGGCTAGTAAAAAAGTTTTCCTTTAGCATTTAACTTTCAGGCATCAAGTAAATAATTGTTCACTTTTTCCCTATGAAGGAAGAGGAGCAAAATGCAAAGAAGGTAGCAAGTTGTCGATTACCAATCCACCCTACTGAGAACCAGGCAACACATGCTTTATAATATTCATCATTGCCACTATGAAAACGATAGTCATTCATAATAGTCCTTTGTATCACAAGGCAATTTTACATTAACATATTAGTTGAGCATCCCAATACCACTCTCAGAGAGGTAAGGCAAATACTGCTATCTCCAACAGGTATACAGAATATTCTAGTTGAATTGGTTGAAGCTCTGTGGCTCACTAATCAGAAGTGTCCAGTTTTTCCAAAACAATCTTGGAAGTAAAGAATACAAAAGATGAAAATGAGGGCCGGGCGCGGTGGCTCAAGCCTGTAATCCCAGCAGTTTGGGAGGCTGAGGCGGGTGGATCACGAGGTCAAGAGATCGAGACTATCCTGGTCAACATGGTGAAACCCCGTCTCTACTCAAAATATAAAAAAAAAAAAAAAAAAAGAAAATGAGCCTGGTCTTTCTTACTGTCAGCACTTTCTCTCTCCAGAGCAGTTGATAAATCATTCATGAGGCACACTCCTCCACTTCTTCCTGCCTGGGCCTGGGGAGTGGTAGAGAAAATAAAGCAGACCCAAAAGTAACCTGCAGAGGAGACTGTGACTAGCTGCTCCTACACCTACAAAGCGCTCTCAAGCTGCACAATCCTCATCAACAAAAAGGAGATAAAGCGAAGGAAATAACGCAGCACATGTAACTAGATGGCAACTCAACAAAGTAAAACTTTGGCAGTTTCTCAGTACTGTTAGTCTATGCTCTGACTTTCTCCACTGAAAGCAGGTAAAACTGTGCCAGTCAACACAGAGGATCACTGAGAAATTTACTGACAACAGAGATAATGATTTACAATTGCAGGATAAAATGACTCCCTATTAGGAGATCAAGCAGAATTAAGGGAAAAATAATCCAGCATTGGCTTCTAAACACAGGAAGGGCATTCTTGAAGAATGGGGAGGAAGCAAATTCTGTGGGGCTGTAAAGGGAGGGCCAGGGACCTGCTGGGAGAAAATGCAGGCAGGGAAGACGTTCCAGGTCTTTTCAATGCAGGTTGAAAAGACCTTCGCTTTTTCAACTTCCTAAGAATCAGATGACTGGGGAGCTACTAGAAAGATAATACAAGTGTAATCCCAGCACTTTGGAACGCCAAGGTGGGTGGATCATGAGGTCAAGAGATCGAGACCATCCTGGTCAACATGGTGAAACCCTGTCTCTACTAAAAATACAAAAAAATTATCTGGGCATGGTGGCACGTGCCTGTAATCCCAGCTACTCGGGAGGCTGAGGCAGGAGAATTGCCTGAACCCAAGAGGTGGAGGTTGCGGTGAGTCGAGATTGCGCCATTGCATTCCAGCCTGGGTAACAAGAGCGAAACTCTGTCTCAAAAAAAAAAAAAAAAGGAAGATAATACAAGATGTTTCTTCATGCTCAAACCCATCAAACTGATAAAAGAAACATCAGCATTGCAATAACACAGCAAGGGTGGTGAAGGCTTAGCAAAGTTCTCAGAAGCAGCAGCGTCTCTGTAGACGCAGACAAATATACAGGGAGAAGGTGTGGGAATGAGGGAGATCCCATTCCCAGGCGTGACCAAAAGCATTCCCAACATGCAAGAGGACTATGGCATGAGAAAGAAACTTTTTTTAAACATAATCATAAAACTGTACAGGGAAAGATATGAATAAGGGAATGCAAAACCTCACTGAACTTGGGAGGATGAAAAATGCTAAAGATAACAATATGCAGGTTAACAGAGAAACAAAGAATGAATTAAGGGCCAGGCTCAGTGGCTCATACCTGTATTCCCAGCACTTTGAGAGGCCAAGGCAGGAGGATCACTTGAGGCCAGGAGTTTGAGACCAGTCTGCTCAACATAGTGACTACAATATCATAGTCTACATTCTTTACATGCAAAAACAAAAAATTTAGAAGAATGAATTAAAACTCAACAGAATGCTTTAAAATACTTAAAATATATTTGAAAACATAAATACGCAAAAATATGAATGGATATTTGGGAAATGAGAAGAAAATATAATGACAGATTTAATACTTATTAGAACAAAAAAATCTTCTAAAATGTAAAACCCCAAAAGACTCTTTATTCGGGCTTACTCTATAACAAACTACGAGTGACAGAGCTACAGGATGAGAATTACTACTTAACAAATGGTATCATGACACCTGTGTGTACCACGAGCAAGAAAATTTACCTGGATGCTCAAAAGACAAACAAAATAATTAATATGAATAGTAAAGAAAAAAGGAGGACAAAGGACATACAGTGTTAGTTTCAAACACAGGAACAACATTATTTTAGATCAATTAAGGAATTAGATATTATCAAAGACAAGACAAATACAAAAAAAACAGTCAATTTCCACAGAATAAGAAGTAGCATTCTCCAGCCGGGTGCAGGGGCTCATGCCCAGAATCCCAGCACTTTGGAGGCCGAGGCAGGCAGATCACGAGGTCAGATCAAGACCATCCTGGCCAACATGGTGAAACCCCATCTCTACTAAAAACACAAAAATTAGCTGGGCATGGTGGCATGTGCCTGTAGTCCCAGCTACTCGGGAGGCTGAGGCAAGAGAATTGCTTAAACATGGGAGGTGGAGGCTGCTGTGAGCCGAGATTGCACTATTGCAGTCTAGCCTGGGCAACAGAATGAGACTCTGCCTCAAAAAAAAAAAAATAGCATTCTCCAAAAAGCATTTATTTAACACTTGCCAGGAATGAATAAAAGTACTAAAAATTAGGAATATAAAGATGAATAAGGCAGGTTTGAGCCTGGCCGACTAACACATGGAGGGAGCCTCCTTCCAACAACACACGGCCAGGCAGAATTAAATTCAAGTGCCCCTGAAACACACACTCCCTGAGTCAAGTGAGTCCTACAACATGCCTCATTCAATCCACTGTCGTCTCTTTTCCTTCATGTATTCTATGTACTAGAGGAAAGTTTGACCCAGAACAGGTGACAAAAGATATACAAGTACCGTAATATTGCCAGACCTCTCAAAACCAAAGAAAGCATCACAGCGAACATTAAAATGTAAGTTTTAGTGGGGCTCAAAGTGTACATTTGCATGGGAAATAGTCAAGAGGCAGACAGTAAATGTCAACTGATGTAACAGGCAGAATTCCAAGATGGCCCCAAGATGCTGATACCATGTTATTAGTCCCATGATTACATAATGGTGGACGTCAAAAGGGATTCTGCAGATAGAATTAGGGTTACTAAACAGTTGGCTTAAAGATAGGGAGATTGTCCAAATAGTCCTAACCAGTCATATGAGCAGTAAACCAAAAGCTATTAATACAGGTCTCAATTTAAAAGTTTATTTTGCCAAGGTTAAGGACATGTCCAGAAGAAAAAAACAAGAAATCACAGAGGTATTCTGTGGTCTGTACCTTTCTTCAAAGATGATTTTGAGAGCTTCAATATTTAAAGGGGAAAAGCTAGCTGGCTAGAGTGGAAAGGGGGAGGGTATGGTAATCCACATGTTGCAAGAGAAAGGGAGCAGCCAGGGGAACAGTCAATTTTGTATTTCCCTCAAGCTCTGCAAATCAGCACTTTACATAAGATAAAGTGAGCTTAGGGCCGGGTCCCAGCACTTTGCGAGGCCGAGGCGGGTGGATCACGAGGTCAAGAGATCGAGACCACCCTGGTCAACAAGGTGAAACCCCGTCTCTACTAAAAATACAAAAATTAGCTGGGCATGGTGGTGCGCGCCTGTAGTCCCAGCTATTCGGGAGGCTGAGGTGGAAGAACTGCTTGAACCCAGAAGGCGGAGGTTTTGGTGAGCCGAGATCGCGCCATTGCACTCCAGCCTGGGTAACAAGCGCGAAACTCCGTCTCAAAAATAAATAAATAAATAAATAAAGATAAGGTGAGCTTAGAGCAGCCACCTGTGGAGATATTTACATCTGTAGCTATCTGCTTAGGAATGGAAGGAAAGGCATTTTCTTGCAGGCCTCAGCTTTCAGCTTAATTTTTTTTCTTTTACCATAGTGAATTTCTGTTTTAAGTTTTTATTTTCCTTTCACAGAACCCCTTAAAAGCCAAGGGTTTTCTCCAGCTGATAATAGATGGAGAAGTCAGAGAGAAGATACCCAATATGAGAGAATCTTCCATTGCTGGCTTTGAAGGTGGAGAGGGTCACGTGGAAAGAACCGAAAAGCAGCTTACGGGGGCTGAGAGCAACCCCCAGGGGATATTCAGCAAGAAATGGGGACATCAGCACTACAACCCCAAGGAGCTGAATTCTGCCAACAGCCAAAATGAGCTTGGACACAGATTCCTTCCCAGAACCTCCAGAGCAGACTGCATTCAGCTGACAACTTGATATGGCTCCAGTGAGACCCAAATAAATGCTAATAAATGGGTGTTTGAAGCCACTAAGTTTACGGCAAGTTGTTCCACAGCCACAGCAAATTAATGCAACAGGCAAGTGGGTAGACGTCTTCTGCCATTAGGAAATATTATGAAAGACTCACAGACACCACTGCAGCCTAGAAAGACTGGTGAATCATGTAAATAAGGGCTAAAAGAAACTAGAGGCATGTCAACGAGAGACTGAAAACAGATGGAAGAAAGGTTGCCAAGATTCGCCTCTTCATGGGGACTTTAACAACGACACTGCAGACAGTATTAATTTACAGTTTCCATTTCCAGGATAAATGGAACATATACACATGCAACCACAAAACATTTTGAATACATATTTAAGCCCTAAAGAAAAGGAATCTCTAGATATCAGAGATCCAAGAAAAACCAAGGCCAAAGCAGCTATGAAGAGATGACATTGCCAGTTTCCCACATGATTTCAGGATCTGAGCATCGGCCCTAGCAGCAAGCTCTGGGCTTTCAGTGGCCGCTTCGGAACAGGATATACAAGGCGTCTTCAGAAAGTTCATGGCAAATGCATATTATGAAAAAACTATGAACATATTTTAATGTTTTTTGCACCGAAATAAACTTGTACTAGCTTGTTTTAACTTGTCTGAAGCACAGCTAGTTTGAGGCACTGAGAAGAACAAGACATCCGTTTGAAAAGAGCTCCTGTCAGAGCAACATGAATTTTGTTAAAATTGAAGCAATGACAAATGTCACATTTACGATGAAGCTTGGGTAGAAGAATAGTAAAATCACTGACACTTTACAAAAACCTTTATTAAGAGAATGATGCAAAGAAATCAGCAGCTTATAAATGAATAACTCGTTTTAAAAATGGATGAGATGATGTGGAAGAAGACGCCCACCCACAGCAGCAGACCATCCACACCCATTTGCAAAGAAAAAGTTCATCTTGTTTATGCCCTAATATTTTTTCCTTTTTTTCCCCCCCTCAGAGATTATTGTTCTGGTGATAACAATAATAAACAAATAATAAACAGCAGAAATAACAGCTGACACCACAGACATCTCAGCTGGTTCAGCTCACACAATTCTGATAGAAAAGTTAAAGTTGAGCAAACTTTCCACTCCGTGGGCACCAAAACCAGAGTGCCCCAGCTGCAGACAAAAGCAGAGCTTTCAATGAAAATTTTAAACAAACGGGATCGAAACTCTGAAGGATCTCTTCGAAGCATTGTAACAGAAGATGAAACACGGCTACACCAGTACCATCCTGAAGACAAAGCACAACCAAAGCGATGGCTACAAGAGGTGGACATGGTCCAGTTAAAACAAAAGCAGACTGGTCAAAAGCAAAGGTCATGGCAACAGTTTTTTGGGATGCTCAAGGAACTTTTCCTGTTGCCCTTCTGGAGGGCCAGACATAACATCTGCTTATTATGAGAGTGTTTTGAGAAACTTAGCCAAAGCTTTAGCAAAAAAAAAAAAAAAAAAATGCCTGGGCAAGCTTGGCCTGAGAGCCCTGCACATTCTTCTCATCAAGGAAGAGGAATTTTTCAGGGCTGGGCGCGGTGGCTCAAGCCTGTAATCCCAGCACTTTGGGAGGCCGAGGCGGGTGGATCACAAGGTCGAGAGATCGAGACCAACCTGGTCAACATAGTGAAACCCCGTCTCTACTAAAAATACAAATATTAGCTGGGGATGGTGGCGCGTGCCTGTAATTCCAGCTAATCGGGAGGCTGAGGCAGGAGAATTGCTTGAACCCAGGAGGCGGAGGTTGCCGTGAGCCGAGATCGCACCATTGCACTCCAGCCTGGGTAACAAGAGCGAAATTCCGTCTCAAAAAAAAAGAAAAAAAAAAGAAGAAGAAGCTGTAGCGGAGGAAGGCGAGCTCAAGAGTCAAGATGTCTCAGATTTAACAGCATTTGAAAGCGAAGATTCATCATTACTTACTCCTGCAGCCAAAAAACTGAAAATAGATACCAACGAAAAGAAAGAGAAGCAGCGGAAGGTAAATGAAGATGAGATTCAGAAGATGCAAATCCTGATTTCTTCTTTTTCTGAAGAGCAGCTGAACCGTTATGAAATGTATCGCTGCTCAGCTTTCCCTAAGGCAGCCATCAAAAGGCTAATCCAGTCCCTCACTGGCACCTCTGTGTCTCAGAATGTTACTGCTATGTGTGGTATTTCCAAGGTTTTCGTCGGGGAGGTGCTAGAAGCAGCACTGGATGTGTGTGAGAAGTGGGGAGAAATGCCACCACTGCAACTCAAACGTATGAGGGAAGCCGTTAGAAGGTTAAAGTCAAAATGACAGATCCCTAACTCGAAGCACAAAGAATTCATCTTCTTCTAGACCAAAGTCTAGAAAGGCCTATTACTGACAGAAGAAGAATTGGTTCCAGACTTCCTATAAGACTGTCTGCTGGTGCTTTAGTATCTCAGTCCTCCAAGGACTCCATGATTTTAATGTCTCTCGAAACTCTGATTATTCGTCACACCTAGAAAATATGTAGCCTGTTTGATACTTGACTAAATTTTGGGACCTCTTGGGGCATTGTGAAGTATTTAACTGTCTTGGCCAGTTGGAAGATGTGTGGGCCATAAACATCTTTTGGACAGGAGAACTGTTTTCAGAGAGAAAACCTTTCTGAGAGTTTTTTTTTTTTTTTAGATAGGGTCTTGCTGTGTGACCCAGGCTAAAGTGCTGGAGTGCAGTGGCATGACTGCAGCCTTGAATTCCTGGGCTTAAGTGATGCTACCACTTCAATCTCCTGAGCAGCTAGGACTACAGACACACACTACTGTGTCCAGTTAACTTATTTTTATTTTTTATGGACACGGGGTCTTGCTTTGTTGCCCAGGCTGGTCATGAACTCTTGGCTTGAAGCAGCCCTCCTGCCTCAGCCTCCTTAAGTGCCAAGAGCTTCAATGGTTTCACATTGAAGCCTAAAGTTGCTAAGACTTACTTTGCTTCTTACATCTGGTTTTAAGTAAAAGTTTAGCAGAAACTTTTACTTGTGATGCTCTGCCATGAAGGATGTGGTAAAGGCAGGAATCGTGATATAACTGGTGCTTGTAAACATTTAAGATTCTCCTGTGGATTTTGGTGGGTGATCATTAAACTGTTTTCCAACTTGCAAAAAAAAATTTTTAAAAAGAGTGTCAGAAAGAGTACAAACTAAGTATGTTTGAAGTGGTAAAGGAGACTAAAGTAGGGAGAGGCAGAAAAAAATCATAATAACAAGATAGTAAGCTATTGAAGGTATGGTTTAAAACATCTCTATCAAGAGCTGTGTGATTAGAAATAAAGCTGTTCAATTTTAAAATACAGCAAACTGAAATGGAAGCTATGTCTGTGGAAATAACCCGAAAAAATTAAAAGCTTGAAAATGCAAACAAATAAGAATTGTAAAGTAATAAATGGTCCAACAAACATCTGATGGCTCCAAAAGGAAAGAATAAAAAGAATTAGAAAGAGGCAAGATGTGAAGAGATCAATTGTAAGAAGAACATATACTGGGGGTCTAATGTACAGCATGATAATTATAGTTAACAATCCTGTATTGTTTACTTGAAACTTGTTAAGAGAGTAGATCTTAAATATCTTATCAAACACAAACAAACAGACAATAAATAGATAAGTGAGGTGATGGACAGGTTCATTACCTGGTTTGTAGTGATCATTTCATAATGTATACAAAGTATCGAAACATCACATTCTTCCTGGTAAATACAGCCAATTTTTATCTATCAATTATACCTTCATAAAGCTAGAGGGGAAAAACAGATGTAAAGAGATAATGGCAAATAATTTGGCTCATTAACAAGACGTTATGAGACAAGTTAAAGTAAATCTATTCCTCTATTCACTGAAATCAAACTGGAGAACACCAAAGACAAAGAGTACATCCTATAAGGAGCCAGAGAGAAAAGACAGATTATCTTAAAAAGAACAATAATTAGACTGACAGCAACACTTTTGTTGGTAACAATAGATGCTAGGAAATAATGGAAATCAAATCTAGCAACTGCCAACGTAGAACTTTATACCCATGTTAGTATTCAGAAGTAATAATAAAATGAAGGTTCTTTTAAGAGAGTGATTGAGTTTACTATCTATATATTCTCACTAAAAGAGTTACTATATGACATTTGGGGCTGGATGAAATTTTTTAAAAAGAGCTTTTATAAGAAAAGCTGAGGCCAGGCGCGGTGGCTCAAGCCTGTAATCCCAGCACTTTGGGAGGCCGAGACGGGTGGATCACGAGGTCATGAGATCAAGACCAACCTGGTCAAAATCGTGAAACCCCGTCTCTACTAAAGATACAAAAAATTAGCTGGGCATGGTGGTGCGTGCCTGTAATCCCAGCTACTTGGGAGGCTGAGGCAGGAGAATTGCCTGAACCCAGGAGGCGAGGTTGCGGTGAGCCGAGATCGCGCCATTGCACTCCAGCCTGGGCAACAAGAGCGAAACTCCGTCTCAAAAAAAAAAAAAAAAAAAAAAAAGCTGAACAGAAAGAATAAAAGAAGCATTGGCAAGGAAGAAACTGGCTAACATGTTGGTAAATAATGATATTATTCAAACTAAAATGCCAAATAATAATAAAGTGAAAGAGGACGGAGAGGGAAAGTGAAGTTAAAGTATACAAAGTCATATACTTTTAGGGAACAGAAAAATTTATTTAGTTTAGATTCTGGTGGGGAAAAAAGCTGCAGTTTTATTGATACGTATAGTTTTATATATTTTCAGGGTATTTTGGTACATGCATACAATGTGTAATGTTATTAACTTTAGATATTTTAAAGTAAATAGGCATGTTAAAAATAAAACATAGTCCCTTCTCTATAGAAGCTTATACTATACAGGAATAGGGTAAGTGATGTTATAAAGCATGCCCAGTGAGCAAGAATGCCATCAGGGAAAGAGAGGTGAGATGAGGGCATTAGGGAAGCCTTTGAAAACATGAGGTTGAAGCTCTAGCCTGAGAAATTAGCAGTTTGTTGAAGAAAGAATGCAATCTAGGCTGTGGGGACTGGCTGCACATAAAGGGCATGGACTCTTGGAAGAGGTGGTGTATTTTGAGTGGTTCCATGTGGCTGTAATGTCGAATGGGTGTGGGTTATGGTGAGATAAGAGGATGAAAAGGTAGTCCAAGAATAATTGTTAAAGAACTATACTGGTGACATTAAGAGATCTGCACTTTATTTAGTAGGTGGTGGGGCATACTGATATATTTTTTAAAAAATTTTATTGTGGTAAAATATATATAACATAAAATTTACCATTTTAACGTTTACTTTTTTTTGAGACAGGGTCTTCTTCTGTTGCCCAGGCTGGAGTGCAGTGGCACAATCACGATTCACTGCAGCCTCAACCTCCTGGGTTCAAGTGATCCTCCCACCTCAGCCTCCTGAATAGCTGGGAAGACAGGCATGCAGCACCAAGCCTGGCTAATTTTGTGTTTTTATAGAGACGGTTTTTACCATGTTGCCCAGGCTGGTCTCAACCTTCTGGACTCAAATCATCTGCCCGCCTCAGCCTCCCAAAATGCTGGAATTACAGGCATGACTGCGCCCGGCCCATTTTAACCATTTTTAAATATACAATTCAGTAGCAGCCATCATCACTATCTAGCTCCACAACTTTTTCATCATCTCAAACTGAAACTCTATACCCATTAAACAGTAACACCCCATTGCCACCTACTCCCAGTTCCTGGTACACCCTATTCTTCTTGTTTCTGCAAACTTCACTATACTAAATATTTCACATAAATAGGATCGTACAATGTTGTTTGTGTCCAACTTATTTCATAAGGTCTCCAAGGTTCATCCATGCTGGAGCACGTGCCAAAATTTCCCTCCCTTTTAAGGCTGAGTAACAGCCCACTGTGTGTATTTAACACATTTCGTTTCTCTACATACCCATCGATGGACATAACATTTAGGATGTATAACCAGGGGAGTAATGTGCTCATGTAACTGCTTTAGAAAGGCAACCCTAGAAGGGAATTAAAGGGTACCACCTGCGAACCAAAAGATGAACCTGTTTCCAGAAAGTTAAAATGGACAAAGAGATGAAGAAGGCTAGTAAAAGGAGGTTAGAAATTTCTGTAGATTTAGGAAAAGCAGTTGTAGTGCAGCAGTGGACAGGAAACACTGAAGACTAGTTAACCTGGTTAGCGTGCTCAGAAACACCGATCTGTGCAGGAAGACCCTTCCCATACTACAATCCATTGCAAACGTTTGGCACCTGTGTTTAAGACAAAGAAGTTGAAGACAGCAAATTAACAAACTATGTCAGCCTCTTCACAAATACAAAACACACCGAGAGAGATGGGAAAAACAGTTTTCTTGAAAATGAGACATCCGGCTGGGCACGGTGGCTCACGTCTGTAATCCCAGCACTTTGGGAGGCCGAGGCGGGTGGATCACGAGGTCAAGAGATCGAGACCATCCTGGTCAACATGGTGAAACCCCGTCTCTACTAAAAATACAAAAAATTAGCTTGGCATGGTGGCGCGTGCCTGTAATCCCAGCTACTCGGGAGGCTGAGGCAGGAGAATTGCCTGAACCCAGGAGGCGGAGGTTGCGGTGAGCCAAGATCACGCCATTGCACTCCAGCCTGGGTAACAAGAGTGAAACTCCGTCTCAAAAAAAAAAAAAAAAAAAAAAAGAAAATGAGACATCTTCGGCCTGGTATGGTGGCTCATGCCTGTAATTCCAGCACTTTGGAAGGTGGAGATGAGCAGATCACTTGAGGCCAGGAGTTTGAAACCAGCTGGGGCAACATGGGACCTTGGGGACCTTGTCTCTACAAAAAATATAAAAATTAGTTGGGCTTGGTCATAAGTGCTTCTAGTCTCAGTGACCAGGAGGCTGAGATGAGAGAGGATCACTTAAGCCTGGGAGGCAGAGGCTGCAGTGAGCCAAGATGGCGCCACTGTACTTCAGCCTGGGTGACAGAGCAAGATTCTGTCTCAAAAAAAAGGAAGAGCCGGGCGCAGTGGCTCACGCCTGTAATCCCAGCACTTTGGGAGGCCGAGGCGGGTGGATCACGAGGTCAAGAGATCGAGACCATTCTGGTCAACATGGTGAAACCCCGTCTCTACTAAAAATACAAAAAAATTAGCTGGGCATGGTGGCACGTGCCTGTAATCCCAGCTACTCAGGAGGCTGAGGCAGGAGAATTGCCTGAACCCAGGAGGCAGAGGTTGCGGTGAGCCGAGATCGCGCCATTGCACTCCAGCCTGGGTAACAAGAGCAAAACTCCGTCTCAAAA
>CM052651.1:3303167-3333124 GCA_028533165.1 Leontopithecus rosalia | reverse complement strand
ACTAAAAATACAAAGAATTAGCTGGGCATGGCGGCGCATGCCTGTAATTCCAGCTACTCGGGAGGCTGAGGCAGGAGAATTGCCTGAACCCAGGAGGTGGAGGTTGCAGTGAGCCGAGATCACGCCATTGCACTCCAGCCTGGGTAACAAGAGCGAAAAACTCTGTCTCAAAAAAAAAAAAAGAAGAAGAGAGAAAGAAAGACATTTTAAGGGGTTATTTTGAAAAAAATGTCGAAGGTAACTCTGCCATATTGATTATAAGACAGAGCAGCTACATGTCATATACTTCATCTTAATGAGGAAAATAGAAGACGGTAATCACAATCCTAGAACAACAGAATTGTGATCCTGGGAAGGCACAGCTCATACTTCCCCACCATCACATGAAAAAACATCCTATCAACTGCAATGCTTAAAATGTGCGGGTGTTATGGGTGGCGGTGCTGAAGTTAATTTCTCCTCCATGCTTATCACTCTGATACTTAACACACGGAATGGCCCCAACTTTGAAAATTCATTTTTAGGCCCAAATTATCCTCTTATTCAAGCTACTTTACTTAAATTAAATAGATGCTTACTACAATCCTTTGCCTTTTTTTTTTTTTTTTTTGAGACAGAGTCTCGCTCTATGGCCCAAGCTGAAATGCAGTGGGGATCTGGGCCCACCGCAACCTCCACCCCCGGAGTTCAAGCAATTCTCCTCCCTCAGCTAGGATTACAGACACCTGCCACCAAGCCTGGCTAATTTTTGTGTTTTTAGTAGAGATGGGGTTTCACCACGTTGGCCAGGCTGGTCTCAAACTCCTGAACTCAGGTGATCCACCTGTCTCGGTCTCCCAAAGTGCTGGGATTATAGGCGTGAGCCACGGTGCCCAGCCTCCTTAGCTTTTTCGAACTTAAGGAAAAGAATGACCAGCAAGTTGGCAGGCAGTACAATTCCACAATATTTAGAAGGAAAAATAACTAAAACTTGAACACTATTATTTTTACCAATTTGTGTCATTTCTTTAAGAAGCTTGACTTTAAAACGTAAACACCTACTGTTAAAAGTCCATAAAATGATGCAAAATCAGATGCTATTGTGGCTCAGCCATTTTTGTTGGTTAATACAAATAAATGAGAAAATATTTTCTCATTATTGAATTCACATGAATAGTGTCAAAAGGTAAGATTTTTAAAGAAAATAGAAAACCTATACGGCCGGGCGTGGTGGCTCACGCCTGTAATCCCAGCACTTTGGGAGGCCGAGGCGGGTGGATCACGAGGTCAAGAGACCGAAACCATCCTGGTCAACATGGTGAACCCCTGTCTCTACTAAAAATACAAAAAATTAGCTGGGCATGGTGGCGCGTGCCTGTAATCCCAGCTACTCAGGAGGCTGAGGCAGGAGAATTGCCTGAACCCAGGAGGCAGAGGTTGCGGTGAGCCGAGATCGCGCCATTGCACTCCAGCCTGGGTAACAAGAGCGACACTCCGTCTCAAAAAAAAAAAAAAAAAGAAAAGAAAAGAAAAAAAAGAAAGAAAAAGAACCTATACTATTCGAGTAATGGGTGCACTAAAAGGTCAGACTTTGACGCTACATAATATACCCACATAACAAAACTGCACTTTACCCTCTAAATCTATGAAACAATTAGAAAACAAATAGAAAAATAACCTACCAGTTATTCCAGGCCTACTAAAGCAAAGCTCCGTCGCTGGGGTATTAAATTCCCAGAATATTAAACTGCCGTGATTTTATGATTCTGATTATTACATTTATTACTGTTGCTGTTACAAAAATGTACCCATTTTATAATGATCTGATATCACAGATCAGAACAAGCTTTGGACATGTCAAACTAAATCTATTTTTAGTACCAAATTATTTTTAAGGTATGAAAAATATTTCCTGAAAAAGAAAACATCTCAAAAATAACAACTTTTATTGAAGCGTTACTATTAAAACATGCCAAAGAGCAAAGATCTCATAAACATATTATAGTATTTAATTTCGTTAAGCAGATCCCATTATTATCTCTGTTTCACCGGCAAGAAAACTGAGGCTTAAGGGTTTAGAGAATTTGCCAAATGTGATGCAGCCACTAAGTGGCAGAGCCACGCCCGACCACACCCTCTCAGCTGGCGGTCTGTAGCACTCTGCCCTAGAAACAGGCATGCCTGGCTCTACATATAGCAGGTTCTCAGTAACACAGTTTCATTCAATGTTGGTGACAAAAGATTCCTGGCCAGGGCCACTGTCTATGTGGAGTCTGCTCATTCTCCCTACGTCTGCGTGGGTTTTCTCTGGGCTTCGGTTTCCTCTACATCCCAAAGCTGTGCATATGTCTACAAGGTCCCTGTCTGAGTGAGTGGGTGTGTCTGTGAAAGTGCACGCTGTGATGGGTTGGCTTCCTGGACAGGGAACAGGGTGGGTTTCCACCCTGAGCTGCCCAGAGAGACTCTGGCTACCGATGACCTTGAACTGTAGTAACTGGGTAAATAATCACCTTGCTTTTATTAATCCTTCTTAACTGTATGTATAGCTCCATTAATTTCTATGTTTAATATTAGAAGTGTTTTGGTCTTTACTTAGAAGTTTGGTGATTTTTTTGTGACCAGAAATATGCTGTAGGAACCGAACTCCTGTTTACATCAATTAGCCTATGGTAAAACTGGTTGTGTTTAAAGGTTCACAGTTCCCAAGAACCTATCAACAACGTTAAGCGAGGACTTACTATATTTATTTAAAGAGAATGCTTCCTATCTGTTGGCTAGGGGGGAAAAAGTCAAGAAAATTTCACAGTACATCTATTCTATGAATACATCACCAAAGCTCTCTTTTGACTATTTTTAATTCATAAAGATTTTGGCTGAATTATTTTCATTATTCTGGAACCAAAATTAAGTTCTTGCCTTGGTATTTTACATTACCTGTAGTTCTAAAGAGTCCTTATGTAATATGTTAGCATTTCCCTTTTCAAATTACCGAGTAATTCAGCTTTCTCTTTGACTCCTATGTCTATAACTGAATCGATATCTACATTTTTCTTCATATAAGTTAAAAATAATATTTTAAAAAGCACAAAATACAAGTTTACATTTGGCATAACTTGAGTAGTCTCCATGATTGTGGTCTTCTTATAATAAACAAATTGAAGCATCTGGAAAGTGAGCACGGATTTCAGGAACAAAGAAATGAATACTAACATTTACTTCCAAAATTCTTGTGTGTAGGGGGGCCGATGTCTACAATTGATTTTTTCTGTTATTATCAAAAACATCCTTCAACTTTTCTCTTCAAGCACTGGGAAAAATACTAACATTTAACCCACAAAGATGTTTCAGATTAACAAATGAGCAATAAAAGTGTACATGAGTATGTATATCATATTTTTCCTCCTTGTATATTATTAAGATAAATGACCTTAAGATGATAACTCTCAAAATTTCAGGTTTATCCTCCTGATCAATTTGTGACATTCCCTGGAGGGAATTCAAAGGCAAGAAGAAAAATGTTTTAAGCTTCAGGTTATGGTAAGGAACAGACAAAACGCATTTAGCAAATAATAGGAAAGATCACATAAAGAGTTCTGAACGAAGTTTAAAGAAAACGACTCTTCAGCTCTAAAAAATGAGATTCATGAGGTTGGGAAAAAGACACTCAAATTTCCCCGACCCCACCCTACTAGTAAACAATCCGTGCAGCAATCAAAAAATGCCCTTTCCTGAATGAACGCCCAGAAAAATCTTAAGAAACTTACCTTCCGAACTCAGGGTGTCTCGATTCTATTTTTATGGGGTATAACCTGCCTACTGGCTGCCCTCCTTTCCTATTTCTCGGCCAGCCAGGCTGGAAAGCAGACACTGTACCTGGGGTCACTGCTGGCGACACTGAAGCTCGCCCCATTTGGTGCTGCTGGCCCTGAGCATCACTCGCCGTCCCACTTGTTCCTCCTCGTCTTCATCGCAGGTCTTACACACACACACGTTCACACTCTCGCGGGCGCATCTGCTGTTAGAGGTACAGCTCCACCCCAGCAAAACCTTCGCTTTCTCTTCCCCGGGACTTGGCCCCAAAGGAGCGACTCTGGACCAAGCCCTAGACAGGATGAAGCTACTGCTGCGCTCTCACCTCCGGCAGTAACAGCGATCGCCGCCGCGGCTCCACGCAGGCCAGCCAGGTCCGCCGGGGACGGCACAGGTGGAGCCAGGTTGCACCCCGGGGATCCCCGCCCACCGCCCGCGGCAGCTTCTGCAGGCTCGTGGAAAGCGCGCGCCAGTGATTCAGCGCCTTTCCGTCGCCGCGGTTACCACGGCGACGCGCGCGCACGCGCACACACGCCCCCACGGATGGGGGCGCGGCAGCCGCCCATGCCCAGCTCCCCGCGTGCGCTCTAAGGACCCGCACCGGGGCGACACACTCCCACCCCGCAGGGGACCAAGCAAAAGGCTTTCGGGAATCTGAGGGGCCTTCTCAGCCTACACCTCCTTTCCTTCGCCAAACCCTTCCCTGTCACCGTGGCCCCAAAGGGTCTGGGGTGAACACTTCCCCCAAATAAACACCCGAGCCAGGGTGGCTCAGGAGAGCCGTGGGCGCACTGCCTGGGTCAAAGACCCTTCGTGAATTTGTCCCTGAAGAAATGTCACCCCAGCTACATAAGTCCTACTCTTCCAGTGGGAGTCTCTCTGGGCCCTACTCTGTAATTACCGTTCTATTTTGAGCACGTGCTTTCTGACTGAGAAGGGGAACCTGTGCTGGGAGGGGCCCACATCACCTCCAAGCCTTGCAGGCTAACCGGGTGCCCAGTATAGTTTGACACTGGCATCTTGAGGAAGGTGACCATCTAAACCACAGAAAACGTGTGTGGAAGACGGCATTTTTACGGTTTTTAATAAAGATGCAAAAGCATCTAGAGATAATAACATGGGCAGAAAAGGAAGCCAGTGCATTCTTTGCACATCTCATTACTATGAAGTGTAGTGCAGTGCTTAGGACTGAGTCCCACACACACCTGATAGATAAGCCCCTTCTAGACTACTACCATTTACCAAAGTGTCTTAGACAAGTTACATAATCTTGATAAACCTGCTTCCACAATTACAAAATGAAGATAATAGCATTCACATAGGATGATTCTGGGAATCAAATAAGATAACCCACATTTAAAGAGTAAAAACCTGTCCAGGACTGAAAGAGTGAAATTCAGCTTGGACTTAGAAAAGGTAGTACTGTCAATCAGGCTGAGAGGACAAAGTCAGAAGCAGAAGCAAAATTAACAGGCCATACCGTTTCTTCTGAAATCATGCAGCAGCTACAAAATGACACAACTCCCTATTTGAATGACTGCTGCTTTCTGCCTTTGCTTTACTATTCCGGTCCATAACTGGGGATACCCAGTTGCTAAACTCCCTTCACTTCCCGCCAGCACCTAATCCCTCATTAATCTCAGTTTCTCTCAATCTGCCTCAGAAACAGCAACCAACTGGATCTCAGCCGATTCCAAGACTCTCCCTGGAATCCTTTAAGAGGAACTCAAACCTTACAAAAGACACTTCCTCCTTTCTCTGCTCACATGGCTTTCCACAGGTACCCTCTCAATGCATCCAGTCAATGAATCTGATTTTGCCCCCAGTGATCCTTGGCTGATTACCCTTTGAAGAAATATACTTGTAACACATAAAACATGGGTTTAGCTCAGAATGTTTAAGTATACCATCTTTTAAACTCAGAGACACTATAATGAATATCTACTTTCATTTTTAACGAATATATCAGTTTGGTATTGTATGAAAGTGTTACTCTCCATCTCCAGGACATAGATGTGAAGCCACTCACTGTATTTCACTTGCTTTAAGCATTCAGTGGACATCCATTGAGCCCCTGCTATACGCCAGACACTGCAATAGGTGGTAAGGATAAAATGATGTATCTTAGTATAATTTTTTTTACTTTGTGTGCTCATTTGTGGTTTTGGTTGAGACATTTGTACAATAAAAGACAAGAAACTTATTTTGAAGGTGGGAAAAACTGAGGTTTAACAAGTTTAAAGTATATTCCACATCAGGGGTAAAAATGATGCTTAGCGTGATGAGTGCTGCCTTATTGAAATACAAGATTCTAGGCCGGGTGCAGTGGCTTACGCCTATAATCCCAGCACTTTGTGGGCCAAGGCAGGCGGATTTTGTGAGTCCAGGAGTTGGAGACCAGCCTGGGCAACATAGCAAGATCCTCTCTCCACAAAAAAATAAAAACTAGCTGGGTGTGTGGTGCACACCTGTAATCCCAGCTACCCAAGAGGCTGAGGTGAGAGGATCACTTGTGCCCAGAAGGTTGAGACTGAAAAAAAAGGAAGATTCTAAGTTGGAATTTCACTAAGCAGGAAGGTAAGGTACTACACTGGAAAAAGTTTGAAAAGTTCCAAGTAAAAAACTCAAGAGACAGATTAGTAGGTTAATGCATTGAGAACTATGGCTCATGCAAGCAGACTAAAAGTGGTTTCTACAGGCTTCACTTACAGCTTGTTTTTTAGATTTTGTCATAAGCAGTATACAAGAGGGTGATATTTCATGCAGATGCTGTGAGTTATATAAAAGAAATAATACTTTCATAGCTTTAAAACAATTTGACGATCCTTTATTTAATTAATTTTTGAGATGGTGTTCCGCTCTCCCCGTACAGGCAAGAGTGCAATGGCAGGATCTTGGCTCACTGCAACCTCTGCCTCCACGGTTCAAGCAATTCTCCTGCCTCAGCCTCTTCAGCAGCTGGGATTTCAGCTGCCTGCCATCACTCCTGGCTAACATTTGTATTTTCAGTAGAGACGGGGTTTCACCATGTTGGCTAGGCTAGTCTCTAACTCCCGACCTCAGGTAATCCACCTGCCTTGACCTCCCAAAGTGCTAGGACTGCAGGTGTGACCCACTACACCCGGCTGATAATCTTTTCTATAATCCAATATACTACATTGTATTTTTTAAGGAATTTAAACTTTTGGCTGCGCACAGTGGCTCATGTGTGTAATCCCAGTACTTTGGGAAGCTGAGGCAGGTGGATCACGAGGTCAGGAGTTTGAGACCAGCCTGACCAACATGGTGAAACCCCCGTCTCTACTAAAAACACAAAAATTAGCTGGGCATGGTGGCTGGGAGTGGTGGCAGCACATGCCTGTAATCACAGCTACTCGGGAGGCTGAGGCAGAAGAATTGCTTGAACCCAAGAGGTGGAGGTTGTGGTGAGCCGAGAGTGTGCCATTGCACTCCAGCCTGAGCGACAGAGTGAGACTCCGTCTCAAAAGAGAAAAAAAAGAATTTGGACTTTTAACCGACTATTTTTTGCAATGAGATTGGAAGTTAACTCTTCCAAATGAAAGCAATTTATGACAGAACAATCCGTTTCCCATAGAAATGAACTATTGTATTACCTCTATGATGTATGCTACTCAACTATGAACATCTGTTCTCATTTATTTTTAATGATTAAAATTATGATTAATGTTTAAAATCTTTCTCGTCACTACAAAGGGAATATTACACAAATGTCTTTTTTTGGGTGTTTACATTTCAGCACTCCTGTTTGGCTACGTCTATTTATTCTCCCCTGCTTGCTTTCTTTCAAACACAGGAAGCAGATATATTCTTGGTAATTCTTGGTGGAATGAGAAGAAAATGGAAATCTGTTTTCTTCCACACAAAGAGGAAGACCCAGAAGGAATTAGCAGGTAAAAATTTCATCTCATCATGGACACAAACACATACTAAACCAAACTATAAACAAATAAAATTCTTTATTTAAATTTCTCTTGTGGGGAAAATATTTTTCTTTAAAGCACACTTAAAAGTAATTTGCATTTACCTCCTGTAAAACATTTCCATTTTACAATTAGCCACACTAAAACGCTGTATCTCTTTATCCACTTATTTTTCTGTTAGAAAAATGTTCCGTGGTGCTATCGAACTGATTTTAACCATCATCAAGCCTAACTTTGCCTCTGCTGGCAACATGACTAGAAACATGAATCAGAAAGTATTAAGGAATTTTAAGCCATACGTTTCCATTATAGCTTGCCAATTATGTAGTTAGCTAACAAAAATCAGGTCTGATGTAGAATAACTGTCATCTACTTAACTGCAGACTAGCATAGCGGATCCAGTCCCAAGAACTCAATAATACCTCATGTTTTCTTTTGAAGACGTATTTTAAATATTAACAATGTCAGTGCCTGGATGGAGAAATACCAACATTAACCCAGAGACAATGTGGTCCTTGTCTGGAATCTAGCTGGCAGCTACAAGCACTGTTAAAAACTCTGACAGGCTCTGTGCTCTTATTTATTAAATGGCCTCACATCCTGAACACAGGAATGCATTCATTTAAATAAACATTCATCTTTAACGTTGAATTCTGAAAACACAAACACAAATCATAGTTGGTTGTTCTATGACAATGATCAGGTACATTATTTCCTCCACATTAAACCTACCTTTCCAGAAGGTGGAATTGTATCTGCAAAAATCACATTTGAAAAGCATTTTACAATATTATATCTAAGTTGCAAAGAAGACCCCAGTGATCACTAGGAAATCTACCACAGTCCAGTTTTTCCAATCCAAGAAGGTCCAAACTTCGGGGAATAATGTGTCCCTCTTCTGCTGCTGCTCTGAAAAATATTCGATCAAAACGAAGCTTACAAGCAGCAGTTATTCCAAGATTAGAGTTCATTTGTGTATCCCATGTATACTGGCAATGTTTAGGTTTGCCCAACAACTCCCAGACATCCACAATGTTGCTGGGTAAACCACCACATTTGGTAACCTGAAAAGAAAAAGAATATTCTTACAATATACATAGCCTTTTCCCCACTACCTAAAAAAAAATCCAAAAAAAAGGTGTTTTTGCTATTATTTGCTATACCGTGTCTGAGTGCAATATTCAAACCAGAATCTCAGAAATTATTAATGCACAAATGCAAAATAACTAGATACATTATAAAAATTATTATGCTGCATAGTAGTAAGAAGGTAATATAAAAATATCAAGACAGCCAGAGAGGCCAGAGAGGTTTGGAATTTGCCCCTTCTCTTCTGCTATAAGTAGCTTCCTAACTTTGGGTGTCAGATAAAACTTAGAAGCCTGAACATACTTGGCCTGTTACTGCTGTTACCTGTTTTTAAAAACTGAAGTCAAGTAAAAATAAGGCAAAACTGCCACTCGGCTTCAGTCTACAACTTTAGAGGTAGCGCATTTATATGATCTGATAACATCAACTGCCTTCAGTTTTATTGGAAGTTTATTAATAATATTAATTCTCTGTTCACTCATTCACACTCAGGATTTTTTTAAAAAAATGGGTATGGTAACATATACACAATATAAGATTTATCGTTTTAGCAAAAAACAAAAAAAATTTTTTTTTAGATCGATTCTCACTCTGTTGCCCAGTGGAGTTCAGTGGTGCAATCTCAGTTCACTACAGCTTCTACCTCCCAGGTTCAAGCAATTCTAGTGCCTCAGCCTCCTGCCGAGCTGGGATTATAGGCATGTGCCACCATGCCCGGCTAATTTCTGTATTTTTAGTAGAGATGGGGTTTCACCGTGTTGGCCAGGCTGGTCTCAAACTCCTGGCCTCAAGTGATCTTCCCACCTCAGCCTCCTAAAGCACTGGGATTATAGGTGTGAGCCACCATGCCTAGCCATTTTAACAATTTTTAAGTGTACAGTGATATAGCATTAAGTACATTTACATACTTATGCAACCGTGACCATCATCCATCTCCAGAACCTTTTCATCTTCCCCAACTGAAACTCTGCACCCATTAAACACAAATGCACCATTCCCATATTCCCTAGTCCCTGACAGACACCATCCTAATTTCTGTCTCTATAAATTTGACCACTTTTGGATATTCATGTAAGAGGAATTTTTGGACTGATTTCATTCACTCAGCATAATGTCTTTAAGATTTACCCATGGCCGGGTGAGCTGGCTCACGCCTGTAATCCCAGCACTTTGGGAGGCCGAGGCGGGCAGATCACGAGGTCAAGAGACTGAGACCATCCTGGCCAACACGGTGAAACCCCGTCTCTACTGAAAGCACAAAAAATTAGCTGGGCGTGGTGGTGCATGCCTGTAGTCCCATCTACTTGGGAGGCTAAGGCAGGAGAATTGCTTGAAACCAGAAAATGGAAGTTGCAGTGAGCCAGGATCGTGCCACTGAACTCCAGCCTGGTAATAGAGGGAGACTCTGTCTTAAAAAAAAAAAAGATTCCCGCATATTGTAGCATGTGTCAAAGTTTCTTCCTTTTTAAGTCTGAATAATATTTCACTGTATGCATACAGCACAGTTTGTTTATTCATCTGTCAGTGATACTTGGGCTGCTCCCACCTTTTAGCTATTGTGAAGAACACTGCTATGAACATGCATGGGTACACAAATACCTGTTCAAATACCTGCTTTCGCTTCTTTTGGGTACATACACCTAGAGGTGTAATTGATGTAACACACAGTAATTCTATGTTTAATTTTTTAAGGTCCTGAAAAATTCCACTGTGTCTCAACTTAACTATAGGCAGAGAGAAAAAGACTTTGTTTCAGACCTGGCGATCTGGGCATGGTGGTGGCAGGGAAAGTGTGTAAAAAAAGCTAATATGCCAAGAAAGAAAAGGAATCCTCACAAGAAAGAGAGTTATGGACAATCATCATGGTCAAATCTTTGTTATTACCATCTTGCAACTAGGAATACTGCAAAGAAACAACCAAACTCTTCTAAAATAATTTTCTCTTTCTTTCTTACCGTGTGTGTGTGTGTGTGTGTGTGTGTGTGTTGTTTTGCGTTGTCTATTTCTCATGCACATCTTCATTTTTCTCCAAAAAGAGCCCCTTCTACCTCTAGGCATACAGCATAGGCTAAACAAGTATTTGCTGAATTGCAAGGTCACTTAAGACATTTTGAGTGACTAAAGGTCCTAGTTTTAACAGCTTTAGTCAAAGGAGCCTAAATTAGTTTCCACAGCAATAATCTGTCCTCAAACATCGAACTGAATTTGTACTCACCTCTTGATCCCTTAGATTTGTATCTCCTGCAAATATAACTGTTGCTGACTCTGGAGCCTCTTGCATTTTCTTTAAAACTATTTTTAACTGATTCATTCGTTCCTTAGCATGCCCTTTGGTGCTCTCCAAATGGGATGTCATAAGACAAAGCTCATTTCCAGACACATTCACCTGCAACAGGACAAATAACTAGTTATTAAAATTGTCCAGTGGCTATTAATACTGACCTTTGAAAACAAAATCAGCAGACTGATCTACCAACTGATATATATTTACTAACTGAAACTGTGTAATCAGCACTGTGTCTATCCCTCTGGATCAAAAGAAGTATTCAAGTACTCACCCTGCCCCAAAAGAAGACTGTTCAGCAAGTACAACCTATCCCCCGATGTCACCTCCACTGTGAACCTTTCCCCAGCATCCCCAGGCCTTTTCCCAGGGTCCCCAATGGTTCCCTCCTCTATACACCTACAGCATGCTGAATAGACTGTTTTAAAGCCCCTTAGACTAAATTAAAAGGATAACTATTTCCCTCCTACAAAGCCCTAAGTCATTTGCAAAGCAGAGATGATTCTTATTTATTGCTGTATTATTAGGGGCCTGGCTGGCTGGGATACAGGTATTCCAAAAGTCAGTTAATTGAATGAATGAGAATCATGTACCATTTGCAATTAAGACAGGAACAACGTATAATCTGTCATTATACTAGGTGCTTGCAGAATCAAGTCTAATCTTTCATATTGGTCATTCATGCTCTTCTATAATCTGGAGCCTAACACCTACTTCTCAACCTGTCACAGTTCCGTCTCCATGGCCCCTACACCCAACTGAATAGAATGTTCACTCACACTCGTACATGTACGCCTCTCACAACTTGCCAAAGTTTGCCAATGGTGGTTTCTCTACCTGGACTCTTCTTAATGTCTATGTTCAGATATTTTTCAAGGTTCAGTTCAAATACCATCACCTCTATATAACCCTCACTAAACAATCTGGCTAAAAGTCATCTCTCCTTTCTTTCTCTAAACGTCCACACATCATTTATGCGTTTCCTATGTTTTAGTTACTCTCTCTATATATACACTCTCCTTTACTAATCTATAAACTATATGAGAGCAAGATCTATTTTTCATTTTTTAAGTGTCATAGAATACAATATAGTAGCATGTACAGAGTAGAAACATTACTTTAGGAAGCAAACGTGGAATGTTAGCAAACTCTCAAATATTTTTTTTTTTTTTTTTTGTGACAGAGTCTTGCTCTGTCACCCAGGCCGGAGTGCAGTGGCGTGATCTTCGCTTACTGCAACCTCCACCTCCCAGGTTCAAGTGATTCTTCTGCTTCAGCCTCCCAAGTGGCTGGGACGACAGCCGTGCCCTTACTCCCAGCTAATTTTTGTATTTTTTAGTAGAGATGGGGTTTCACCATATTGGCTAGGCTGGCCTTGAACTCCTGACCTTGTGATCCACCCTACTCAGCCTCCCAAAGTGCTGGGATTACAGGTGTGAGCCATTGCACCCGGCCCAAACTCTCAAATATTGTTAAGAAAACAACAGATTCATAATTCTAAGTCTATTTGCATTTAAAATTTATGTAAAAACTTAATTTTAGAAAGTTTTTAAGACTCAAAGAATCTACATATGTGGAGCAAATTTTTCTCTACAGGCAATGATTTTAAAAATAACACCACAAAACTATGAGAAAGTCTATTCCTTTTTTTATAAAACACTCAATTTTTTAAAATTACTCACATGCACACACAAAAGGTTTCTCATCATGTTGGTACTTGGAAAAGGAATAATCTCTTGGCTTTTTAATTTCACTCTTGATTTCTTCAACATTATAGCTGTGAAATATCCTTCTTCATGACCTACAGATGTTTGTGGATAAGAATTTAGGCTGAGAAGGTCAAAGGTATTTTCAGTTTACCACAAGTTTGCCTACTGAAGATTTTTATAACAAAAGGGTAACAGACATTTACATGGATCTAAATCTTCGAAGTAAACTATTATTTCAAAATAGTCCATCATGGCCAAACAAGTCTACCTCCTCCCTCCCAAATTTTAACTAAAAGCTTAGAAGAAATTTAAAAAATAATGGCACACAAGTGCCAAAAAATAATTAACGCTGCCAGTATCAGATGAGAAAACTTGAGAAATTTCTGAAAGACACGGAACAGATGAGACAAACTGTGGCCAACTGATACCACTTACTACTTAGAAGTTCCAGAAAAATTATAGTAAATGAACAAAAATATACAAAGATATAAACCTACAAGAACAGAAAACAGGATGAGTTGCCATGACTGAAAGCTTCCAATATTTTTCAGAAAACAGATGGAGACATGGTAACTGGTTTATCCAAACAGAGGGAAACCACCCGAGTGACCGTAGCAGAGAACCACAGACAGCAAGCAGATCTGCTCCACCAAAATCTGCAAACACTTAGTACTGAACACAAAGGTACCACAGAGGTAGTGCTGAGCTAAGAGGAGGGCCAGTTCAAGGTCTGGATATGGGGTAAAAAAACTCCCAGGTTTCCACAACTCCTCAAAGCTAAGTGACTGCCCCTCTATTAACAGGAAACTACAGTTTTAAAGAGAAACTAAATTGTAGAGGCTCCAGAGTCACCAGGCACAGGGAGGGGCATGTGGGGCTGATAGGGGAATGAGGTGAACAGGGATTAAGTAAAGCCTGCCTACTCAGCTTCCTTCCCCTGACCTGCTTCCCGAAGGTAGGCAAAACAAGCACACCACCCCAACCCCAACACCCAGAAGGCAAAGCTAAATAATTCTTTTTTGGAAAAACAAAATGGCCTCAGATTAAAGGTCTGTATATACCAACACACTGACAATTGTGGGTCTCCCTCAAATAAGTAAGCAGTTTGCTCCACAATTAATCCCTCACTCCTTTCCAATAAGGTATACTACTTAGCCTAGCTCAGGCATACTAAGCTGTAATCAACATTTTAGTGTCTGGTGTTTAAATGTGAACCAAAAGCCAAGGATCCTTACATATTTAAGGAACAGGTCTAACATGACATGATGGATACTGACATGACATAATCAAAACAAACAGAAAGAATATAAAAACAGTGCAGGTAAAGAGATTCAAACCTAAAACAAATGAAAAACTAACAAAAAAGATAATGTATCCATAAACCAAGAAAAGTATGGCCATAAAGAAGATATTCAGTGAATAGGAGGCCTAGAAAATTAAAATAGTGGTTTCTATATGTCAAGATACTTGCCAAGAAAGTAGAACAGTCAATTGAGATAGGAAAATGAGAGAAAGTTAAGAAAATTCAAGGATCAACCCAGGAGGTCCACCGTTTAACAGAAGGAGTTCAGAAAAAGGGGAAGGATAAAAAAATTTTAAGGGAGGGAAGAAGAGAGAGGGAGAAAAGGAAAGAGAAATAATGAAAAAAATGAAAGGAGAGGCGAGGGGAGGGGTGGGATGGAGGGAGAGAAAAGGATTTTCCACAACTAAGGTATTCCACATACCCGGATTTAAAGTTCCCACCAAGCATTCAGCACAATAAATTTTAGAAAGACCCAAAGGACATGATGGTTAAAAACAAGACCCTCAAAGCTTCCACACAACAGGGAAAAAGAAAACATTAAGAATTAGAATAGCATCAGCCTTACCATCCATCATCCATAATGGAAACTAGAAGACACTGAAGTGCCTTAGAATTCTGAAGGAAAACATCTATTTACCCAGATATCCATCTTCAGTCAAACTATCAAGAACTACAACGCTACAACACAGGCATCTTCTACTATGCCGGGATTCAAAAACTTCACTAACCATGCACTACTGCTTAGAAAGTAGTAAGAGAAGGTGTTCCAATAAAATTAGTAAGTAAACCAAGAAGGAAGCGTGGAAATCAGAAATCCTAAAAGAATCCCCAAGAGAATACAGAAAAGTTTCATAAAGAGAGACACGCAGACTGAGAGAGAAGTCTCTCCTTAGCAATTCTCGATTAAGGAGTCAACTGAAATTAAAAATCACACACTATATAAAAATGAAAGTCAGAGAAAACACTACACAGTTGACCCCTGAAAAACACAGGTTTGAACTTCAAGGATCCTTTATTCAGATATTTTTTCAATCAATACAGTTGGTCCTCTGTATCTGGGGGTTCTACATCCACAACCAAATGTGGGTTGAAAATACAGTCTTCCCAGACGCGAAGCCTGCAGATATGGAGTGCTCACTTTTCACACAGGTGGGTTCTGCAGGGCAGACTGAGGAACCTGAGTATGTGTGTATTTTGGTATCCACTGAGGAACCCTAGAACCAATCCCAAGGACACCAAGGAGAGACTGTATATGAAAATCACGAGATGTGGCCAAAGTAGTATTTTAAATATATTTAGCAAAAACAAAATAGATGGAAATTAATTTAAAAACTAAATTACTCAGGGCAAAAAAAGTCAAAAAGAACAACAAAATGAATTCTAAAATAAAGATTTTTTTAAAAAGCATAACCACAATGTAATTATTCCACTTAAAACTTTTAACGGCCGGGCGCGATAGCTCACGCCTATAATCCCAGCACTTTGGGAGGCCGAGGCGGGTAGATCACAAGGTCAAGAGATCGACACCATCCTGGACAACGAGGCGAAACCCCGTCTCTACTAAAAACACAAAAATTAGCTGGGCATGGTGGCACGTGCCTGTAATCCCAGCTACTCGGGAGGCTGAGGCAGGAGAATTGCTTGAACCCAGAAGGCAGAGGTTGTAGTGAGCCGAGATTGCACCATTGCACTCCAGTCTGGGTAACAACAGCGAAACTCTGTCTCAAAAAAAAAAAAAAAAAACTTTTAACAACTGATTTTCCCCAAAAGTATTCAGTTTCTCAAATTTTAGTAATTTATATTTTCATCCATTTCAACCACCTTTTCACACTTATTAAGTTGTATGAAATATTCTCCTATACTTCTTGTAGTATCCTGTGTCTTGCTTAGTTTTCTCAAACTTATTTATTTGTGCTTTTTCTTCTCTGTGTTCCAATAGACTTTCATTTATCTTTCACTAATCTGTTTTTCAAAGAAAAGTTAAACGACAAAAATTGTTACCTGTAATAATCTCATAATTTTTTGCTCTCTTCTTTAGGTAGTTGCAATATGGGGGAATAACTTCCTGTAGGAAGACCACATCTGGGCTGTACCTAACAAAAAACATCAATTTAGGACAAAGACCAAGTATACCAGTTCATTTTCAGCTACCCAAATGAACGGAATTCTACAACATACCAGAAACAAAAAACTACTATTCTCTAGGGCACCTAATATTGAGTGTTTATGCTGAGCTTTGATAACTATAAAATGAGAAAGATCTGTACTTTTTCTTTCTTTTTTTTTTTTTGAGACAGAGTCTCACTCTGTGGCCTAGGCAGGAGGGCAGTGGCGCAATTTCAGCTCATTGCAACCTCCGTCTCCTGGGTTCAAGCGCTTCTCCTGCCTCAGCCTCCCGAGTATCTGGGACTACAGGCACATGCCACCACGTCCAACTCATTCTTTTTGTTTGTTTTAGTAGAGGCGGGTTTTACAATGTTGGCCAGGATGGTCTCAATCTCTTAACCTCATGATTTGTCTGCCTCGGCCTCCCAAAGTGCTGGGATCACAGAGGTGAGCCACCGCATCCAGCCCTGTGCTATTAATGTAATACTATAAGAAACTTATTTTTAAAAAGTAGAATAACTGACAATAGAAACCCCTATATTGAGAGACTGCAATGGTCCTACACACTAATAGATGCTTTCAACGTTTCTTTCAATCTTCTTGAAGCAATTATTATCTACAATGAAGAAAACTGACCACCAGAGAACTTAAGTGATTTGCCCAAGGTCACAGAGCCAGTATGGGGGCACAAACAGAATCTTTTTGGTAGTTTTAATTTCACAGTTATTATAAACAAAGTTTAAGAAGAAAACAGCACTAAAAGGCTTCTAACAAAAATTTGTGTTCCCTCTTTGCTGCAGCCTGCACTACTGCTCTCTCAGAGGCAATCACCTCAATTCTTTCAGATATTTCTTCTCAGAGCTGGACATTGAACCTAGGCGTTTTTTTTTTTTTGAGGTGGAGTCTCGCTGTCACCAGGCCAGAGTGCAGTGGAATGATCTCGAGTCACTGCAACTTCCGCCTTCCAGGTTCAAGCAATTCTCCTGCCTTAGCCTCCTGAGTAGCTGGGATTATAGGTGTGTGCCACCATGCCTGGATAATTTTTGTACTTTTTTTTTAGTAGAGACAGGGTTTCACCATGTTGGCCAAGATAGAATTTATCTCCTGACCTTGTCATCCACCCACCTTGGCCTCCCAACGTGCTGATCACAGGCTGAGCCACCACGCCAGGCCCAACTTAGGTTTAATTCTAAAGCTCATATTACTTTGTATATATGTAAGACACATTACTATTAAAGAGAAGTGGTAATACTTACAAAACTAAATAGGAACACACCCCTCGAGCCCTCTCTGCCAGACTGTTTAGATCTAATCCATCAATATTCCAGGTAATGAAAGAGAACATGCTGCCATTTTCTTGCTGAGTATCTTCAGATGGGCTGATCTTAGAACTGGTGGGATCAGTTGTTTCTTCATTGGTTAGGTCAACACTGGCAAGACAGGAATAAAACACAGCTTTGCAAATAATCTATAAACTGATTAAGAACTATTTTGTATATGTAGCCCTCATTTTACAGACAAATTTTAACAGAGCCCTAAAAGTGACACTGTCCTCACAGGGTTAACAAGAGTTACATGCCAGGTTCCAGATAAAAATATAATTCAGCATTAATTGTGCTTAAACTTTGGCCCAAAGCACTTTCATCCCATCGCACTACATACTGACCACTTGCATCCTCATGGTTCCTAAGGGTAGGATCTCTGACATCAGAATCAAAAGGCCTTTGTTTAAGAATTGCTCAAGATGGGCTGGGCACGGTGGCTCACGCCTGTAATCCCAGCACTTTGGGAGGCCAAGGCGTGTGGATCATCTGAGGTCAGGAGTTCGAAACCAGCCTGTCCCACATGGTGAAACCCCATCTCTACTTAAAATACAAAATTAGCTGGGCATGGTGGTGCATGCCTGTAATCCCAGCTATTCAGTCGGGGGGACGGGGCGGGGAGGCAGGAGAATCACTTGAACCTGGGACGTGGAAGTTGTAGTGAGCCAGAATTGTGCCACAGCACTCCAGCCTAGGCAATAAGAGCAAAACTCCATCTCAAAAAAAAAGAATTGCTTAAGATGTTTTTCAGACCCTGAATTCCAGCAGAAAGTGGACACCAACCAGTTTGAAGACACCCCCCAGAGGAAGAGAATCAGCATGAGGAGCGGTTTCTTCATCTCCAGATCCTATGACTTCATCACTGCACTCTGACCAAGCAACAGTCCTCACGCCTTAGTCCACTCCAAACCCTTTAAAGTCTCAAGCTCCAAAGCTCCCAAGGAGAATATGGTCTCCTGGTTTGGCAGCCTTCAAATAAATTTTTTTTCTGCTGCGACCCTTGGTGTGTCAGGGCATTGACAAGCTGTGCCCAACTACCTTGGGCACACGTCCAGCAGGCACACGTCCAGCAGGCAGTCAGCACCTCCTGAGGCTGTGTCACAGGCGCATCCTTAACCCTGGCAAAATAAACTTTCTAAACTGATTTAGACCTGTCTCAGATACTTTTGGGTTCATAGATAGATTCTTGTTGCACTGTCCAAATGTTTGCTCACTTAGGCAGTCACAGGCAACTCAATACCCTTCAATGACATGTGTCACTAAAATAACTGTATAAACTATGATCCCAAATTAGACTCAGAAATGTAAGGTTTCTAAATCTTTTTGAAATCATTTTAAATCATATTTTAATTAAGACCTCATCGTGGCAGATAAATAACAACTACAAATTCTTTGCTACCCTCCCCTTTGAATCTGGGCCTTAGTGGCTTAATACGGGGAAAGCATATTCCGGACTTTGGAGGCTACGCCTTAAGATAACCTGCCACCTCCATTCAAGCCTTTTGGAACACTCCCTCCAGGAACCCTGGAACTGCCACATAAAAAGTCCAACCACCCTGAGACTGCCACGCTGGAGAGGACAAAGGCATGTGCTTCAGTCCATAGTCCTGACTCCACCATCCACCAATTGCTCCCCTAAGCAATGCCCCAGATGTATGAGTGGACAAACAGTATTAAAAGGTGACTACTAAGCATTTATAAACTATTCATACATTTTAAAAACAGGCAGGGTGCAGTGGCTCACACCAATTCCAACACTTTTGGGAGGCCAAGATGAGCAGATCACAAGGTCAGGAGTCCGAGACCAGCCTGACCGGTATGGTGAAACCCTGCCTGTACCAAAAATACAAAAATTAGCCAGGCATGGTGGTGCATGCCTGTAATCCCAGCTACTCAAGGAGGCTGAGGCAGAAGAATTGCCTAAACCTGGGAGGTGGAAGTTGCAGTGAGCCAAGATCATGCCACTGCAGTCCAGCCTGGGCAACAAGAGCAAGACTCTGTCTCAAAAAAAAAAAAATTTAAATAGGTGTTTGAATTTATAATTTTAATGCCAACATTTTAATTTTTCTATTTTGAAGTAATTTCACTTTTAGCACTACAAAAACAACTTTTTAGTTTAAAAACAAAAAATTTCTATAACCATTCGCCCAGATTCCTCCAATGTTAACATTTTTTTAAATTTTTATTTATTTATTTATTTTTAGAATGGGGTTTCACCATCTTGGCCAGGATGGTCTCGATCTCTTGACCTGGTGATGCACCCACCTTGGCCTCCCAAAGTGCTGGGATTACAGGCGTGAGCCACTGTGCCCAGCCTCCAAAGTTAACATTTCACTTAATATTTACTTGCTTTATTCTTTCTGTTCTGAACCATGTTTAAATATTTTTGTGTTATTTCCTAAACACGAAGACATACTTAGAGATTGTATCAATCACATTTGAAGAAGTGTGTCATTAGGTGATTTCATTACTGTGCAAACATCAGAGAGAGAATTTACACAAACCTAGATGGTACAACCATACACAGCTAGGCTGTATGGTCTAGCCTATTACGCCTATGCTACAAACCTGTACAGCTGCTACTATACTGAATACTGTAGGCAACTGTAACAATAACTATTTGTGTATTTAAAAATACCTAATATAGAAAAGGTAGAGCAAAAATACAGTAATACAATCTAAAGGGATCATCTTCATTTATGCAGTTTGTTGTCAACTGAGATTCGGTACATATCTGTATATTGTACAATCATCAAGTCAGAAGATTATCACTGATATGTATTTTTTACTTTTTTTTCTTATTGCCTCTTTAAGATTATCTAATTTAAAGACCTAGTCAGATCTTGCCAGTTGGGCTACTAGTGTCCTAATCCAGGATCACGTTACATTTAGATGGCATGTCTCTTTCAATTCTCTTTAATTCAGAAAAGTTCTTTAGTCTTTGTCTCTCATGACTCTGACATTGTTGAAGAGTACAGGCCATTTATTTTACAGAATGTCCTACTTACTGTTCTTACTATTTGATTCAGGTTGTGCATTTTTTTAGCAGGAACGTCACAGAAGTGATAGTATGTCCTCCTCTATGCATCATATCAAGCATCTGATATGGAGCTGGCCCATTCCTGGCGAAGCCAGCTTTGATCACTTGATTAAAGTGTTGTTAACCAGATTTATCCACCACAAAGTTATGATTTTCCCTATCAAAGTGTTTTGTGGGAAAGTACTTTGTGATTATATAAATATGCTGTGGTTCACTGAACTTGCCTACTAGTTTTATTATCTGTTGATAATACCTGCCTGAAATAATTATCAACATGGCAATTCCCAAATGAAGATTTTTCTAATTCTTCATACCTTCTACATTTAATAGTTGGAGTTTTCCTGTAAGGAAAAATATTCCCTTCTCTCTTGAACAACTGTATTTACAACAGCATGGGTTCTTTTTTTTTTTTTTTTTTTTTTGAGACGGAGTTAATCACTCTTTTCACCCAGGCTGGAGTGCAATGGCGCGATCTCGGCTCACGGCAACCTCCGCCTCCTGGGTTCAGGCAATTCTCCTGCCTCAACCTCCTGAGTAGCTGGGATTACAGGCATGCGCCACCGTGCCCAGCTAATTTTTTGTATTTTTAGTAGAGACGGGGTTTCACCATGTTGATCAGAATGGTCTCGATCTCTTGACCTTGTGATCCACCCGCCTCGGCCTCCCAAAGTGCTGGGATTACAGGCTTGAGCCACTGCGCCTGGCCTCTTTTTTTCTTTTATGGATGGTATTCTATTCCTACCAAGTATTCTGTTGCTTGGAGTACAGCAGATTTGATGGGAAATGAGGGAAGGGAGCTTTTAAACTAGGTCATGTGCCCTTCTGGCACGTCAGCATTTTCTGGGCACCTTCTTACTTTCTAATACCACAGATACCACAGGCTCATCTTGTACTTTTTTCACTCCTACTCTGGAATCAGTCATTTCTTTTTAACTTCTTTATTTTTACATTAAGCCCCTTCCATTCTATGAAATCAGTTATTTCTTTTTTTTTTTTTTGAGACAGAGTTTCGCTGTTGTTACCCAGGTTGGAGTACAATGGAGCGATCTCGACTCACCACAACCTCCGCCTCCTGGGTTCAAGCAATACTCTTGCCTCAGCCTCCCGAGTAGCTGGGACCACAGGCGCGCGCCACCATGGCCAGCTAATTTTTGTATTTTTAGTAGAGACGGGGCTTCACCTTGTTGACCAGTATGGTCTCGATCTCTTGACCTCGTGATCCACCCGCCTCGGCCTCCCAAAGTGCTGGGATTTTAGGCATGAGCCACCACGCCTGGCCAAAATCAGTTATTTCTAAAAAGCCCTTGCTCCTTTCAGTGAAGAATGGTATTTACAGGCCACGATCTGGGTGCCTTATGAACTTAATGCCAATTATGAAGCATAAAATATTTCAAAATGTCTTCCTTTTATATAAAAATAACCTTCAAGAGCACCAAAAACACCCTGTAAGTTTAAGTGCAAAACTTTCTTTTGTGAATTTCACCCTGCCCAAAAGTTCTGTTATTAAACAATGAGCTAATATTAGACTTTTCTCAACGTCTTACCACCAGAGAGAGAAAGCCAAATGATTCCATGCCTAATCAAAGACGTTACTTCCTTTTTATTGAAAGCATTAAAACCAGAAAGGAAAGACTGTTAGCGCTTTACTTCTATCAAATCTTGTATTTCATAATTGCATTTAAAAATATATATATATTATCAAAGACCGGGTATTTGTTCATCACATTAAGCCCCTTACCCATCCAGCATGCACACTTTTTTCCCCAAGTTTAAAGATGCTCAACTATAATTCAATCTATCTCATAAAACTGTAAACACAACCCTACTTTCCTCAATGGGTGGACTGTCATGGGTGATATATGGGGAGAGCATGATGCTGTCATTAATTATTAATCATAGCTTATACTTACTGGGCTCCATAAGCCAGGCACAATTCCAAGTGTTTTACACCTATTAGCTCACTAAATCTTTACAACAACCCCATGAGGAACGGGCTGCAAAGATAAAGAAACTGAAGCAGGGCCAGACGCAGTGGCTCAAGCCTGTAATCCCAGCACTTTGGGAGGCCGAGGCAGGTGGATCACCTGAGGTGAGGAGTTCGAGACCAGCCTGATCAACATGGTGAAACCCTATCCCCACTAAAAATATAAAATTAGCCAGGCATGGTGGCACATGCCTGTAATCCCAGCTACTCAGGAGGCTGAGGCAGGAGAATCGCTTGAACCCGGGAGGCAGAGGTTGCAGTGAGCCAAGATCGCCCCATCGCCCTCCAGCTTGGGCAACAAATTCCAAAAGGATGTCTCAAAAAAAAAAAAAGAAAAGAAAGAAACTGAAGCAGAGAAAAGTTACACAGGTACTAAACAGCACAGGTGGACTCAGAACCTTTGCATTTTGGCTCTGATTCAGTAGGTCTGGGTGAGGCCTAAGATTCTGCATGCCTAACAAACTCCCAAGGAGTGGCATGCTGCTGGTCCAGAGGTCCAAACTCTGCCTAGCAAGGCTCTGGGACATGGGCTATCAATGCTGGCCTTGCATTAGAATCACTGCACAGCAAAAAAAAAAAAAAAAAAAAAAAAAAGCCAATGAGAAATAAATAGGCCCTACTCCAGACTAAAAAATTAGAATCTCCAGGTTTTTTAATTTCCCCAGATAATTCCAATATGCAGCTAAGATTCAGCATAGTTGGGCAGGCATGGTGGCTCTCGCCTGTAATCCCAGCACTTTGGGAGGCTGAGGCAGGCAAATCACCCGAGGTCAGAGTTTGAGACGAGCCAGGCCAACATGGTGAAAGCCTGTCTCTACGAAAAATACAAAAATTTGCTGGGCGTAGTGGCAGGCGCCTGTAATCCCAGCTAACTGGGAGGCTGAGGCAGGAGAATCCCTTGAACCCAGGAGGTGGAGGTTGCAGTGAGCCACCTGCACTTCAGCCTGAGTGACAAAGGAAGACTCCTCCTCAAAAAAGAAAAAAAAGACTCAGCATAGCTGTTTTAAGAGGATTTCCCTTGTCTCTTATCAGACACTGAAGATAGATTCCAATGTAGAGGGCTAAATCACTTTAGTGTTCAATTTCAATTTTTGTTGATTGATATCCCAGGAATTCACTGAAGAATGGAGATTCCTGCCCCATTCATTTAAGATAGCCAAAGCCCTTGCTCAGCAGGCTTGAGTGTTTCTGGTCATAAAGTCTTCTAATCAATTTTTTTCTTTTCCTTTCATTTTTGCTAAAGCCAGCATCAAAAATCTAATCAGGTCACGCTCTGTGAATACACAGCCCTTAGAAACACCTTGAAGCTTGACCATTCCCCATTTTTCTCTTTAGCATACTAAACTTTAAAAGCTCACTCTCATTCATACTTGACCTGAGTTTTCAGAGACAAGAGACCACAGCCTAATCAACACCTTTACTGTTTTGGCCAATTTACCATCCCGGGGTAAGAGAATCCTAAAAGCTATGCACCACCGCTAAGCTTGATCCACATCTTTTCTGAGGGCCTATTCCAGGAAATCCACTTATTTTGTTGCCATTTATTGGTTACAATATAGTCTGCCGCAACCAACAGACATTAACTCACGTTGGTGTGACCAAAACATGAGAATTTATAAGGAAACAAACATGTCACAGAGCTTAGTACAGAAATGCAGCCATGTTTAAGGAGGGGCAATTAAAGACTTTCTCTCAATCCTACTCTTCAACTTCCCTCTGCAGACCTCTGTTCTCAGCTTCTCTGTATACAAAAAAAGATACGGAAGAATCGCCACAGGTGCTAAGTTAACATATTACAGTTCCAGCTTCATAGGAAGATTCAGACTTGACTCTCTTTGGTTCTAATTCTGAAACCAAGGAGAGGATCTGACTGGCCAATTTGAGTTGGTGAACACCTCCTAGTCCAACTTGCTCTGGTTAGTAAAACAGGGGAGCCAGAGACAAATCACTGTGGGTGAGTAGACAATTCCCCAATGGCAAGACAGAGAAAGGAACTTAATGAAAATATCTTATCACATCTGTAAGCGAGGGTAGCTGAAAAGGCCAAAGGGAAAATACAGTCTCCACTATTAACAGTCAATTTCACAGGTTGTACATAGCTGGGAGAACATTATACATTCAATACATATTTATTGGGAGCTTACTATGTGTCAAATGCTGTGTCAGACTTTGGGAAATTAACAACGTATAAAACTGATACTTCTTACTAGACGTGCAGTCCAGTAGGAGACATAAAATAAAGAACAGCAATTATAATATGGACTAAGTTATTATAATAGGGGTCATGCAGGATGCTACGAGTACCCGAAAGAGGAACCTTACCCAGACTTGGGACATCAGGAAAAGCTTCCTAGAGATAAACCATGTTTCAGCTTTGGCCTTTAAGATAAATATTATCAAGGAAGGAAAAAGAAAAAAGTTCCAGGCAGAGGTAATAAAGATCTTCATGAAGGTTCAAAGACAAGAAAAAATGACCCGTTGGCAAAAACTAAAAGTTTTATATGCCTAGAACCTCGAAAGACAGGTTCCAAGTTGTGGAGCCAAATAGTAGAGGGCCTTGTGAGACATCCAGACTTTTTAAGAGCAGTCGTGCAGGAACTGGGGAAGGGAAATGAAGTAACAGGAGTGGGTGTGCATTAAAAACAACAACAACAAAAAAACCTATTATTCCGGCTGGCCAGCCTACAGTCCAGAGCAAGTAAATAATACAGGAAGCCAGGAGACTTCCAATTTACCACTCTTCGTTAGAAGATTTTGCCTTCATTTGCTTCGACCTCTCGCTTACCTATTTCCTACCCCTTGAGTCAAAAATTACATTTTCAGCTTTTCCTCCCTGGACTCCAAATAACGTTTGAAGTGATCGTCTGGGGGAGCAAAGCGCTCGATCCGCTGCTGGGGCGCATCTTCGCGCAGCAGCAGCTACGCCGGGCGCTCTGCATCAACATCTCCCGCCCAGCTCCAGGGCAGGTCCCAGGGCGCGCAGCGCAACCTGGTATCAAACCTTCTCCACCCGGACAGCCTCCCGCTCCCCTCACCACTTACTAGATCTTGGGCTCAGCGGCGGTTTCAGGACGGCGTTCCAAGGCGCTCTCCTCCACCGGAGGCTCGAAGTAGGAGTTCAGTGCCCTCTGAAAAACAAAGGCACAGGGATGAGTTTAGTGCGCTCCGCGGACCTAGTGAGCGGAGCAGGACGCGACGCCCGCAAAAGCTTACTTCCATCTCCCAGTCGTTCTCGGCCAGGTAGCACTGAGCCACAGCGGAATCGCAGTTCGCGACCGAGGCAAACTCCAAACACAGAAGTCGCCGCTTCTTAACCGCTGGCTCGCCCTCTTCCCCCGCAGCCTCTGTTCTGCCCTCCAGGCAGCTCCCGAGCTCCATCATTTTACCGCTTCCGCACCGCCCCTTTAAGCGGAACAGGAAGCTCACGCCAGGCTCTGCGCAGGCGCCCGCGCTCCGGCGCCCCCGCATCAACTGCCCGGCGGGGAAACTTGCTCCGTTCTTCGAGAATAATTGGTGCAGTGGCGCCACAAGCGAACCGCCTAGGCGGTGGGGGCGAAACGCGCATGCGCGCTCCGTTACTGAAGGGCGGACGACTGCGTCTGGCGGCGCACTTAACTCCCGGCCTCTTGCGCGCCTAGTGGGGAGAAGGCAGTAAGCTCTTCGCCCTCGGTGTCCTTCTTCCATTAACTTTTGAGCTTTCCGACTCTTCCGAAGTTTGTTCTTCCGCACAGCCCAAAAGCCGGAAAACCGTCCACGATGAACGGCCTGGCCCAGAATCTGCGGGAGGTAGTGAAGGCCTTGGCCAAGGCTCGCTCTTTTGATAGAGTTTTGGGAAAGGTATGGGAAAGGTTTGGGAGGCGAAGCCTCGGGTTCTAATGAAGGGAGGGAAAGCACCGTGCTTGGTGCTGTTGTGAGCTTGGAATAATTGTCTCTTGTTAGGTTCTGTTGTAGGGCGCGTGTAAATTCTTCTTAGTATTAGTATCATTAATTAGTATTAATAATCATTAATACCACTCTAACGGAGATCCTAAATATGCTGGGTAAACGCAGACGTTCTCAAACGTAGGTAAGTGTGGTCATGACTCGGAGACAGAATTCCTCAGTTCTAGAGCTGGAAGGGACTTTGGAGTTGGATACTTCCACGACAAGCATCTGCATTCCTCCAGAGAAGAGTTAAGAGGAACCTCTACATTTAAGGCACATTATTAATTTTGTAGGCTCTAAAGGATTAGAAGATAAATAATTTCAATAAGGTACAAAAGCCAAGTGCTTGGTAGAGTAGTGAATGAAGGGAGAAGTTGTTCCTCCTGTTGGTTTGGGAAATTTCTCAAATGCATGCAACTCCTGAAGAAGTAAGTTAGCCCTTAGGGGAAGACCGAGTCCTTTTTCGAGACCACTACTCATAAAGCCTGGAGGTGTTTTAAGAGATTCATTTTAGGAGGCAGCGAAGTGCCACAGAGCTAGACACTGCCTCCTTCGCTTGACCTAGGCCAGAGTCAATAGTTTCAAGTGTCCTTGTGTAGAGAGCCTTGATTGCAAATTCTCTAAGTTCTTGGCATTTTAAACAAATATTTGGACAAAGCACACAGCAAAGTAAGCAAAGAATGAAGCAATGAAAGAACAAAAGCAAGGATTTATTTGTTTGTTTGTTTACTTATTTGAGACAGAGTTTCCCTCTTGTCGCGCAGGCTGGAGTGCAGTGGCACGATCTCGGCATACTGCAACCTCTGCCTCCCGGGTTCAAGCGATTCTCCTGGCTCAGCCTCCCAAGTAACCCGGATTATAGGCAGGCACCACCACATCTGGCTAATTTTGTATTTTTGGTAAAGAGGAATTTTCATCTGTTGGTCATGCTGATCTCAAATTGCTGACCTCAGGTAATCCACTTGCCTCAGCCTCCTGAAGCTCTGGGATTACAGGCGTGAGCCACCGTACCGGCCAAAGGCAGAGATTTATTGAGAATGAAAGTACATTGCCGGCTGGGCGCGGTGGCTTACCACTGTGATCCCAGCACTTTGGGAGGCCGAGGTGGGCGGATCGAGAGGTCAGGAATTGGAGACCAGCCTGGCCAACATGGTGAAACACCGTCGACTAAAAATACAAAACTTAGCCGGGCTTGGTGGTACGTATCTATAATCCCAGCTACTTGGGAGGTTGAGGCAGGAGAATTGCTTGAACCTGGGGGGCTGAGGTTGCAATAAGCCGAGATCAAGCCACTGCACTCCAGCTCTGGGCAACAAATCAAGACTCTGTCTGGGGGGTGGGGGGTAGGGGGTGGCGGGGTGGGAGGTTAGGGGAGGAAAGAAAGTACACTCCAGTGTGGGAGCGGGGCAAGCAGTGGTTCAAGAACCCTAATACCACGTAAAGGCTTCTCATTGGCCACTTGGTGGTCACCTCATGTAAATGAAGTGGTGACCTGCAATTGGTTGTGGAAAGCAACCCTCAGAGGCTAAAGTGAAGTTACGAAGTTGGACTTCTCTGCATACGAAGACTTGACCTGCAATCAGAGGCTGAGGTGAAGTTACTTAGTTACACTCGTTAGGTCTGACTGGTTACAAAAAGCATAATTTTTTTTAATAAGGACTAACTACTTATTAGCATAATTTTGCTTTTTGCAACCAATCAGAGGTACTTTAAGTTTCCCATCTGCCACGCAGAAAAGGTGGGGGTTTGCAAAGGGGGTAGCCTCTGGTACTTTTGTTACTTGGTATGGAAAGTTAGAGTTCTCCTTTCAGTTTAGTTCTAGGAGGTGGCAGTGAAGGCCCTAGGTACTCGGGAGGTTGAGGCTGGAGAATCCCAGCTACTTGGGAGGTTGAGGCAGGAGAATTGCTTGAACCCGGGGGGCTGAGGTTGCAATGAGCTGAGATCAAGCCACTGCACTCCAGCTCTGGGCAGCAAATCAAGACTCCGTCTGGGGGGGTGGGGGGTGGCGGGGTGGAAGGTTAGGGGAGGAAAGAAAGTCCACTCCAGCGTGGAGCAGGGCGAGCAGTGGCTCAAGAGCCCTAATACCACGTAAAGGCTTCTCATTGGCCACTTGGTGGTCACCTCATGTAAGTGAAGTGGTGACCTGCAATTGGTTATGGAAAGCAACCCTCAGAGGCTAAAGTGAAGTTACAAAGTAACTCCAGACCCTACTCTCCTGCCTCACTTGTAAAAAAATCATGTTCCATAAGAAGCATTTATAAAGAAACCTTGTGAACCTCGAAAATTTGAGGTGGGTCTCAGTTCATTTACAAAGTTTATTTTGCCAAGGTTGAGGTCGTGCACAGTGACACAGTCTCAAGAGGTTCTAGCAATATGTGCCCAAGGTGGTTAGAGCACAGTTTGTTTTTATACATTTTAGGGAGATACGAGACATCAATCAGTATATGTAAAATGAACACTGGTTTGGTCCGGAAAAAGCAGGACAACTTGAAGCGGGAAGGGGCTTCCAGGTCACAGGTAGGTGGGAGACAAATGGTGGCATTCTTTTGAGTTTCTGATTCACCTTTCCAAAGGAGGCAGTCAGATAAACTTATCTCGGTGAGCAGAGGGATGACTTTGGATAGAACAGGAAGCAGGTTTACCATAAGCAGTTCCAAGCTTGAATTTAGTGATTTGGGAGCTTAAGATATTTTCCTTTACATTTGTCCCCTTTTTAAAAATCCTTTGGAGAATGCATTTTAGAAGAAAAATGAGTCTTTGGTCCCAGATTTCATCTGATCACTCATGGCAGGGATAGTGTATTCCTAGACAGGTAGGTCCTGCATTATTAGGAAAGCTAATTTTTAGAAGGCTGGGAAGTCTCATGTCCTATGAAGAGAAAATAAGGGGAGGAAAGGAGAAAAACAAAAGAACAATCCTGGAAAATCTATATCGGCCACATTATTTTGAAGTCCATATATCAGTTGGCTGGTATGAAAGTGGCTTATATATGTAAATAGGTTGCTGTTATTTTCTTCTGAAGTTTAAGTTGTCTTGCTTCAGTTTGCAGGGCTTTATGAAAGCACAGCTAAGTTTTCCATTATTTCAAATTAGGAAAAAAGGAAAAGAATGAAGAAAAAATTTAAACTATTATTTGGGAGACTTGTAGCCAAGAAAAATTAGAATTCAGCCCAAACTAGGCTGGGCGCGGTGGCTCAAGCCTGTAATCCCAGCACTTTGGGAGGCCGAGGCGGGTGGATCACGAGGTCAACAGATCGAGACCATCCTGGTCAACATGGTGAAACCCTGTCTCTACTAAAAATACAAAAAATTAGCTGGGCACGGTGGCTCGTGCCTGTAATCCCAGCTACTCGGGAGGCTGAGTCAGGAGAATTGCCTGAACCCAGGAGACGGAGGTTGCAGTGAGCCGAGATCGCGCCATTGCACTCCAGCCTGGGTAACAAGAGCGAAACTCCATCTCAAAAAA
>CM052651.1:3292150-3303067 GCA_028533165.1 Leontopithecus rosalia | reverse complement strand
AGTGCAGCAAGAATAATTATTTCTCACACAGTCTTTTTAAAATTGGCTTCGATGGATCTTTGTTCCATGGAAAGAATGAATCTCAGATAAGACCTTTTAAAGCCAAGCCCTGCCATTGGTTTATACCATGAAGTACCTGTGAGTTTGGTGAATGTCCTCTCCTCTTGGTGTTCCATGATATACCAGGGGCTCCTGGACCTGTCAGAAAATGTTATTCTTTATTTACCATGGGTCAGAAACCCTATACAGGGACTACGTAAAGTATGAGGCCAGTTTTCCCAGGGGCTCTTATTGGCTCCATATGTCAACTTTGATTTCGTAAAGGAAAGCAAACCGTTCCAGTCAAAGCCTTGGTAAAATAATCAGTTTCTCCAGTTGTGTCCTTTTACAAATAAAAACAGATTATTACTGCACTTAACACAAATAACTGTATTGGCACAAGTTAAGAATACTTACAAATAGTTTCCCAATCCTGGAGAAATCAGGTAGAAAGAAACAAATATGCTCTAGATATTCATAGGAGTATTCCTTTTTTTTTTTTTTTTGGAAACAGAGTCTCACTCTGTCACCCAGGCTGGAGTGCAGTGGCATAATCTTGGCCCACTGCAACCTCCACCTCCTGGGTTCAAGTGATTCTCCTGCATCAGCCTCCTGAGTCAGTGGGACTATGGGCATATGCAACCACACCTGGCTAATTTTTTGTATATTTAGTAGAGATGGGGTTTTACTGTGTTAGCCAAGATGGTCTCAATCTCCTGACATTGTGATCTGCCTGCCTCAGCCTCTCAAAGTGGGATTACAGTTGGGATTACAGGCATGAGCCATGGTGCCTGGCCTTTTTTCTTTTTTTGAGATGAAGTTTTGCTCTTGTTGCCCAAGCTGGAGTGCAATGGCACCATCTTGGTGCACTGCAACCTCCACCTAATGGGTTCAAACTATTATTTTGCCTCAGCCTCCCGAGTAGCTTGGACTACAGGCACACACGACCACACCTAGCTGATTTTTCTATTTTTAGTAGAGATGGTGTGTCTCTATGTTGGCCAGGCTGGGCTCAAACTCTTGACCTCAGTAGATTCACCTGCCTCAGCTTCCCAAAGTGCTGGGATTACACGCATGAGCCACCATGCCTGGCTTAGAGTGTACTAAATTGTTAAAAGCTGTCAGTAGCTCAAAGGAAAAGTTTCAGGACTGAAAAACAAAGCAAAAGATTAACAACGTTTTAGGCAAAAAGTCAAAAAGATTAGTTCAGTATGTGTAGTTAATTCCTAATCTACTTGCTGTTTGTGAACATTTTAGCTCTCCATGAGTCCTGAAAGTTTTTCCTCTATTCTCATGTAATAATTTCCAGAGTTATTGGAGACCAGCATTTAAGAGGACCTGTTAGAAAACCACTGGTTATAAAACCACTTTCTAAAGAGGACCAAAACAACACATTTGTCCATTGTCATACTGCAGTCAGGAGGTTTCATTGAGTTTCAGAGCAGCCATAGTCAAAGACACAATTGACAAGGAAATTTGTTACTTTTCCTCTGTAGCACACGTTATTTTAAGGTAACAATTATGATTATTACTGATAATGTACACTAAGTTATATCAGAATTACAGGAGTTTCCCATAATTTTGGAACACATACCAATAACATATGCATACAAATACATCTCAAAGAAAACCAAACACTGACTCTTATTTGGCAATGCTTCCTGTGTTTTTGTACCAAATAAGCCAAATTATGTTATTTTTTGGACTTTAGGGAACCTAATATCTTGAAGGACTAATAGGTCAGAAAAAGACATAATTTATAATTTGATGTTGGAAAGTTTGCCAGATATAGAATGTTTAAAATATCTGATATCACAAAATAGGATCACATTTCATTGTAAAATAAATCATTCATTTAGCCAAAGTGATAACTCAAGGATTTCAAAAAAAGTGAAAACCTTTATTCTTTGAGAGAGGAGACTTAACTTTCCAAACAATAAGCCCTAATAAAAACAGCAGGAAGTAAATTAAATTTATTTTTCAAAATTTTATAAACAATCTATAAAATTTTAAACTTGACTGTAAGATATAACTTCCTACCAGGTATGGTGGCTCATGCCTGTAATACCAGCGCTTTGGGAGGCCAAGCCATCTGGATCATGAGGTCAGGAGATCAAGATCATCCTGGCCAACATGGTGAAACCCTGTGTCTACTAAAAATACAAAAATTACCTGCACATGGTGGCACACACCTGTAGTCCCAGCTACTTGGGAGGCTGAGGCAGGATAACCACTTGAACTCAGGAGCTGGAGGTTGCAGTGAGCCAAGATTACACCACTGTACTTCAGCCTGGAGACAGAGCGAGACGCCATCTCAAAAAGAAAAAAAGAACTTCCATAAGCCTTTATAACCTTTATTAAGGAATTGGTTAATGTGTCAAGAAAAACTTGTTAATCTTATGTAGGGGCTCATTTGCTGGTCTTGCATCATTTATTGTGCCTTTGATATGAATGATTAATTTATAAAGAAACTGAACTTACTTTCTTTCAAACTTGTCCCTTACAGTCTCACACATCTACCTCTTCTTTGATAGTCCCTGGACTTAAGGAGTTGAATAGCTTTAATTACTGGCCCTGTGTCTCCGGAATGCAGTTTATTTTGATTGGCATCTTCAGAAGGGACCTGAAGATGAGGCTTTAATTGCCGTCAGTATTTAAGATTTACCAGGTCTTGGTGTTCTTTTTAGACCCAGGAGTCAAAGCCCAGTAACTCAATGTCACAAGGACTTTTTTTTTTTTTGAGACGGAGTTTCACTATTGTTACCCAGACTGGAGTGCAATGGCACGATTTTGGCTCACCGCAACCTCCGCCTCCTGGGTTCAAGCAATTCTCCTGCCTCAGCCTCCTGAGTAGCTGGGACTACAGGCACGCGCCACCATGCCCAGCTAATTTTTGTATTTTTAGTAGAGACGGGTTTACCTTGTTGACCAGGATGGTCTTGATCTCTTAACCTCGTGATTCACCCGCCTCGGCCTCCCAAAGTGCTGGGATTATAGGCGTGAGCCACCGCGCCCGGCTCACAAGGACTTTTAAAGCACATGCAGGAAGATACACAGATGTAATCATGTTAATTAAAAAAAATTTTTTTTTTAAATTTCAGTTTTTTGCTAAGCAAACCAAACTTAATAATAATGGCATAGGAATTATTTCAACAAAATTTAAAATCTGTTAGGTCAGTTACCAAAAGGCAAAAGAAAAGACCTTCTGCAATGCACAGAATATTATGTTGGAAGAAAACATTTCCTTTAGACTTTAAGAAAACATGCCTTTTTAAAGGAGAGAGAAAACTGAAAAAAATGGCAAGATGCAATAAAAGTTGAACTTTCAGTTTCAAAAAACATATTAAACTCTTATAGTTTTTTTTTTTTTTTTTTTTTAAGAGACAGAGCCTCACTCTCTTACCCTGGCTGGAGTGCAGTGGCACAATCTGAGTTTACTGCAGCCTCTGCCTCCTGGGTTCAAGCAATTCTTGCGCTTCAGTCTCCCAAGTAGCAGGGACTACAGTAGCATGTCACCACACCTGGGTAATTTTTGTATTTTTATTAGAGACAAGGTGTTACCACGTTGGCCAGGCTGGTTTAGAACTCCTGACTTCAGGTGATCCGCCTGCCTTGATGTCCCAAAGTGCTGGGATTACAGGCATGAACCACCATTCCCAACCAAAGTCTATTAAAATTTGAGAATAGGTCAACCCCTCAAAAAAATTTTATTTTTTTAACAAATAATTTAGTGTATAAGTGTTTAGAGTCTCACTTTGTCACCCAGGCTGGAGTGCAGTGGCACCATCTTGGCTCACTGCAACCTCTGTCTCCTGGGTTCAAGCAGTTCTTTGCCTCAGCCTCCTGAATAGCTGGAATTACAGGCATCCACCACCACACCTGGCTAATTTTTATATTCTTAGTAGAGATGGGGTTACACCATGTTGGCCAGGCTGGTCTTGAACTCCTGACCTTGTGATCCACCCGCCTCAGTTTCCCAAAGTGCTGGTATTATAGGCATGAGCCACCGTGCCCGGCTAGTGTTTTAGTTTTATAAACATAAAGTCCAATCTCTAGAAAGAGCATTATCATTTCCCTTTAAACAACTTGATCATATGCAAGTTTTTTTTATTTAATAAATCTTATTGTGATTTACACAGACTATTCATGAAATGCTTGGATTTCTGGCTGCCGTGCAAGATTCTTTCTCATATAAAATTATTTTTCTTTAAGCTTTCTTACCACACACACAAAAAAACATTTATTTTGTAACTTCCTTTACATCTCTCTTATTTCCTGGTTACTTTACCTTGTTTTATACATAACCTTTAAATAAGTTTTTTTTTTTTTTCCCCCCTGAGAGTCTTGTTCTAGCACCCAGGCTGGAACACAGTGGCCCAGTCTTGGCTTACTGCAACCTCTGCCACCTGGGTTCAAGTGAGTCTCCTGCCTCAGCCTCTCAAGTAGGTGGGATTACAGGTGTGCCACAATATTCAACTAATTTTGTATTTTTAGTAGAGTACAACTAATTTTTTATTTTTATTTTACCATGTTGGCCAGGCTGGTCTTGAACTCCTAACCTTAAGTGATCCACCTGCCTTGGCCTCCCAAAGTGCTGGGATTGTAGGTGTGAGCCACTGCCCGAGGCCTAAATAAGCTTTGAATTAGATAAAATTTGTTCACCATTTTTTTTGGAGATGGAGTCTCTCTCCGTTGCCCAGGCTAGAATACAGTTGTGTAATTTTAGCTCGCTGCATCCTCTGTATCCTGGGTTCAAGCTATTTTCCTGCCCCAGCCTCCTGAGCAGCTGGGATTACAGGCTTCCACCACCATGCCTGGATAATTTTCATTTTTGGTATTTTTAGTAGCGATAGGGTTTGACCATGTTGGCTAGGCTGATCTTGAACTCCTGACCTGAAGTGATCTACCTGCCTCAGCCTCCCAAAGTGCTGGGATTATGGGCGTGAGCCACTGCACCCGGCCCTAGTGTTCACCTTTTTTTTAAAGCAATAATATATTTTTAAGCAATAATATTTTCTTATAATATATTATTGGAAAATATGCAAATAATGAAATATCTGCTATTTAACTTTATGGTCTAGATTATGACAAGTTTGTCTACAAGTATTTGTCCCATTATGTTTACCTAATTATTTTAATTGTTTACCTAGATTGTTTTTGAAAACTGAAATAGTCATCATTTAAAGTTATGGAAGTACCATTGCAAAAGTATAACTGAGTCAGTGAAAAAGATTTGACCTCACTGACTCAATCTTGCTTTTTAGCCTCCAAGCCATCCTTGCTCATTTCTGGGTATAGGCCGAACTACCTTTGGGAGGAACTTAGTTTATAGTTTAGTTTTGAAACAAACTATAACTATATATATGTTTAGCCCTTTCCCTAAGCAAACCTCCTTACTGCCTGTTGACTAGACTGCCTAAAGCCACAAGATTAATACTTACGGTAGTAATACTAAATTCAAGATGCAGCTATTTCATTAAACCAATATCAATGTCTTACTTATTAAAAATTACACAAGCAGGCCAGGCATAGTGGCTCAAACCTGTAATCCTAGCAATATTGGAAGCCAAGATGGGTGGATCACCTGGGGTAAGGAGTTTGAAACCTGGCTGACATGGTGAAACCCCGACTCTACTAAAAATACAAAAAAATTAGCCAGATGTGGTGGCGCGTGCCTGTAATCCCAACTGCTCAGGAGGCTGAAGCTGGAGACTCTTGAACCCAGGAGGCAGAGGTTGCAGTGAGTCGAGATCACATCACTACTCTCCAGCATGGCGACAGAGTGAGACTCCAGCTTAAAAAAGGAAAACAATTAAACAAGTAAAAGATTATTCTGTTTGGGGCTGGGTTTATAGTTTTGTAAGCTCTATACCAGATTTTGACATCTTACAGTATTTGGCAAGGAAAAGTATGAAATTGCTTGATTAATAGCTTTATCAATCATTTTAAAGCTAGCTTATTTATTAAATATTTTACTTAAGTTAGATAAACTTGAAAAAGCATTTGGTAGTCTTTTTTCCTGATTCAAGCCCATTTATTAAGCCAGTTAGTTAGAGCTCTTTATGTATTTTCAATAGTGAAATACTGCGTTCACTCTGTTGTACATACAAATATATGGATGTATTAGGCATGTCGATAGAAGTACATGTTATAGATTCCTAAGACCTCCTTTTTTTTTTTAATTACTATCTTGGACTTGCAGACTCTTGATAACCTGTTTACTTACCCTGGCGGTTGTCAGCTAAATACCCCTAAATCTGCGTATTAAAGGAAACAACTCAGGTTAAAATCAGATAGCAAAATTTACATCATAAAGCATGAAGAGAAAGTCTGGTAAGCTAGTGGGAAATTAAAGTGGATATAATTGCCAATTGAACAGAAAATACTTTTTAGATTCTTTTTATGTCTAAAGCTCTGTTAGGTTATGCCTATAATCCCAGCACTTTGGGAGGCCGGGGCAGGAAAGACTCTATAGTTTTTACTTCAGTACTTTAGCCATGAGGTAAATACCGATTCACTGGCTTGCAAAATAAAAAAACAAATTTGTTAGACCCAAACAGTGGGTTTTTTTTTTACTCTCTGTTGGTAAGAAACAGCAGATTTAAAGCAGGCAGAAAATAAAATAGAGAAATGGGGACCTAGGAGCTCTATAGTTTGCAGGTCAACCTTAGGGCTCTTTTTCCTTAATGTAAATTGCACAAAGACCATGTTTTTAAATTTTGCTTTGGCAAATAGAGGTGCCGTAAAACCTACAGAGTGCTCAAAAGGGGGTCATTCTCCCTATTTTCTCCTCATTCTTAGATTGTCTCCTGCCTTTTTTTTTTTTCTTGAAAGGAGGAACTGAGCTGTGGCCTAGGGTTTTTGTGTGCTGGATCAATATGTACTGCTTGTGGGCAGGACTCTGTAGTGTGTCACCACTGTGTCATTTGCACCCTCTTATGTGTCTCAGTTTCTCTCTCCAGCTGGCACAATCTCAGCTCACTGCACCCTCCACCTCCCAGGTTCAAGTGATTCTCCTGCCTCGGCCTCCTGAGTAGCTGGGATTACAGGCACCCACCACCATGTCTGAATTTTAGTATTTGCAGTAGAGACAGGGTTTCATCATGTTGGCCAGGCCAATCTCAAACTCCTGACTTCAGGTGATCCTCCTGCTTCAGCCTCCCAGAGTGCTGGGATTACAGGCATGAGCCAGTGTGCCTGGTGGTGATTTTTAGTATATGTGCTGTCAAAGTGAGCAACTGTCCACTATTTTTAAAATGAATTTTTGCTGGGGATTTCCCTGGAAGGCCACTGCATATTGTGAGCGTTCAACCCCCAGACACTCCCATGAGGGCCCCAGTCTTCCAGGGGCACCTTTTGGCTGAGAAGAGCACATGCCCTTTTTCTTCAGAGCTGAGAAAACTTAGTCTCTCATTAACCTGTGAAAACTAGTTCAGTTCCTCATGAATGTGCGTAGACAAAGCGAATTAGGATTAATTTTAGGAGAAGCCACACTGGAGAAGACCCTTTAGAATGCATCTTCAAACTCAAACTAGGGTCCTTAAACAATTTCCCAGGAGAGACAAGGGGAAAATAAAGCAGTTAAAACCACTTCCTGAAACTGTACTCAGCCGCCCATAGCTTTGTAGCTCTCGTCCAGCATTATACAGGCCAAGGTCAGATCCTCTCAGTGCAGTCACCCCTGTACCCCAAAGCCAGGAAGGTTAAGTCAGGCAGTATGGGAAGACAGAGCTGTAGACCTAAACAAATCTGCCCATGACTTTTGAAACTCCGCAAAGAAAACAGAACACCCCCAAAAGGGGTAAGTGGCACCTTTCTTCTGAATTCCTTACAGGGTTCAAGTCATTAGAAGCCTTTAGATGTTTTTGGTACTGCAGATGGCAAAGGGGGAAGGAGGTAAGAAAAGTAAATGAAAGAATAATTTTTTTAAGACAGGAAGTAAGCACATAAACCAAATATATGTTTGTTTTCTCCTTTTTCTTTTGCAGCTGTGAGGAGTTTTAGCCAAAATAGGGAGGCCTTGTTACCCATCATTTGGAATTCTCACTCTGACTTCACCAAGTCAGGTATAGTTGGTCAGATCCAGTGGGAGAACCCCCAGCAGCATAATCACTGGGGACTCCATTGGTAAGGAGAAATGAAGACCAGCTGGTTGTTAATGTTAACTTTAGCCAAGTAAACCCCAGTTCAGTTGCTTACCTAGAGATGGGTTTCAGGGTGAAGACTGCTGTCAACCATCCTAGACGCAGGGGAAGAAACCTCATCTTCCCTATTGGAAGCGAGCTCAAACTCCATAAAGGAGCTGCTTGCCTTCCATCATCATGGAAGCAGGAAAACTTTGCCTTCCTTTTGTTGGCAAATAAAATTTCAAAAAAAAAAAAAAAAAAAGGAGTTGTACAGCAAAATAAACTTTAGATCTCGATCAAATTTTGAGAGATCAGGGATTCTCTGGAGGGGGTGCTCTCAGACCTCGGCAAATTGTCCTATTGGTTTGAGCCATAAAGTTAGCCTGTGCTGGTACCAAACACTGATAGGAGATTTGTCAAAGGTCAGGGGCACCTCCACTCAGAATCCCTTCTTGATTACTAAATGTGAATGCAGAAAATTTGAGACTGGTCTCAGTTCATTTAGAAAGTTTATTTTGCCGTCCAGGCCTGGTGGCTCATATCTGTAATCCCAGCACTTTGGGAGGCCGAGGTTGATGGATCATCTGAGGTCAGGAGTTCAAGACCAGCCTTGCCAACATGATGAAACCCCATCTCTACTAAAATACAAGTATTAGCTGGGTGTGGTAGCAATTGCCTGTCATCTCAGCTACTCAGGAGGCTGAGACATGAAAATCGCTTGCACCAGGAGGCATTGCAGTGAGCTGAGTTGGTGCTACTACACTCCAGCCTGGGTGACAGAGCGAGACTCTCTCTCAAAAAAAAAAAAAAAAAAGAAAGTTTATTTTGCCAAGGTTGTTCCTGATGACTATGCCTAAGGTGGTCAGATCATAGCTTAGTTTTATACATTTTAGGAGACACGAAACGTCAATCAATATATGTAAAACCAACATTGGTTTGGTCCAGAAAGGCAAGACAACTGGAAGCAGGGAGGGGCTTCCAGGTCACAGATAGGTGGGAGACAAAGGACTGCGTTCTTTTGAGTTTCTGATAGGCCTTTCAAAAGGAGGCAGTCAGATACGCATTTATCTCAGTGAGCAGAGGGATGACTGAATAGATTGGGAGGCAGGTTTGCCCTGAGCGATTCCCAGCTTGAATTTTCCTTATAGGTTAGTGATTTTAGGGCCCAGGGTATTTTCCTTTCACAGCCTGAATAAGAAAAACCCTTGGTGTTGTCAGCTTCTTGAGTTACTTAACATAAGAATGTTTAGGGGTTTTCCAAAATGTTTTAATGCATGCATGTCTGTTTTTCTGATTAAGATAGAGTACTGGGAAATTTGGAAGTGGAGTTTAAACGCAGATCAGCTGCCCGTCTGCAGGTCCCCTCCTGAAACACAACTCTCAGGCCATATTGTAACAGTGTGTGTAACTGTCCTTAACTATCTCTCAGGGCTTTTGTGAAAAATAGAGGAAATAATTCTTAGACAAATGTATTTAATGTTTTCAAGTGGCAAGTGGCATAAAATGCAAGGACATATTATTTGATAGTAACTCTGAAAGGTAAATTATCCAGTGATGGAAACAGATTAATAATGTCGGGAAAAATCCACACCGAGACAGTGGATGACTCAACAAGGCTAGGTTACGTCCTGCAGGAGGGGTGCAACTTGCCAGCAGTCTTGCCATGAGAGCACACCTGAACAAGGAGACAGGGACATTTATAACTTTCATAACCTGATGCAATTGCCCTACTACTGTGTCCAGTTTCCATTGGCCAGAGCAGGACGCCCAGTTCTGTTCAGACATGCTGGAGCAAGCCAAGGTAGCTGATTTAAGGCTGATTTAGAGAATACATATACAAGTATATGTTTGTGCTGATAGAGGATAATGGTCACAGAGCAAGAGATCATAATTCCTTACAATGTAGTCTAAGATATAAACTTGGAAGAAGAACTTCACTGTTTCTCATAGTTCCCTCCTCTTTTTATTTCATAATTCTTCAAATGTATTGAATAGGTCCTTGCTTCACTGTTCGACTTGGTCTTCCAACAGAAGTAATTTCTCTGGATAGGATGGAGGAGGAGTTGGAGGTAGGTTAGTGAGGGTAGTATTAACAAGCCTTTGCCTGAGTCCTCGAACACAGAGTATGACGCAACGTCCTACAAGAAGTGTACGTAACACCGCTACCAGGGAAGTGCACACTGATGCCGCACTGTCCTTCCATTTGCCGAACTCTTTGTCTAGCCAGTTTGAAATGGGGTTATTTATTCCTGAATTTTTAGCTAGTTCATTCGATAGGGTCATAAGTTCCTGTAAGGCTCTCATGATACGTCCATCTGGAGCTGTGTTATTTGGATTGAAAGTACAGCATTGGGTCTTAAGCATTATGCAAACACCACCCTTTTCAGCTAACATCTCTCTCTCCCTCTCTGCCTCTTTTTCTCTCTCTCTTTGGCTCGCTCGCTCTCTCTTTCTCTCTCTCTGACTCTGTCTCTCTCTCTCTTTGACTCTCTGTCTCTTTCTCTCTGGCTCTCCATGTCTACCATTTCTTCCCTTGAAAAGGAGAATACTTAGAATGGACATTAACTTGGTCTAAGTGTATAACTGGGGACATAAAAACTGATCAATCTGTTCTGCTACCCCATCAGGATCATCTAATAATGGCTGAAGTTTTAGACTACGAATCTTTTTTTGGAGCGGGGGGGAGAAAGGGAGGAAGGCAGGAAGGGAGGGAAGGAGGAAGGGAGGGAGAAAGGAAGGAAGGAAGGAAGGG
>CM052651.1:3260948-3291650 GCA_028533165.1 Leontopithecus rosalia | reverse complement strand
CCCCGCCTAGTCAGCTCCGAGAGCTGCCGTGCGGAGGTGCCGGCGAAACCACTGCCCTGTGTGGCTCCTCCACTGGGAATCTTCTGCTCCTGAGCGACCAGAATTTGTCTGAAAGTGTGGCGTCCTCTAGTTCTATGAGCTTTAAATGCGAGCTGCAATCCTGAGATGTTAGCGATCGGCCATCTTGGATGTTCCTCGACTCTGAATCTTAGAAGCAGTTAAGGGAGCATTCACAAAACCAACCTCGACTCCTCTTTGAGGCTTCATAAAACTAAGCAACCATGCCTCCTCCTTGAGGCATCTTCTTTAGAGAGGAAAAAAAAAAGCTTTGAAGCTGAAGCTGATTCCTTAGAAGAAGAGGGGAAAGGATATCTCTTTTGCACTGCCCTGTCTCTCACTGGAGCCCTTGCTTCAATGAAGAACACTCATGCTGGCACTGATCAGGCCTTTGAGATGCTAGCTCTCCAAAGCCTGGATTATACGGGGGAGTAGGGAATTCTAGGTTGGTTTCTGGGGTGGCAACACTGCTTCAGCAGGAGGAGGCAGTGCCGTGGGGATGGCAGAAGCAGGAGCTGGAGTCGGAAATGAGGGACGGTGGTCTAAAGGGTCCCATTTACACGTGGATTGCTCATGGGTAAAAGCTCCACCCTTTTTAGGTGAGACTGTTCCTTATGTTATTCTACTCTCTGACTGTTTTCTTCCTTCTCTTGATGAGTAGAGGACAGCCGGCCCCCACTGCCAGCAGAGAGCATAGTCCATTCTTGTGAGACAGGGCTTTTCTTGTTGACATACATGATTAAGAGTTGACAGACCTAATCCTCATCTGACACAAATTTTGGCCAGACAGCTGTGGGCTTGAGGATCAGTTCTTTAATCTAAATAAAACAGCAATACTTTATCATTTGTTACGGAAGACTCAACCCCCCAGGCTGGGAATCTCTTGCCTATTCCATTTATGGAAGACTCTCCCAGCACAATAAAGGCCAAAAAAAAAGAAAAAAAGACTCAGTCCCCCACAAGCTGGGAATTTCTTGCCTATTCGATTTTTATGGATGACTCAACCCTCCAAGCTGGGAATCTCTTGGCTATTCCATTTATGGAAGACTCAAACTGCATACTGGGAATCCCTTGCCTATTCCGTTTACGGAAGACTCAACCCACCCCCAAGCTGGGAATTTCTTGCATTGGCTGCCCTGGGAGGTTGACCTGTTTCCTCCCTTCCCCCTTCTGAGGGTCCTTTACACTCTTCTCATTCGTACCATCCTCCTTGGCTGCTCTCCAGCGGTAGGACTTGTCACCATCCACATAAACAACACCACATTCACACACACATTCCACCCTCCAGAAGTTGACCACCAAGGAAGTACTTTGTTGCCCCTTTGCAACGTTTCCTACCTTGGCTCATGCATGAGGTTGCCTGGCCGAGGCCCCTGGTCACTGCGTTTGGTATCTCTTTCTTCTGTATTGCTGAGATTCTAGGTTTATTCTTCGCACCAGGTAAGTTCTGGCTCCTCTCCCAGGGCTACTGCAATAGGGCGGCGGGGCACCTCCCCACAAGAGAGGACCAAGGACTGTCCCAGAAGGGAAACGGAACCCCAGATGAGCCCCCAAATTTGTTGGAAATGGGTTTATACCATTGGGAAAAATCCGCACCGAGACAGTGGATGACTCAGCAAGGCTAGGTTACGTCCTGCAGGAAGGGTGCAGCTCTCCAGCAGTCTTGCCATGAGAGCACACCTGAACAAGGAGACAGGGACATTTACAACTTTCATAACCTGATGCAGGCGCCCTACTACTGTGTCCAGTTTCCATTGGCCGGAACAAGACCTCACATTCTACGTTTGACCTGATTGGCTAAAAACTTGGAAATTTCCTGAATAGATAAGGAGAAAGAAGATGAGGAAGAAGAAGAAACTAGTCAGGAGAAGGTCAGGAGGGTTTCCAAATAAGGAATAGCGTGCACCAGGGTTTAGAGCTTGCCCAGTTCTGTTCAGACATGCCAGGGTGAGACAAGGTAGCTGATTTAGAGAATATATATACATGGGCATATGTTTATGCTGAGGGTGGATAATGGCCATAGAACAAGAGATTGTAATTCCTCATATGTAGTCTAAGATATAAACTTTGAAGAACTTTTCCATCTCTCACATCCGGAAAAGGATGTATTGGCCTAAGGGGAAATTTGAAATCCTTGAAAAGTCTGTAGTCATTTTCCTTGTTAGGCTTTCAACAACTTTACGAGTGTGTATCTCCTTGTGATAATCTTGCCATGGATTGGATTGCCTTTGAGTATCTGGTTAAACTCCTCATACCTTGAACAGACACACTGGAATAGTCAATCCTTGCCTAAGTTGGCAGTGATGGTAACTTACCTTCCAAGAAGACTGATAATGCCCGTTGACCAGGAATAAGAGTTTCCCAGAAGCTGCAGTAAGGTTGAAGTGTCTAGATTAGCCCTCTCTGGTAGAAATGCAATGTAAGCCGCAATGTGAGTGATACGTGTAGTTATAAATTATAAAATAGCCACATTGTAAAAGGTGAAAAAAATAGGTGAAATTAATTTTAGTAATATAAGTAATAGTATATCCAAGATATTTTTTATCATGTAATCACCATTAAAAAGTTATAAATCATGGCCAGGTGTGGTAGCTAATGCCTGTAATCCCAGCACTTTAGGAGGCAGAGGTGGGTGGATTGCCTGAGGTCAGGAGTTGGAGACCAGCCTGCCCAACATGGAGAAACCCCATCTCTACTAAGAATACAAAAAATTAGCCGGGTGTTGTGGCAGGCACCTGTAATCCCAGCTACTCAGGAGGCTGAGGTAGGAGAATTGCTTGAACCCGGGAAGCAGAAGTTGCAGTGAGCCAAGCTGGCACCACCACACTCCAGCCTGGGTGACGAGTGAAACTCCGTCTCAAAAAAAAAAAGTGTTCAATCGGACATTTCTCATGCCTATAATCCCAGTGCTTTGGGAGGCCTTGGTGGGAAGGTTGCATGAAGCTAGGAGTTTGAGACTAGCCTGGGCAGTGTAGCAAGACCCCTCTTTACAAAAAATTAAAAATGTTCCAGGCATGGTCATACGTCCCTGTAGTCTCCTCTCTGAAGGCTGAGGCAAGAGGATCCCTTGAGCCAGGAGTTCAAGGCTGCAGTGAGCCATGATTATACCACTGTACTCCAGCCTGGTGACAGAGCAAGACCATGTCTCTTAAAAAAAAAAAAAATTTTTTTAATTTTTTGAGTCTTAAATCTTTTCATACTTAATCTTTGAAATCCACTGTGAATGTTATACTTACAGTACTTCTCAGTTCAGACTAGCCACACTTGTAGTCTCAGCACTTCGGGAGGCCTAGGTGGGAGAATTGCTTGAGGCCAGGAGTTCAAGACTACCCGGGCTAACATTAGGTGTTAGACTCAATCTCAATTTTTAAAATGAAAAAAATAAAATAAAACAAAAACAAAGGTTAATAATCAGAATAAATGTCCTGCTCTTGCTATAAAGATCACTTTTAAATTTGTCAATGAACTAAGTACTGTGGGATTATAAAGAAATACCAACTGTAGTTCTTGGCCTCTAGGGATTTATAACCTAGGAATGGAAAGTGTACTCCAAGGAATGGTCCCGTCAGAGGTACTGTTTAGAAAAATAGTGTCCTTAGTAAGTAATTTCAGGAAATACCGATGTCTCCTTTTTTAAATTTTTTGGTAAAATACACACAAAATTTACCACCTATGTTAATCCATTTGCGTTGCTATAAAGGAATACCTGAGACTGAGTAGTTTATAAATAAAAGGATTTTTTTGATTCACAGTTCTGCAGGCTGTACAAGATGTGGGGTGCCTGCTTCTGGTGAGAGCCTCAGGAAACTTACAATCATTTCTGAAAGCAAAGTGTGAGCATGTGCATCACATGACGAGAGGGGGAGTGCCACGCCACACCCTCCCCTTACCTCTCCTCCCTCCCTTTCCACTTTTTCAACAAAGTGAGACCCCCCCAGCTCCCATCTCTACAAAAAAAAAAAAAAAAAATCTAAAAATTAACCAGCTGCACAGGAGGCTAAGGTGAGAGGAACCCTTGTGCCCAGGAGGTCAAGGCGGCAGTGAGCTATGATCATGCCACTGCAGTCCAGTTGTGCAACAGAGTGAGACCCTGTCTCAAAGTGTGTGGGGGGAAGTAACCTAAATGTCCAGCTATGGAAGAATTAGTAAAAGAAATCACGGTAACTCCATGTGGAGTCCTGTGTTACTGTAAGTCACATCTCAAAAATGATTTACTAACAGGAGCGTGTCATTAAATGATGTGCACAACCTTAAAAAGTTAGAAATTTCAGTCATATCTATGTTTAAAAACATCTACGTAGCACTGTGTGTCAGGCACGATGCACTTTGTTCATCTGAACTCATCTTTTTATGTTGAGATACAATGAAAGTCAAAATACGACAGTCTGCAATTTTGCCATATGAATTGGTATTAAAATCTGATAGGTAAAAACTATAGAGACAGACTGTAATAGGTAAATGGGCACAAAAAACATAAATAGGCTATTCACAGAAAAATAAATAGGCAATAAACATTAAAGGATGCTTAAAAGCACTTTGAGTATGGCTAATGCAAATTAAAACCATGAGATACTATGTTTTGCTTGTCAGTGTAAAAATTAAGGTAATATGCATATTGATGAGCAATGAGGGAACAACATATTCATTACTGTTGGAAAATAATCTGGCAGATCTGTGTGGTGGCTCATGCCTGTAATCCCAGTACTTTGGGAGGCAGAGGTGGGCAGATCACTGGAAATCAGGAGCTCAAGATCAGCCTGGCCAGCATGGCGAAATCCCATCTCTACTGAAAATGCAATTAGTCAGGTGTGGTGGTGGCGCCTGTAGTCCTAGCTGTCAGGAGACTGAGGCAAGAGAATCATTTGAGCCCGGGAGGCGGAGGCTGCAGTGAGCCAAGACTGCACTCCAGCCTTGGGCAACAAGGAGACTCCGTATCAAAAAACAACAAAAAACTTTAAAATATATACTCATACCCAGCTATCTAATTTTGTCAATCGATCGTATACAAATAAAAACATCTTTGTGATGGAAAAAAAATCTGGAAATAACACATATTTCAAGAAATAGTTTGATAAATTCTAATATATGGGGAATACCACACAGCTCTTGAAAGCGATCTATATATATACATTGGGTTGGAGGCTGGGCATGGTGGCACGCCTTGTCTTTTTGGGTTACTTAAGCCCAGGAGTTTGAATCCAGCCTGGCAAATTACAGAGACCGCCATTTCTAAAAAAAATAAAAATAAATGAATTGAGCTAGAGAAATGACTGTGATACATTGGGGGAAAAAAATGGGAACGCCAAGTAATGTGTATAATATGATTGCGTTTTTGTAATTGAATAAAGGCAAGAAAAACACCCCTTAAAAAAATTGTATACCTGTGTATATCTGAGTAAGCCTGGGATGGCGTGGGATGATATTCAGCACTGAAGGAGAAGTAGGTAGGAAATTGTACTTCCATACTCCTTTATATATGTAAATCGAATGTTCTTATTTTTGAGACGGAGTTTCACTCTTGTTACCCAGGCTGGAGTGCAATGGCGCAATCTCGGCTCACCGCAACCTCCGCCTCCTGGGTTCAGGCAATTCTCCCGCCTCAGCCTCCTGAGTAGCTGGGATTACAGGCACGCGCCACCATGCCCAGCTAATTTTTTGTATTTTTAGTAGAGAGGGGGTTTCACCATGTTGACCAGGATGGTCTCTATCTCTTGACCTCGTGATCCACCCGCCTCGGCCTCCCAAAGTGCTGGGATTACAGGCGTGAGCCACCACGCCCGGCCCGAATGTTCTTATTTTTATAATTAAAAACAGTAAGATGACTCAGAGATAGGATTTAAGGAATCAGCATACAATTAGTGAAATAATTAACTGAAGTAAGTGTTGTTCATATTGTAGAGGAAATGAATGTGGCATAAACTCACAGCAAAGAGAACTATTTTATAAAATTAATTTATAATTTCAGCAGTGGTGAATGGATGAACAATTTCAAGAGAAATGATGAATACGTTTTCTCTGCCATGGAAGAAAGTCAAGATTTAGTTCTTTCTATGTAGATCCTCTGAGCTACTGATTAATTAAGAATGGAACACTAAACAAAAACTGTAGTTTTTACTTGGCCATCAGAGTTCCAGAACTTCGTAGCATACTGTTCCTCAGTGAAGAGACGATTTACGTTTCTTTGCACCTGTTTGTTTTATATGGAGAACAGGCTGTTCCTCTGGCCTTGAATTTGCGTTCCTTCAGGGCACCATCCCCTCCTGGGAACTATTCTACTCAAGTACTAAATTCCAAACTGAAGCTCAGTTGCAGAAATTCTACACAATCTGTGCTTTCCCTCTTTAAAGGAGAACTGTGTGAACAAACGTTTCCCAAATCCTCAATCTATGGAAGACCGGATAAGAAAGGCTCTCTCCTTCCCAGTCAGCCCCGTTTTTTCCTGTATATGAGAGAAGTCTTGCCAATGAGATCCATGTGATAGAGGCCTTCAGAGCACCCACCTTCACAGGCATTTTGGAATGATTCAATAAAATCTGTCACTTAGCCTTTGGGAAAAAAAAATACTGATTTCTTTTTAATCACTGAACTTTGTTTTAGTGGTACAGTAATTGTTTTTATTCTTTCGTAGCATATTTCTCACCACCACCACTATTTCAATGAACAAAAGCAGTGTTACTTAAACTTACTAACTAATCTTCAGGGACTATGTCATACTATGTCATTGAATTCCTCTTTGCTCTTTACTAGGGCTTTATTTTGCTACCCATGGCATTAATTTGCCAGCTCTGGTTATTTTGGGCCTTCTCTGATAACCCTCGCTGTTTTGTACACTCCCTGAGGTCTGGGACAGCATCTTACTTTCCTTTGGATCCTCTACCCTTGCTCCATTTGCCTGCCATTTTCACTTATCCTTCAAAGTCCTTTTTGGGTGACACCTGCCATGTCTGAGAAGCCTTCCCTGGCAGCCCCGACTTTCTTCCTCTGATCCACTTCTATGCCTTCACTAATGTTCGTTATGTCCTATCTGCTGATTTATCTGTCTTTAGGAATGTATGTTAGCTACTAAAACATTCCTATTCTAGGTACTGGAGATGTATCAGTGAGTACAGCTGACAAAAACCCTGCACGCAAAGGAAATTCTATTTTAATGGAGCAAATCAAACACTAAACAAAACAGGAAAGAAAATAAATATATATTAGATGGCGATAATTGCTATAAAAGAAAATAAAGATGGAAGACAGTATTGGTGCAGGAGAACTTAAAATCACCCCCCACTCCACCCCAAGATGTGTATACCTATGAGTTCTTTTTATAAGAAATTCAGTTTTAAATGTCATCTGGAAAGATGTCACTGAAACAGTGACGCTTCAATAAAGACCTGAGAAAGTCGTGGATATTGAAGGGGAAGAGTGTTCGAACAGAAGTGTAAGCGCCTCACACTTTCCGCTGCTGTGCTTTTCAGTGTTTGAGGGATCTGTTAGAGAGGGTTTAAGCAGAAGAGTGACATAATTTGACTTCTATAGCTGCTTTTTGACTTATGATGGGGTCACACTGGGATAAGCCAATCATAAATTGAGATATTTTCAACTTAACGGTAGGTTTATCCCGCAGGATCCTGGCACTGGAACATATCTGGGCAGTTCTGTGTTGTTAGGCCATGGCAGGAAAATTTCTGACCCTCTGACATCATAAAAGCTTCCATGCTCATCTTCACTAAGACACCTAAGCAATCAGGACCTAGATGTTTGTAGCAGTCCACATATGGGAGGGCAGGCTGTTCTGCATAACTGACATATCTGAGACATCCTAGACTAGCTGTTTCTCATCTGTAAAATGGAGACAACAGCATTCCTTTCAAACATTGGCAGCGCTGAGACAGCACATGCCGAATTGCTCAGCATGGTCTCTAACATGGAGTCAGCTATGTTGATGTAGCTTAATAAACAAGTGTGCATCCTACAGCCCATCTTTACCAAGGCCAAGATTTTTTTTCAGGAGGTTCTCTCCCTGCTCCCCTTCTTCACCAGAAACAAGTTCTGCATTGGCCTCTTCCCCAACAAGACTACTCATTAGCTCTGAGAGGGTGGAGAGAACTATTCCTTCATCATTTTACTCTGTTGGTTTAATTCTCTTACTTGACTTGTAGAGACAAGAATTGAGAACATATAAAGGCATTTATCTTGCTTTATCAGGCTGCCTAGTACAGAATTCCCTCTATTCCAATGTAAATTTTAAAACAATTTTCTTACTATGTCCTTTGGCCTTTCAAACTGGAAGTAAAAAAAATCTAAACCAATATTCTGTACTAGAAAAATCTAACCGTGATATTTGTCTTAACTTTTGTCATCTCAGCCAAAGTTAGGTAATAAAATGGAACTTTAAGAACTAAGCTTTACTGAACAAACTTCCTTAAAATACTAAAACTGAGGCACAGTGGCTCATGCCTGTAATCCCAGCATTTTGGGAGTTCAAGACCCACCCGGCCAACTTGGCGAAACTCCGTATCTACTAAAAATACAACAATTAGCTGGGTGCAGAGGTACACAGCTACTCCAGAGGCTGAGGCAGAAAAATTACTTGAACCTGGGAGACAGAGGTAAGCTGAGATCATACCACTGCACTCCAGCCTGGGTGACAGCAATACTGTCTCAAAAAAATACATATATACAATAAAACTACCTTTGATGTCTACAAGGTGCTCATATTTAGTTCTATTTCTTAAACTGCCTGGGTTTTTTCCTTATCTTCACCTGGCTAACTCCTGCCTCTTCTTTAAGACTCGGATGTCATTCTCCAGGAAGCCTTTCCTAATGTCTTTTCCCAGGAAACATACACTTTTTAAAAGTTAGATATCTTTACTCCAGGAAACCTGCATTTATTCTGTCTACAGAAATGTCTTCTACTGCAATTTCTGTACTTGTCTCTTCTTTTAGGCTGAACCCACTAAGAAGGAGCAGGGATTAAACTTCATTCATTTTTTACATTGCCAATGCCTGATATAAAGACTCACATAAATGTATGAATGGGGTGAGTTTACACCTTATTCCTGCTTGGTATGTATTATTAGTTTATAAGGACATCTTGTGGCTAGATTGTTTATTGCTATAAAAAGATGATCCTGGGTCAGGTGTGGTGGCTCACGCCTATAATCCCAGCACTTTGGGAGGCTGAGGCCAGCCAGTCACCCGAGGTCAGGAGTTTAAGACCAGTCTGAGCAACATGGTGTAAACTCATCTCTTAAAAATACAAAAATTAGCTGAGTGTGGTGGCATGCTCCTGTAATCCCAGCTCCAGCCTGGACAACAGAGTAAGACTCTGTCTCAAAAAACAAAACAAAACAGAATATCGTATTCTAACATTTATTTTTGACATTGATTTACCTGTTGTGCAAAACATGACGTAATATTTTTTAGGATGTTTCATTTTGCACGGTTCTGTTTTCCTTCAGGGCCTTCAACAATACAACCACTAAATAGGTAGTTTGTGAAACTCTCAACTGTCTTCCTGGTAGGAGCCATAAGGGCCACTACATACCTAGAGGTTACTTATATATAGCGAGTGACTAGGGAGATAGGAAGGTGGGAAGACCGAGATCTGAATCTCAGTTTCTATCACATCTTGGGTGACCTTTGAAAATAAATCACTGAATTAAAGTTCTGTGCAAAATGGACGTTGTCTTTTCCTTACTATATAGTGTATGTAAAGTGCTTGGCACAGTGCGTAGCACACCAAAGTGCCCAACAAATGGTACTCAGTTAGAATCTAACCAACCATTTAGTGCTGAGATATCCCTCCTACTCCCAGATACAACAGAGACACCAAATATTCACCCATATTCTTCTCAACACCTCTAGTGAGGGTAAAAATTACTGTTGCTGGACGCAGCACATTCCATTCATAGCTCAGCTCTAACTTCTAAATATTATACCTGTTGGTTTTTCCTAGTAATTTAAATATATAGGAAAACTTACCTTTCTATAAGTTGCCTTTTTAAAATGTTTGATATAAAAATCATGAAATTTTATGTGCACTCTTACATGTATCTTTTCAGGTAATACTTTTTCATTATATTTTCTATAAATGGGGCAACACCTTAAAAGCAATAACTTACTTTGCCAGATTGTATGTTACACTTTACACTAACGGGTTTATAAAAGTTTTAATTCTAATAATGAATGTGTCTTTGAACTGTTAAGTCACTTAAAATATTAATATTATTCTGATTGTACAAAACTAGGAAACAACAAATTGAACCTATAATGAATTAACAGATCTCAGCTGGGTGGCCTCGTTGGTATCAAATGTCCAAGGAGTCATCCAAAAATGCCAGGCGTCGTACATATGACTGGAAAGCTCAGAGTGAATGTTTGGTTTCTACAGAGGAGTAGAGATCAGTAAAAACTACTATTTTTTCAATGGCCTTTTTCTTTCTAATAATTTGCATAAGGGTTAATTTCTATCAGAGAGATTGGCAATTTATTTGAATTTCTGTCAGTCAGTCTTTTTTTGGAAGATTCGATTCAATCCAATGATTGCTCTTCATGGGCTGTTTGGGCTTTTCTACTTCCACAGAATGAATGTTCAGAATTCTTTCTTTTACACTTAGGTGACTCTTGTCTCTGCTGCTCCAGGGAAAGTGATTTTTGAAATGAAAGTAGAAGAAGAGCATACCAATAAACTAGGCACTCTCCATGGCGGTTTGACAGCCACGTTAATAGACAGTATCTCAACGTATGCTCTGCTCTGCACGGAACGGGGAGCACCTGGAGTCAGTGTCGATCTGAACATAACGTATGTATCCAAACCTGTATTCCACATACCTTCAGTGTGATAATTGCATAAACAACTGAGACGAAACACATTTATGTTAATAACACATGAGATTCGATTAGCTGCTTATCTCTTAAGTGCAGCTATAGATACTGTCCTAAAATACTCCAGGGCCTTAAAATCTAGAACTAGAGCAGTAATTTCCAGTGCAGTGTGTATCAGTAGTAAAGGGGGATGACCCAAACGTGCAAGTGCAGCGGCACGATCTTGGCTCGCTTCAGCCTGCACCTGCAGGGCCCAAGCAATTCTGTTCTGCCTCAGCCTCCCTAGTAGCTGGAATTACAGGTATGTGCCACCATGCCCGGCTAATTTTTGTATTTTAGTAGAGATGGGGTTTCACCGTGCTAGCCAGGCTGGGCTCAAACTCCTGACCTCAGGTGTCCACGCCCAACTCAGCCTCCCAAAGTGTTGGGTTTTAAGAATGGGCAGCGATCCTGGGTCTCTCCCTGTGGCTACACAGACATGCTGTGAGTTAAACTACATGATCAGGGAGCAGTGCCCTTCACTGCAGGGCCAAACTTCCAGAATGTCAAAAACTCAGTTCCAACATAAACTGGTACTATGGCCCACCCCATTCAATAAAGAGCTGGGTCCAAGGATTTACTTTCAAGACAGCTGCTTTTTCCACCTAAGCAACAGAAAAATGTAATTGAGAGGTTAGATTGAGAGGGCCATTGTGACCAGCTATTTCCAGGTAATGGAAATAATGTAGGCTTTTAAGGAATCTAAATCTTTTATCAGTTTTACTTAAGAAACATTCAGTCCTCCTTTATGGAAATAACTTAAAATTGAGGGTAAAGCAAATCACAAGGTGCAGCCAAATGCTCTTTTTGAAATTAAGATGTGCAGGAAAGAAAGGCTCTGTATGTTACTGCTGAGCATATTCAACAGTCTTTATTTCATGTGATAAGCGGTAAGACCAGTTGATGACTTGATTTTCCCTAAAACTCTCTATTAAGAGCAGAGAGATCTTCAAATCTAGCACTGCATTTCATGATCCACTAAGGTACTGTTGCTTTTACAATCCTAAGGAGCTTTTAGTAAGTCAAACAGTCTTGTCCTTTCAAAGTATGTGTTGCCAAAAGCACTGGCTCTTGGTGAGCTACCTAAGCTTCAAAAACTGATTCACTTGAACAAAAACTAGGGCGTAGTCTCTCAAAAATTAAGAGATATTTCAAAAGTAAATGAACAATGTTTCAGTAAATGAACGCCTCATGATTCACTCTGATTTACTTGGTAAATCAAATGGTACCACACGTACTGTACCCTTGCACATTAAGTTCTCTATTACACAGACTGAGGATGCCTGTTAGACTGTGACTTAGGTTAAAAACAAGCTAGGTTCCAAAACAAGAGGGGAAATTTTAGATTACTGACAAAATGCCAACTTCCAGATTGCCCAGATTTAATGTTTGCTCATCTGTAGCACAAAGGGTTTCTTGTCTTCCCTCAGTTTAAGTTAATGGCTGTTAGCCAAAATACTTGATTTCTAAGACAAAATTTGGGGAGATAATAAAAACTAGGCAAACTACTACTAAACATACCATTTTTCATTTCTTTAAATTGAGGTACATGAATTCAAGACAAGCCTCTTCTTTCCAGCAATAAGGTCTGCCTTTTTTTTTTTTTTTTGAGATGGAATTTGCTCTGTTGTGCAGGCTGGAGTGCAGTGGTGTGATCTTGGCTCACTGCAACCTCCGCCACCAGGGTTCACACGATTCTCCTGCCTCAGCCTCCCAAGTAGCTGGGATTACAGGCGCCCACCAGCATGCCCAGCTAATTTTTATATTTTTAGTAGAGACAGGGTTTCATTATGTTGGCCAGACTGGTCTCGAACTTCTGACCTCAGGTGATCCGCCTGCCTCGGCCTCCCAAACTTCTGGGATTACAAGTGTGAGCCACTGCACCTGGCCACCTTTCTTATACCTCCTAGCCATAAACACTGAAGCCTTATTTTGAATTTGGCAAAAATACATATCCTTTTTAAAGGCTTCCTTCTAAAAAAGCAGAAACATTAAAATAAACAATAAGGAAATTATTTCCCTTCAAAATATTAACATTTGTTTTAAACAATCCTCATCTCCAAAAAAATTTTTTTTTAATTAGCTAGAGTCAGCTGAGTTAAAGGCAACTTATAATTACAAGTGGGTAGGATATAAATCTCTTAAAAATATTTGTAGACAATACATCACCGAGACTGTAAGGACATTGTATCAATTCCTTGTAGTTGTTATCTTGTCATTTTAGAGTAGAATAAATTCTAAATATGGATAGGGCAATATATAGACACCAGGTGATAATTTCACCTAAGAACTTAAGGAGAGTAAATAAAATCTGGAGGAAATCTTTCACCATCCCCAAGTAAATATGAAGTGGGAAACTTAAAGGGAAAAAAAAGGGAGGCAAGAAAACTATTCATATATTTGGGAAAAGAAACTTGTATGGGTAAGGAATGGGCAAGACTAGTATAGAAACTTACCAATACTACTGTTAAACTATTTGTAGGAGTAAAATAAGTGACATAGGAACACTGTTGTGAGATGCACACAACTTTCTCTCTGAAAAATTCTTTGCTGTTAACTGTATTCATTTCCTTTCAAGGTACATGTCACCTGCAAAATTAGGAGAAGATGTAGTGATTACAGCACACGTTCTGAAGCAAGGAAAAACACTTGCATTTGCCTCTGTGGATCTGACCAACAAGGCCACAGGAAAATTAATAGCACAAGGAAGACACACAAAATACCTGGGAAACTGAGAACAGCAGAATGACCTACAGAAACCCAATAATGAATGACAAGTGCAAATTTGACTCAATTTTAATTCTTGAAATAAACTAAGCAAAACCATAAGTAGCTGTAAATACTTTTAAGGAAAAGGACCTGGAAACCAAGAGGTAAAGTGAAGATGGGGTCTCTACGTTTTTTTTTTGTTTTTTTTTTTCATTTTAAGCATCGTTTTTAATCGTGTGATAACTGGGTGAAAAATTCTTAGCTCAAAGTGTTTTGAAAACAGGTAAAGCAAAGAAGCTAGCAGGGCCATTCTAAGATTAAAACCAAAGTCCAGCATTAAGCTAAAGGAGAAATAGAAATTAATGGTTCTAAGTCCGTTTGTGCTGCTATAGAAAATATCAGACTGGACAGCTTGTAGGAACAACAGAAATTTGTCATGGTTCGAGGGGTTGGAAAGTCCTGCACAAGGCCCCAGCAGACGCTGTCAGGTGAGGCCGCTTCCTGGCTCATGGACAGCGCCTTCTCACCCGTGTGGTGGAAGGGGCAAATGAGCCCTCTGCATTTTTTTTTTTTTGAAATGGAGTCTCTCTCTGTTGCCCAGAATGCAGTACAGTGGCACGATCACTGCTCATTCCTGGGTTCAAGCGATTCTCCTGCCTCCCATTTAGCTGGGACTGCAGGCCTGTGCTACCATACCCAGCTAATTTTTGTAACTTTTTTTTGTAGAGATGGGGTTTCGCCAGGTTGGCCAGATTGCTCTCGAACTTGTGACCTCAGGTGATCCACCTGCCTTAGCCCCCTGCTGGGATTACCAGTATGAGTCACTGTGCCTGGCCTCGGTTCTCTTTTGTAAGGGCGCTTATTCCAATTTTAAAGGTTTCTGCCTTCATGATCTAGTAACTTCCCAAAGACCCGCACCTGCTAATATCACCTTGGGGGTTAGGATTTTAACATACAAATTTAGGGGGCACACATTCAGACCATAGCAAATGCCATCCCACACTTAAATTTCCTTTTTTAAGATATGAAACTTCAAAACATATGAACTACTGCCCATTGTGAAAAAACAGATTGAGCCAGATGGCCTAAAATAGACCTCAAGAAAGTTTGAGGTAAAGCAAGTTAGTGATACAGAAATGGTCCGGTAGAGGGGGAGGGGAAAAAAGCATGCTACCAGCCCCTTTTCTTGTACCGAGAATAAAACCATGCAGATCTCAAATCCCCCAGTCTACAGTATTGAAAAGACTAAGTTCATTTCTCAAGTCTCTAAATACAGTTGACAGTGGCACTCTAAGACAGGGTCTGTCACCCAAGCTGGAGTACAGTGGTACAATCCCAGCTTATTGTAGCCTCAACCTCCCAGGCACAAGACATTGTTCAACCTCAGCCTCCTGAGTAGGTGGAACCACAGACATGTGCCATCATGCGTAACTTTATTTTTGTAGACATAAGATTTGTTTGCCCAGGCCAGTCTCAAAACTCCTAGGCTCAAGCAATCTTCCTGCTTTTGCCCCCAAAGTGGTGGTCTTACAGGTGAGCCATTGCACCCAGCTTGATTTCTGCGTCAGGGAGTCTTAACATTTCATGACTAAAGACTAGAAAGGATGCAGCCTTAAGTCAATTTACCAATCAAATCAGCAGTTAAAGGCAAATCCTTTCCCTACATTAGATCGCCTACTAATCTGCCCACTGAAAGGGAAGAAAGAAGAGGACTCTACAGTAACAATAAGCATGCAGTTTACTTCTAGTTTCCCACTAAAAGGAACCTGGGGTCCTTGAACAAACAGCTGATTTCAGGGTTTGAGGCTGGGACAGAAAGGTTAGTCTCATGCCTGAAAGTAAGGAGATGCTCAAAATAATAAAGGCATGCAAATTATGATTTGGAGGGGAAAAAAACGAGGCCATAGTATTTAGGTAGATAATAAACGGCAGAGATAGAACCCTTTCTTACAACAAATGCTGGAAATGGACAGAGGGGTACATTTGGAAAATCACTATTTTGTATCCATCATAAAGCAGGATATTTCCACGTTGTTTCCGAGATTGCTAGTAATAAATACCATGTATAGGGCAAAATCAGCACACTTTGACCAGGTGCTCAGAAGTAACATCGTGAAGAGAAGATAGAGAGTATGGCCGGGCGCGGTGGCTCACGCCTGTAATCCCAGCACTGTGGGAGGCTGAGGCGGGTGGATCACCAGGTGAAGAGATCAAGACCATCCTGGTCAACATGGTGAAACCCCGTCTCTACTAAAAATACAAAAACTTGGCACGGTGGCGCATGCCTGTAATCCCAGCTACTCAGGAGGCTGAGGCAGGAGAACTGCCTGAACCCAGGAGGCGGAGGTTGCGGTGAGCCGAGATCGCGCCATTGCGCTCCAGCCTGGGTAACGAGCGAAACTCCGTCTCAAAAAATAATAAATAAATAAATCCTCCACTACTTACGATCTGAGCTTGAACAAGTTATTAAACCTTTGTATCTATTTCCACCCAAGTTTGACAGGTTAAGACAAGAGCTTACAACAGTACCTGGCTATAACAAACATTCAAAATGTTATTTCAAATGAATTCTAACTTTTAAATGGTAAGAGGACACAAGAAAGCATTTTGAAATTAAGAATGGCATTTTCCCATGAAGCAAGGCATAAGGCCAGGCTGCTGTTGAAAGTGGACAGTATATCCTCGATGCCTATTCTTGCTGAAGTTACACACTCAATTGTCAGGTATTTTTCTTCTGAATTTACTGTTTAGCCCCAGACTATCAGAAATAATCCCCCAAGGTGACCAGTAACATCAATGAAATGGAAAAAAAAAAGTTAACACTTCAAACTTTGTGTATTCACCTGAATAGTCAGGGAACTTTCACCTATTTTATTTAGGTTTTCACTTTTTTTTTTTTTTTTCGAATTCCAACCAGAAGCTAAATACAATCGGAAACTGGTAAGCACTAGTTTTACTCCAAAGGAGTAGGATCATTCAGATTTAGTCCAATAAAAGTATGCAACCTTTAAGCAAAGCTTTTCTTCATTTAAAAGAAAAAAACCAAACCTATACAGTAGTCTTTCCTTATGTTCATTGCACAAAATGAGTTCTGCTTTTAGAACTTTGACACTCTGGTTAATTTTACAATTTAAGATTCCAACTTTATAACCTTTTTCTACTCCCAAAACACCCTCTTAAGTTTTTCTTTCGGATGGTGTAGAAACCATTTCTGCACAATTCACTGGAATTTTCTTTGTAATAGAAATCTCTTCTCTGTAAAACCAAAAAACAAAACCAAAAGCAAAAAGGAAAGTCTTCTACCTATCACGGTTTCTGCAGCTATGAATGTACTTCTGTTTTACAGCTGCTTTATAGCTACTTCAGACTCCAGATCTGCTTTAATGTGTATAACTGCATCCACACACAGCAGAATACTCTTACAATAGCAACTTGGGGAAAGAGATCTGGAAAAAAAAATACATATATTTATGAGTACCAGGAAACAAACATGGCCCAGTAAAATATGAGGCAAAAGCCTACAGTGAGATGCGTTTTTCATTTAAGATTTCTTTCCCATGGTTGTATTTTCTTTTTTTTAAACAACCAGCTCTGGTCATTAGAATTGAATTCTGACAGTGCTCTGGAACAACTGTGATTATAGCAAAGCTATTACGTTTTAAAAAATGTTATTTATACCTGTTACATTCACTTCTCACCCTCTAAATACTGATGACAGATGTCAAAGAGGCAAAAACCAGCACACATGGGAAGACCATACAAATTAGTATCACCTTGTGCTTTCAGATACATTTAAGCATTTCAGTGTACAATATAGTCCTTTCATTTCACATTTTTAGTAAGATACTGATGCAGTGCAGCAAATATGCAAAGCATCTTCTTTCACACAGTCTGTGCAGAAGACATTAATTTTTTTAAGTTCTGAGATAAAAATGATTTAAAAAAATCCAGGATGAACAAGTTTCAAAATGCATAGTGTTCTGTGCATGAGTCCATTTTCTTTAAACTCTGAAAGAATAAAGTGGTAAGAAAACAAGAAAAAAAAATGCTGCTGCATTCTCTGATCTTCTCCATGTTGCTGGTCAGTACTCTACTCTGGCATATAAGGACGGAGGTGATCCTCTATGGTGCCAACTGCCCAGTGGGTGAGCTGTTCCTGTGGCAGGTAGAGGCAGATGCTGCATAACTTGAAGATTGTAGCTTTGTTTTTTGGAGTCTGGAAGGGGAAACATTTTAATATTTTAAATATAAAAGACTTTAGCATAACTGTCACAAGAATTCAATCTCCCACAAACCTTCCCATGTAAGTTATAGGAAAAATAGAGTTAAGAGAATTTATGCATAATTAAAAGAGAAAAAGTTAGGGAAGTAGGCCAGGCACAGTGGCTCATGCCTGTAATCCCAGCACTTTGGGAGGACAACATGAATGGATCACAAAGTCAAGAGTTCAAGACCAGCCTGGCCAAAATTGTGAAACCCCATCTCTACTGAAAATACAAAAATTAGCCCGGTGTAGTGGTGGGCACCTGTAATCCCAGCTACCTAAGAGGCTGAAGCAGTCGCTTGAACCCAGGAAATGGAGGTTGCACTGAGCCAAGATTAGGCCACTGCACTCGAGCCTACGCAACAGAGCAAGAGCAAGACTCCGTCTCCCCACCCCCAACCAAAAAAATTAAGGAAGTAAACCAGATATAACTTGCTATAAAAAATTAAAGACATTTCATGAGGGCAGATTTGAGTACAAGTTTAAAGTTATTTTTATATATAGAAAGATAAAGCAGATGTGGTAAGAACAGAAGCTAGTGAAAGGATGAAGAATATGTAAAAAATTTAAGGCTGGGGGTGGTGGCTCAGACCTGTAATCCCAGACTTTGGGAAGCTGAGACACAAGGATCACTTAAGCCCAAGAGTTCAAGACCATTCTGGGCAACATGAAAAAAACCCATCTCTATGAAAAATACAAAAATTGGCTGGATATGGTGGCACACGCCTGTACTCCAGCCGCTTGGGAGGCTGAGGTGGATCGCCTGTGCTGAGCTCAGGGCCATGTTGAGCCATGATCATGCCAGTGCACTCCAGCCTGGTGAGAGTGAGACCCTGTCTCAAAAAATAAAGAAAAGAGAGATTTAAGCATATACCCAGGTTAGGGACTAAAAGAAACCCAAAGTATTACCAGCTAAATCAAAACTCTTATTTTTAAAAAGTACAAAGTACATATGAACATCCAATTGAACTACAAAGTTCATCTTTATTTCAAACTATCTAGCATCTCTAAAAGGCAAAATAAGGACTCTGACTTTGAAGATGTCAGAGTAAGTCCACAAATGTAAATAAACCTATATATGTACATACACTTTACTTGTATTAGTTAATTTCTTATATTAGCTAATTTCAAATGTAACAATCTTAAATTAAATATAACCACCTTAGGAGTAACATTTGTTCAATTTCACAGAAGCAACATACTGCTCACAGAAATTACCTGTCCAAGATCACACACAAGTGGCTGCATCTAAAAACTAATTTGCAATACTTGGGATTGCTGCTTAAATGGGAAGTGCTTATTTGTTGCTGGCTCTGTGTGTGTTTGAGATGGGTGTGTGTGTGTGTGTGTTTGAGATGGGAGTCTCGTGTGCTGGTGCTTTCATGGCTCACTGCAACTTTGAAAGCCTGGGTTCAAGTGATCCTCCCCTGCCTCAGCCTCCAGAGTAGCTAGGACCACAGGAGCATGCCACAATGTCTGGCTAATTTCTTTTTCTGTAGAGATGAAGTCTCACTCTGTTGCCCAGGCTGGTCTTGAACTCTTGGGCTCAGGCAGTCCTCCCCATCAGCCTCCCAAAATGCTAGGATTACAAGCGTGAGCCACTGTGCCCAAATGGAAGTGCTTATTTGAAATATACGTGGATCTTTTAAATACATGTCCCTTATCCTTCACAGTTAAAAAGTCCAGGGCAGTGCTTCTCGAAATACAATGTATTTCAAATCACCTGAGGGTTCTGTTTAAAGTAGAGATTCTGATTAGAGTCTGAGAGTCTATATTTTTTAACAAGTTCCCAAGTGATATTCATCTGTTACCCACACATCTGGTAGAAACGCTTTAGGGCAATGGTTCTCTACTGTTCACTGTAATTATGACTTTTGAAAGCTTCGCAGGAGGTGGGTTTTTTCCTTTTGTTTAAAAAATAAATAAAAAAGCTTTCCAGGTAACTGTAATGTGTGGCAAAATTTGGGAACCACTGTTCTACAGTGAGGCCTAGGAAATACTTTTTGCTCAAGCACTATGTCCACTTCGGCTTTCCAAAGTGCTGGGATTACCTGCGTGAGGCACCATGTGTTTTAAGTAACTTCAAAAATAATGTTTTTGTTTTTTAAGTAACTAAAAATAATGCAGTGTTTTGGGGACAAAACAGAATTAAGTAACTTGTATAACAAAGTTTCCAAACAAATTAGTTTTTTGAATGAGCCTGTAAGTGGTTTTAAAAAAATGAAAAAAGGCTTACCTGCAAGTGCTGTCTGTCAATGAAGAGAAACACTGACTGGTTAGGATTGTTGACAACAATTCCAGTCTTGTCCTTGCGGCTCAGTACATGCAGAAATTGTTTTTCATAGTCACCGTGATGAAACTCAAATTTGGCCTAATTGCAAAATACAACATTCATATTTAACTACAAACCAGTTATACTACCTGAAACATCTGTATCCATATGCATACAGCTGTGTTGTCCAATATAGCAACCAATAGTCACACATGGTTATTTCTTCCTCTTTAAAAAACAAATTATGACAAACCTGCCAACATCGCAGGCAAAATTTAGATTAAAAGCAATTATAATTCCATTTTCCAGTAACACTAGCCACATTTCAAATGCTTATTAGTCACATATAGCTACTGGGCACCATTAAGAACTATCTCTTGAGATACAGAACATTTCCTTAATGGCAGAAAATTCCATTGGACAATACACTCCACTGCATAAGTTGATCAGGAAATGCTCTGCATCAAAATGACTAAATCCTAGTACTCTATGATCCTAAAACTATATTTTCAAACCTACGAGCTCATGACTCCCACCATAGTACTTTAAACCCCAAGGACATCTCTCTTCTTTTGATCAGGAGGCACACTGTTAACTGCTGTTTGAACAAAAAAATCTGTTTATTCCAACCCTAGCTGCACAACTCACTATTTATATGACTTTATGCGAATCCCTTAACTTACCTAAACTTCAGGCTTCCTCATCTACAAAGTAAGGCTGTACCCCATTTCACAGGACAGTTATTTAAATGAAATGTAAAGCCCACACCTGAAATACAGTTCTGCTCCTGACACAGATAGTCTAGGTTTTTATGTGAATTTTTCCCACAGCTAGCCTTGCGTTGTTTTCAAAAATATGTTAAGTTATAAAAGACTGTTATCAAGTAAGTCAGAACACTTCTTCCATCCTCCCACAAAATGTATTTTGGGCATTGGGAAACACCAAATGCTATGTGACAAGACCAGGCTTGATGGAGAATTCAAGAAACCTAGATTTAACAATATGAAATTTAGATAATACTGAGTTGGACACATAATTGTTAGTCCACTTGGTTTAAAAAAATTTTATTGCTCTGTTATGTCAAAAACAGCAAGAAATAAAAAACCATTAGTTACTGCTATCTAGGATTTTATACCCAGGAGCTTTTCTTATAAATCATAACATAAAATATGATATGGCATCACAATATATTATTATTCAATGATTATTCAATGATACTGAACTGTACTTCTGCACAATTTAAATATTAAATTCTTAATATGATTATAAGCATATCAAAAGCATGCTATTAGCTGAGGCAGGAAAATCGCATAAACCTAGGAGGCAGGGGAGGTGGTGAGCCAGGATCGAGCCATTGCACTCTACACTGGGCAACAAGAGCGAAACAACAGCAGCAATAACAAAAAGATTAAGAGAATTTTCCCTGGGCAAAGTAGTGATGGTAAGTAATTTGATAAACGCTAACTACGTGTGGTGGCTCAAGCCTACAATCCCAGCACTTTGGGAGGCTGAGGCAGGAGGATCACTTGAGGTCAGGAGTTTGAGACCAGCCTGGGCAACATAGTCAGATTCTATCTCTAAAAAAAAATACAAAAATTATTAGCTGGGCATGGTGGTGCACACCTGTGGTCCCAGCTACTCAGGAGCCTCAGGTAGAAGGATTGCTTGAGCCATGACTGTATCACTGTACTCCAGCCTGGGTGACAGAGTGAGACCCCATCTCACCATCTCAAAAAAAAAAAAAAAAGCCATGCTAGGAAACAGAACCAACACAAAAACAAATGTGTTAAAAACTGAAGTACTGTTCAAGTAACAAAGCTGCAATACGGTAAAAAACCAGGGTAGATTAAAGAACCAATAATCACACTGAAAAGAGATTAGAGTGAGACTGAAAATGGCCTTCCACATTAATCTACAGCATCTCAATTCTATCATACTGAATATCCACTTATCTGAAGAAATGGTACACACACACACACAAAACTTCTCATAAGCAGCATGAAAGTAATTCCCATCGGAGAAGTAATGAAATATTCTAATGGGGAAGAGCAAACCTGGGCAGTAGCATTAATAATGAAGAGGTAAGAAGAAATACATTTTAGTAGTACCTCCCAGCATTTCATAGTACTGTGAAGAACTCAATATTTAAAAATAATCCTTATTCTTGTTTTGATTGTATCCTCAATACCCAAATATTCAGATTTTAAAGTGCTTCAAAAGGCCAGGCACAGTGTCTCATGCCTATAATCCCACCCCTTTGGGAGGCCAAGGCAGGAATCACTTGAACCCAGGAGTTCAAGACCAGCCTCAGAAACAAAGCGACACCCTATCTCTACAAAAAAATCAATTAAATTCAAGAGCCAAAAGAAAAAAAAAAAAGAGGCCTGCAAGTTAAAATTTACCATTCCTTTTCTCATTTTTAAGAACTAAGTGAGTTATATTTAAGGCCCCTCATTCAGAATATTCATACATTTTAAATTGCTTTACAAAAGCAAATTCGTTTTTACAATATTAACCTATATACTACAGTTGAATTCTAAAGTTATTACCTATATCATACTGCTTATATTCAGTCTAGAATTTTAAGATGCTTTAATACAAGTAACTTTTCACAGTACAGGGTAATGAACAATGAACTAAGAGCATAGTCAGTTCAGGCTTAACTGCCGTGGGCCTGTTATTTACCTAATTTCTGTCTCAGTTTCCACTTATTTACCCAGTTATTTTAAGGGGTGATATTACATGTATATACAGTAAGAGAAAGTCTAAGGGCTGGGTGCTGTGGCTTATGCCCGTTATCTCACCACTTTGGGAGGCCAAGGTGGGCAGATCACTTGAGGTAAGGAGTACAAGACCAGCCTGGCCAACATGGCAAAACCCCATCACTACAAAAAAAATACAAAAATTAGCCAGGCATCATCATGCACACCTGTAATCCCAGCTACTCAGAGGCTCAGGGGCACAAGAATGGCTTCAACCTCGGTGGAGGGTAGAGGTTGCAGTGAGTTGAGATCATGCCACTGTACTCCAACCTGGGCAACAGAGCAAGATCCTATCTCAAAAAAAAAAAACAAAAAACCGGGCGCAGTGGCTCACGCCTGTGTAATCCCCGCACTTTGGGAGGCCAAGGCAGGCGATCACAAGATCAAGAGATTGAGACCATTCTGACCAACGTGGTGAACCCCATCTCTACTAAAAATACAAAAATTAACTGAGCATGGGGGGGGGCTCACTTGTAATCCCAGCTACTCAGGAGGCTGAGGCAGGAGAAGAGCTTGAACCCAGGAGGCAGAGGTTGCAGTGAGTCAAGACTGCACCACTGAACTCCAGCCTGGTGACAGGGTGAGACTCTGTCTTCAAAAAAAAAAAGAAGCCAACAAAGAAGAGTACTTGACACAAGACTAATGTTAGCTTAACTATCTCAAATAAGGTCCCAGTGGGAAAGGCAGGGTATCAGAGATTTGAAAACATACTGTAATAAGCAGACCTACAATTTTCCAATGGGAAATCCTCAACTAAAAGGCAACAGGGTCCTCATAGCACCTCAGAGAGCAGTAGAGTTATCAGCCCTGCTCTGAGAGCTTTAAACATGCCTTTTCATTTTCATGCCTCTTATATTCAATTAATATTCTCCAGCATTCTTGTCAGAGATCATCCGTTAAATGACAGAAATACAGATGTGCTCCACGACTTGTGATGTTACATCTTGATAAACTCAGTGTAAGTTCAACATAATCTTAAATCAAAAGGTGACTTAACTGACGACAATTCCAATTTGCAGTGAGTTTACCTGAATGTATCAGTCTAGGAGTACAATGAATTCATATGGTTTTCACATCATGGTAAAGTTGAAAAATCTTAAGTCGAACCATTATATGCCAGGGACAGCTATATGTAATACTTTTATATATATGTAACCGATGTATTACCTTCGGAACTTAGTTGAATTAATCTTAAAAGATTAAAAATAATTATTTGAGCTTATGTGTAGCAACATTACCATGCGGGCAGAAAAGTGTATCAACTTATACAGTCTATGACAAAAGCACCACAAAGATACTTCAGGGTAATGAGTAGAAACAAAATTTTAAAATGACAAATAATCCTCACAATTAGCTTAAAGAAGCCTTCCAGTATATGATTTAGTGTATTTAAAATGAGTCCTTAATGTCATTATTTTTTTCTGATTATAAAAATATATTTTAAGAAAATTGTGGCTATATACCATAAACTATAAAGAAAATACATATGTAAATATATATAATAAAAAAGGAAACTTAGCTATACCTGACCTACAACTAAGCATAATTAACACTTTGATGGATCTCCATCTTCTCTGCACACAAACATACTATAAATAAAATTGGGTTCAACATGAGTAAATGCCCTAATACTAGAGGGAGCATGTGCTCGAGCAACATCCAGTACATCAAGTGACAAACAGTCAAAAGTCAGCAAGATTTTAAAGTTAAGAATGACTACTAAATTTACTGATTTCCTCTATGCTTTTATATACAAATTAACTTCTAGAAAATGACTTATTCACCCATTCAAATCACACTCCTTTGGGAAGTAGCATAGTTAAATATACTATTTTAGAAAGATGTGTGGTGAAGGGTACAGGAATCGCAGATCATCAGAAGCTCATCCGTGGGCCCCCCTAAAAGGCAGCAAATGTCCACCTTCAGAGATTTTCTCTAGCCATAATTTCAAAGCCACAGTGTGTGTGAAACCACCACACTATCAAGAGGTTCTATAATCCAAATGCTTTCTTCTCTTGCAACACAATATTCCAAACGAGAGACTATTTGAAATAAAACCATCAGAAAGCATATTCCCAAAGAATTTCTCAAGTTAGACCCTATTCTGTTCTAGCAATTTTCACATATTGAAAGGCTCATTACACTTATTTTAGATCAAAATACCTGAACAGGCCTAAAAGGCTCATCAGATTCCTTCCACCTAGAAAACAGGAGACAGACAATTTTTTCAATATCATTCCGAGGCCAAAGAATGAAATCCATCTCCTGAGTACAGCCAATTACATCCTATAAAATGATGAGAGAAAAAAAAGTTTACATTTAAAGAAACAGCTACATCAAGTAATGTCACAAATTACAGGGTTTGCCTATAAAAACATTTTATAAGTACAAAAGACCCATCGTGTATCTTTATATCTGAGGAGGTAAACATAATAGGATTGTATACAATCTGAATAGCTCATGACCTAACTTTCTTTTACTTTTCTGGAGACCGAGTCTCTCTCCATCAGCCAGGCTGGAGTACAGTGGTACAATCTCAGCTTACTGCAACTTCCACCTCCTCAAGCGATTTTACTTAACTAGCCTTCTAAGTGGCTGGGATTGCAGGTGTGTGCCACCACCCCCGGCTAATATTTTTTGTATTTTTAAGAGAGACAGGGTTTCGCCATTGGCCTGGCTGGTCTTGAACTACTGACCTCAGGTGATCTACCCACCTTGACCTCCTGAAGTGCTGGGATTACAGGCGTGAGCCACTGCGCGCAGCCCTACTTTTAATTTTTATCTTGTAGAGAGTCACACACATTCAGTCCAACGCTCCTAACATCAAGACCTAGGTTTATCCGTGCCTGGTGAAAACTCCAACAAAAACTCTGATTTCTATTGTGCTGTCAGACCCTGAATCTTTATTTCCACCTTTAAAAATCAGAACCTATTTAACAAAGATGTCTTACAACTCTTAATATGAATCACTATCTTATTACAGCTGAAATGCTATTTTTTTTTATGTTAACAGAAAACTACTTTTCTCCATTCCTGACTTCTGCTTCACTACTGTAGTCACCATATTAATTTTTGAAGATACATAAATCTCTTCCAGATCAGTACCTGGTTATCTCCAGCATTCTCCATCCTCACAAATAATTGTGAGGATCCCTTGGTTCAGGTATGCCCAAGTTAACTTTTAATATGTTGCAGAAGTTTACAAAGCTGGAAGAACTTCCTTATACTCATATTTCCCCCCAAAAGGAAATACAATAAATAAAGACATAAGTCACTTATCCCACAACAGTAACACACCATTATGAGCCTAACATGACAAAGTTATCCATGTTTTATTTAAGGTCAAATTTTAAACAACAAACCTATCTAAAAAATTTTAAAACTACCTGAAACCAGGAAACTGGAGGAAAAAAATGTTTTAAAAACAACTTTATGCGTAACACTGAAATCATTAGAAACGGTGGGCTACTGGCCGGGTACAGTGGCTCATACTTGCAATCCCAGCACTTTGGAAGTCAAGGCAGGCGGATCACCTGAGGTCAGGACCTGCCTGGCCACCATGCAAAACTCCATCTCTATTAAAAATACAAAAAATTAGCCAGGTGTGGTGGTATACAACTGTAGTCCCAGCGACTCAGGAGGCTGAGGCAGGAGAACTGTTTGAACATGCAGGGGAAGAGGCTGCAGTGAGACAAGATCACACTACTGCACTCCAGCATCAGCAACAGAGTAAGTCTCAAAAACAAAACAAAACAAAAAAAAAAACAGAGACTGCTATCATCAGCACCTATCATGGAATAAAGAAATCCCTTTATACACTTTATCCAGGTAAGACTGGTCTGGGCAAAAATGTATTTTTCTAATCCTATATAAACACAGTGCGTGTTTAAAGTCATGATCCCAGTTATCAACATGCACAAAGACAAATTTCCCTGAAGAGACTGGTCGTATCATAGCTACCCACTTTAAGGGGGTAGGGGGAAATGCAAGGTTAATCCACAGAAATTTATCAAGTCAAGACTTAAGGCAGAACTTACCCTTCTCATAGACTGATATCGAGGAGCATGGAGCTGTACCACATCCTTCTGTAAAAGCTCTAAGGAGCTTTCCAAGGAATAGCTGGAATCTCGCACACCTTTCAGGATATTTTCTTCATAATTATTTGTCATGACTGGTATAACCTCAGACACTTCAAAAAGTGCCGACTTTTTCTTCTAAAAGGAAATAAAATGGTATATTAACTCAAAGAAGCAGTCTTTTAACATTCAGTTCATATTACAAAGTCATGTAACTTTAACTCGACAAAATTCTTAACTGTCTGAAGTAACTGATACGCTGAAAACACATTTCAGATAGGTAATTCCTTCTGTTCTTCCCCCACTCTCCCCCTCCAATCATACATGTACAAGCTGTCATTAGAATGTTTTTTTAACTCTTGAGTTTTATAGTATAACGGTATCCATAGCATTATTTTACACCATACTTCTTAAAATTATATCTCACCCATTTTTAAACAATGCTATTCAGACAAACGAATTGTTGTGTTCCTTACATGGATCAATTTCCATTACTTTCTGGATACTATATAATCAAAACCATCTGTATCTATATAGATTTTGAGATGGAGCCTTGCTGTGTTGCCCAGGTAGTGGCGTGATCTTGGCTCACTGCAACCTCTGCCTCCCGGGTTCAAGGAATTCTTCTGCCTCAGCCTCCCATGTAGCTAGAATTACAGGCCTGTGCCACCACACCTGGGGAATTTTTGTATTTTTAGTAGAGACGGGGTTTCACCATGTTGGCCAGGCTGGTCTCAAACTCCTGACCTCAAGTGATCTGCCTGCCTTAGCCTCCCAAAGTGCTGGGATAACAGGCGTGAGCCACCTCATCCGGCCAAAACCATCAATATTTGAAAAACTGAAAATATATATATATATATACACAACAAGTTCTCTTTTAACAGTCAAGACCAAGTACTCATCACAAACCTACCTTTAAAAATTCTATACTAAAAAAAAAGTATATATCATGAACTATTCAGAGCAACTACAAGGACACTGTCCATTCACAGACTAAAACCAGATTATCATCAGTGTTCAAGAATTAGTTGGTGCAATTTACACGTTAAATACAAAGATCGGGTCTCACCACTTATATCTTGGATTTAAAAAGCATACACAATATCATCTTCAACTAAAATTCAATCTCATCAATTTAGCTTGTCAACAGAACAAAACGAAACAAAAAAGTGGGGGTGTAAATCCTTGATACCACCCAATCTTGGGAAAGTCACTTCAAAAACTACTTTAAAATCACTTTACAATGTACTTCAGGAGCTAAGAAAGCTCGCAAATACAAATAACCTTAAACAGTTAAGAGTTGGGGCCATGCATGGAAGCTCCTGCCTGTAATCCCAGCACTTTAGAAGGCCATGGCAGGAGGATCACTTAAGGCCAGGAGTTCAAGACCAGCCTGGGCAACACAGTGAGGCCCATCTCAACTACAAAAATAAGAAAATAAAAGAGTTAACAGTAGAGAAAAATCTGGAAAACTTCCAAATACTAAATAGATACCACGCTAAGATTTTATTTCTGATCTGAAATTAGCTCACGATTTAAGCACCAAAATCCAAGTAGTACTTCCTTATATTTAAAACCTCATCTCAGATCAAATAAGCCTTGATAATTTTTAAAAACGTTCCTTTTAAGTCACGAAAAATCCTGTTTTTATCATTCCATCCTTAACTATTCACAACTGAGTGTGTGCTATTTAACTGTGGAACTAATTCTAATTAAGACCTCCACTCCCCCAAAAAATGAATCTTCTTCTAAGTCACTTCGAATTTTTCAAAACTGCAGTTCTATACAAGCCAAAATGAACTCGAAATAGAAAAGAAACAAAAAAAAATCACACTTCTAACACAAATTAACCATTTCAGTATTTAATTGCTCCTCAAAGTTAAGATGTATTATACTTCATTAAATGCTTATGAGAAAAGGTTACCTACATTATGAAGTTTAAGAAACATATAAACAGTATGAATACAATTTAAAACTTTCAAACATCTTATTTATACTCTACATTAGATAATCTTTAAATTACATCATAAGGTTTCCTATGTTAACTCCATATAAAATTTTATAATGCTGCCCACCCCATGTCAACTCAAAAGTGTACACTACTACTAAGTTTCAGACTCAAGTATTTCCAAACCAATGAACGCTCAAGGATCTTTTTGTTCAGTTATGCTGCAACTGCTCAATTCAAAGAATCACCCCAAGGGTGAGAAACAGCATACAAAGCAGACTGTTTTCCACCACTCTTTAACTTAATACTTTAAGAGTAACATATAATATACACTTACAAAAATCACTTGTGCTAATTCATCATTTAGAACTTTAAATTACCTTCTCCTTGAATACAAAGGCAATATACATCTTGAAGTCAAACTGGTCAGCTAGAGATTCTTTTTTCTTTCTAAGCTGAGCACGTAGTCTGTTCAGAGCTTGTTTCTTCCGGGAGTTTGGGTCCCCCATTTTGAAATAGAGGTGGTACTAAAGCCTTTGGAAATTGTCACTAAACTATGGGCACTTTTTCTTAAGACTCAAGTACAACAGAAACAAGTCATTTTTTTTCCTGCTAATATGATTGAATAGCGAAAATCACGACTGTAACCCAGAAACTGCACCTTCTGGCAATATTAGCAGACTGTCATATTACAGGGTCAAGAAACAAAAGCTGCTGTCCAGTCATGTTTGGACAATAACGTTTGGGGTTAGCAGGGGAAAAAGGGGGGTGAGAAAGGAAAAAAAGAGGAGAAAATACTTGAACTAACTTTCTGGAAAACACATTTGGCTTAACTGCCAAAATAAAGGCTTTGCGGAGAAATGAAAAGCCTATAATCAGGATTTAGGTGTGCAATAAAACACAGCTGACACCAGAACAATCCCTAAAATCCATCCGGATTTTCCCCCCTTTTTAGAAAAGGGATTAAGAAAAGGAACAGGGAGGGGGAAGTGTGATCCTTGCTTTCCAAAGGAAAAAAAGGGAAAACCACCAAAACCAGAACCAAACCAAACACCAAAACAGGGTAGGTGAATGAAACTGAAATATCCAATTAGATCTCACCCAGCCAGCTCCATGGCTGTAGTACCTAATTAATTCTTAGTTATTTCAGATTTCACTATTGCTATGTATTGTCAGTGCTTGTTATTGATTACACTTGGTGGTGAGCATAGAGAAAAGTGCAAGACCGGTAGAGAAGGAAAGGGAGAGGTACAGGGTTTCCCTGCAATCAACTACAGTGTATACCGGGGGCGGGCAGCTGCTGCCCAAAAGAGCCATGAGAAAAAACAGCGGAGTCATTACCAACTTCCCCATCACCCACATTTTCACCCTCAGGCGGCTGCTAACGCTGCTGCCAAGGAGAATCATGATGGCAGAGGGAAAAGGGGTATATAACACGGTATTAATTATTCCGCCTCTGTGGTGAGACCTGATTAATGCCCGGGTTCCCGACACCCCAGCCCTGCAACTAGTCCTACATTCCCCAAGGGAGACTTCCCTGTGGATTTGCCCCGGTTCAAGATGGTGGGAAGTGCGAATTATCTTTTGCTGAGCATTGCTGAGGCAAAGGTGGCGGGTTCTCCCAACTCCCAGGCGGTGCCCAGAGACCACCTGCCTTCCACCCCCCAGGTCCCACCCCCACCCCTTGCCTTCAGCGGCAGCGACTCACTCGCACCACGGGAGACACAGGATCACTCAGGTTTTCACTCATTTCATCGTGG